>JAOTON010000667.1:600000-1137500 GCA_034440635.1 Lepas anatifera | reverse complement strand
ACCAGGCTGATGCGTAGGTTAAGTTAGACCCAAGAATATACATACATCTAAATCTGCCATCTATTGACCACATTGATTTTACTGGTCATTATGTAAATTCGGACTTACGTAGTTGGCCAATCACAACTGAAAATATTTTGCACGACATGCGGTAAATATTTGTGGAACGGCTATCTTTAAACAACACGGTGACGACAAAATAATGGACACAGATTAAACGATTTCTTTCGGGAGGGGCTTTCCGTGGTTGCTGACTCCCTTGATTTTGTTTTGGAAGGAATTGGTTCAAATGTTATCCTGTCCTATTGCGGGGTACCGAAAACCATTGGCTATGTCCGCGACTTGAACGTTCTGGGAATGGCTTCAATTCACTGTTCAAATGGTATACAGCTACCATCCCATGGACAATTTTGTGGAGCATTGCTAGCCGTGCTACTTGTGTTCTTTTTTCGAGAAATGGCCACTTTAGGTTCTTTATCGTAGCTAAAACGCTGGAAGTGCTGCGGTAGTCCTTTGTAATGAAGCGTGCTTCTATAAGGAACTGCACACCCATCGACCACATATTCACTAGATATGTATTTAATGGATATTGTGATAATTGAAGCATTTCGTCTTTAGTTTTTTTATTATGCTAGACACAGTTTCGAGGGCTCATTAGAGTTTTTCACAACGGGAATCGCATCAAGTATAACATGATCGTACTTTTTCATGTGTAAAATTGATTTATTTTTGTCATGGCAAGGTCACTTTACGTTATAGCACTGGAATAATCCCTGTCTGTTCTTGGGACGATAAACGTGGCTTATAATATTAACCGAAGAAGCGATTCATTTTCTCATGGGAATTACCATGAACATCCACCAAATAGAAGTATTCAAGAGTGCCTATATACCTATCAGATATAATTTACCCATCATCTTTGATTTTGAGCTTCGGAGAGATCGTAAGTTCCCTTTTTGTAAGATTTTGTATGTAGTTTTTCACCTCAAGCCGAGGCATCCAAAAAAGCTTAGGACTGATGTTTTAAGCTCTAATTTTACGTGGGACGCTGCTGTGTTATTCTGAAACAATCAAAATACTTTATTTCACCGGCGTGTCCAATGCCCCGTGGTTGAAGTGTCCCATCCCCAAAACTGTGGTATGTGGATGGTTCGAACACAAAAAACGGGGTAAGTTTGGACACTGGATTGACTAGTTTTAAGCTAGGTTTTATGAAAATGTTTAATTTTGCCGCGATTTGAATTTCAATCTCTTTATTTTATGCCAGGGAGATCATTCATGCTAAAATGAGATGCTTCCAGTGGTCTGAACCGCTAAGACGATGCCGCCACTTACCACACCATTTTCATTCCCTAATTCAAGGTTCATGGGTTTCATTTGGTGATGCCCTGGCAATAGTTGTGGGGCTGTGGACCTGAAACTTTGGTTATGAATGCATGACAGTCCAGTGCTTCATCAGCGATAAAATCATTGAATTCCTCAGATAGGAATGGAAATAGTTTTGTCACTAGGACTCGACCCAAACCCATCCGTCCTCTGCCCAAACCTACACCACTAGTGGGGCAGGTTCAGACGTTTGACATGGTTTAGCACTTGTTCCTCTACTGCTCAATCAGCGAAAGCATTCGGTTTCTCTTCTCGCCAGCATATTGTCAAGATGATAAGGAGACCTCCGTTACTACCTCATGCTCCTGGCTCGATTGTTTGTCTGCCAGATGAAGTTTCGAAAAGTGTCCGAACCATACCCACCCTCCCCTGCGTATAGGGTTTCCGTTCGTTTGCAACTTTCAAACAAATTCAGTGTTTCTCCTGGTTTCATGTTGGTTTCATCTTGAGCAATGGTTAATTGTCCATCCTCTTTAGCTTTTATTTTTTGTGTATTTGCGGTATTATCTTGTTACTCGCCTTGTTTTCCGTTTTGTTTGCTCTGCTTAGTGTTTGGTTTGATTCCACTTCTTCCCTTAATTTGTTCTCACTGATCGCCGTTTTTAATATTGGCGTCTGAGCCTGTTCTGTTGATAATACTGTGGTACCCAAGTCATGTCTAGCAGGTGGGTTTAAAGATGACCAATCGAGAAAAATAAGCCCCGCAAAGCGCGCAGCGGGGCTTGAGCTGAACTTTACCTCCATCTGATCGTCTCATAGCACGTAAACACACGGGCAGGATGGGGTCAGTGGGGTGAGCCCTTTTTTCCTTGCGAACGGCAAGTTCTAGGACAGATTAAATATCGATCCAATGGTTTCTCGGTGGGCTCTGTCACACGGAGATGGCACTTCAAATCCAATTATGAAGGGCTAAATACCTTTTTAAGGACTGATGAAGAAAACATAGAAACGTCAGAGCTAACCCTCGGCCATCAGTTCAATTGCCCACGAACCTTAAGAGCTTGAGCTTCTGCCATATTGCGCTTTTTGTTAAGTTTTATTATTATTTATATTATTTATTAATTATATTTTTGTTACTAATATTTTTGTTATTACTACTACTATTATTATTATATTGAGATAATTTTACTTTTAGCTGTTTTAGCGTTCTTTAACCCTTGCCCCGGTGGCGGGTACGAGCCACCTTGGCCCTGGTGGGGGGGCTAAAAAAGAACCCCCAAAATCTCAAAAACTAAAGAGAGCTAGAAAAAGCGCAACAGTGGCATTTATTTTCGTGTCAGGTCAAAGCCTAGGGAGCTACAGGTCACTGAATATTGGGCATATTCTTGGGAATGTCCATAGGCACCCATGCATAAGGGCGTTTCCTTTTTCGCAAATAACTTCCGAACCAAACAAGATACAGCCAAAGTTGATGCACCATTGCAATCCTCTCGTCAATACAAATTGAATGATATATAACATTGCTATGCCAGGTCAAATCTAAGAATTTGACCTGACCCAGGTCAACGGTCTGAACTAACTTGACCTGGTATAGTCATGATGTATATAATTTTACTTGCAGTGACTATACAAACACTTTGGTGACAAAATAAAAGTTCTATCTTAGTTTAACCCGCCCCGGTCGACCCCACCGGGGGATGAGCCCCCTCTACGAAAATATGGGCGTTAGCGCAAATCTGCAAAGTGCAATAGAAAGCTCGCGTGAATTCAGTAAAAATTACTTCGCATGTTTAGTGCTCAGGTCAATGGTTTGACCTCCAGAGGTCAAATTAGGTCAAGATCGGCTATTTTCACTCAAATATGCAATGATTAAGCAAACTGGGCATAACTCTTATGTCATTAGACCTATTGAGGCCTGGTAAAGTACATTTGATAGCAAATTGCCAGTACTTTTCCGCTATGTGGAACGTAAAGACCTCCCGCCAGTGGTTTGACCTCCAGAGGTCACCTCGTACCTAATATGACCTGAGGTCACGAAAGGTCAAAAAGTGACCTTGCCATATATCAAATGAAAGCCAGTGACAAGACAAACACGATGGTGTTTGTTTCACCGCTCTAGCTCAATTAGGTCAAAAGTTATTGTCAAAATACTGCTTTTGACCTCTGTGACCTTGGATGACCTTGGAAAAGTTAAAGGGATAATATGACCCTGGGATCCGTGAAAGGGTGTCCAAAAACGTTGTTCTGAGCAGTCTGAGTATTTGCAATCATTTTGTGGCTTTTATATCATGAAATAGCTTTTCCCCATGCTTTTCCAATGGGAGGGTCGCCTCGTGACCTGACCTCAGGGCACGAAATCGAAAAATCCCGGATATACACCAGATCCTGGGAGGTCATGAAGTGTAGGAAGTTTCAAATCGATCGACTTTGAAATGTAGCTCTACAGAGCTCTAAAGGTGAAGTGAGGTGACCTTGGTTGACCTCGTCTGGTGACCTGACCTTGGGTGACCCGGGGTAAAAATTTCAGGGATGATGGGAAAATGATGCAGTGAGAGGTAGAGCCCTCAACCGCGGTGCTGCGCCTCGTCGTTTTTCTGCTATCCCGGAAAAACCTAGGGGGCCACCCTCGTGGCGCGGCTGGCGAAGGCGTCACGCTTGGGTGTGGAAGGCCCCTGGATCAAGGCTGACCTATGGCAGCCTTTTCCGCGGCCGCCTCCTACCCAGGAGATAGCGGTACACTGGGGAGTGCGCGCCGCAGCAGTGGAATCAACGCCGTCTAGCCGGCGTCCCTGTTTGTGGGTGCACGGGCCTGATCGGCCTAAAGTGATCCACCGGTCTGGTCTCCCGCCCGCGGCCCCATGTGAGGGTTTGGCCTATGCCGGACGCTGTGGCTTGGAGACTGGAGCAGCCTATGGCCCGCTGAGTGCGGTGCCGCTGTCCGTAAGGGTGCCGGCAAATAGAAACTTCCGCTCGTACATAGTGTGAGTGCGGTGTATGAATGATACTAGCTACTAACACAAAAATCCCGAAGGCCAAAATATAAAAAAACCTGTGGCAGGGGTTAAAAAAACTTAGGGGCACGATGGCCCCGTGGGGCGAGGTTAATTAAAATTTATGGAGTAAAACACCAAAAATGCTAATTTGAACTAAGGTGACCTTTTAAAGGTCACAAGTCAAAATGTTTGGCATCAACTTCAGAAATTGGGCTAAGAGCAAGTCGTAACCGATGTTTGAAGTTGATTCCATCCATACTTACTGAGAAAAGCTCATTTCGTGATTTTCCCCATGTGTTTACAATGGGGAGGTCATTCTCTGCACATGACCTTAGGTTGCCAATATAAAAATCCCGGAACAAATGTTGTAGCTCCTGGTGGGCCCAATATGTGGCATGAGTTTCAACTTGATCGAAAAACCCTTCTTTTAGTTATGCGGTCCTAAGCATTTTTTGAGGTGAGGTCACTTCACCTGGCCTGGTGACCTGACCTGGCATGACCTTGAGCTAAAATTTTCAGGAAAGATGTAAAAATGATGAAGGAACAGCCAGACTAAGTTTGGCGGCGCTGCGCGCCGCCGTTTTTTGGTCACTTCGGAAAAACCCGAGGAGGGTCTAAAAAGACCCCCACTCGGGCGAAGGTTAAGAGCCGCACTCTACATTTACAGAAAGTCTTGATAGAAATATTGAGAGAAAGCTCAACGTATATCAATTTTCCGGCGTCGGTCGATGATTGACCGTGACAATATCTAGCGCACTGGTCCCTTCAGAAGATCACAGTGCTGAGGCTAACGCAGCCTGTGGATTAGGTTGACAGGGCATCTGAATGACACGCATACCCAGTTGGTCCCAGCAAAGTCCTGGTCAGGACTACCGTCAGGTCCCAGCGCCGGGACACCGGAAATAACGTCAGAACCTCGCGAGACACCCCATCCCATTTAAGGAACACATTCCACCTACTCAGACGGGACACAGAACGCAGGCTCCCTGCACCGGAGGTCTGCCTACATTACTTCATGTTATCCCTACTCCGAATAATCTTAGTGAACGCACTACCGCTCTTAGATTTAGGCACGTGTGAACTGTTGAAATAGCTTGCGCTGTTATAATAACTGCGAGCTAGCTTGTGCGGTCCCATTATTCCGATACAAAGGAAAATCAGCGGTGTAGGCGAGATGGTTGGCTCCAGAAAAGAATGTTTTCATGTTATTAAGACCATATTGCAATTTTAACGAAGCCAAAATTTAGATACTTTAAACTATAATCTTTTTTTCTTAATTTAAATATTTCTGTCACGGTGAAAATTTGTCCAAACACCTTCTAGGTTTGTATGACAACTTATGGCAATGCGCTTTTATGACAGTTTAAATGGCGCTGCGCGGGTTATTGCATAGCACTGAAAACTAGGGTTATAAGCACTCGGCTTGATATTTCCAATTTCGAAGCACAGACCAGCCGGCGCATGGTGTTGTAGCTGTTCGAACCCCAGCTTTGCGACTCTATTTTTTTAAACATAATCATGGTCTTCCAAGCGCTTCGTTTCATAATATCTGGGGGGGGTAAATTGATGTACTTAGATGATTCCCTACAAATATAGAACTAACTAAGGTTAACTATAAAACTAGTTTGAGTCGTTTTCGGTGACTGCCTGGCAGAAATAAGAAGTTCAACTGCGTTTTCAATATACGATGAATACAACAAATTGTTCTGATTTAGAATTGGTTTTGATGCCAATTAATATTCTAATCTTGATCCAAAAATACATACATAACTACGTGGCTTCGAGTTGTTTTCGGTAAGGGATAACTGCCTTCTATAACTGCCTTCCGCCTTGGTAGTGCGAAAGAAATAACTCGCGGTCCAAGAAATCATTTACAAAAAAATATTATGATCATACTTAGAAAGCCACTATTTGACACCATCGGTTACTTATCGCATTAGGAAATCAGTCCGGTATACTTATCCTATACAAAGCAGTAATATTGTATCGAAGAGAGCGGTATCAGATGCTGATACTTTGGCCCCTTCACCAGTAGTCACGACTCGACAGACTTTGCAGCCGATGGCAGGTGCCCGGTGAAAACTATGTCTGAGCAGCCGTTTGTGACTCGCAAGTGCGTCCTGGGCGTCCGCCGTTTTGTGTATTACCAAATCTTCAAGTTGCTATTTAGCTATTTCCGCTGGGAATGGGAGCACAGCAATGCTAAATTACAAGATATAATATGAGTGAAAGAATGGATTCAGTGGTAATAAAGAAGGCGGATTCATTCCCGACGAATGGGCCACGTTGTTCCAGTTCCAATGTATTCATCAATCTATAACGAACAAAAAATAACCCAAGCTGCCTACATACACAAGCATATTCGACGAAAAGAACCAAACACCACCAGAAGAAGGGGCCGTATTAGTATGTGCAGGCGGCAGTATGTTGTTTGGCATTTGGCTGCCCCTGCTCAGGAGCAGTAGGTGGCGTCCTGAGTGTTGCTCTGGATCCAGGGCAGCACCGCCGTCACCCTGGCGAACACGTCAGGGTAGTTGGGCACGGCGCAGGGGTTGCCGTACGAGACCACGCCGATCAGCGCCCACTTGCCGTTCTCCTGCGTGACCAGCGGACCGCCGCTGTCGCCCATGCAGACCGACTTGCCGCCCGCGGGCAGGCCTCCGGCGCAGATGGTGGTGGGGCGGACGTTCCACTTGCTGCTGCACTGGGCGTCGGAGCGGACCGGCAGCTCCACCTCCTGCAGGGTGGTGGCCTGAGGCTGGGTGGCTCCGGTGCGACCGAACCCGGTGGCCCAGGCGGTGGCGCCGGCGTAGGTGTTGCCGGCAGTGGGCAGACAGACGGGAGAGCGGCGCGCGGTGAAGGTGACGGGCGCCGACAGCTTCAGCAGCGAGTAGTCGTTGCCTGCGCTTACGCTGCCGGTGTAGGAGGGGTGATCGATGATCTGACTGACCGTGTGGCGGGACTCACCGTCCGATACGCTGATCCGGTGGTCGCCCAGTAGAACCTCGATGTTTCCGGCTGTGTTGCCTCGAGTGCAGTGAGCGGCGGTCAGCACGTAGCGGTCGTTGATGAGGCTGCCGCCGCACCAGGTGCGGGTCTGGCCGGGGCTGACAAGGCCGGCCTGCCACCGCCACTCACCCACCGTGGCGTCGGCGCCTCCCACCACCCTGCTGACGGGACCGGCCACGCCGCAGCTGCAGCTGCCGGAGCCGCCGCCGCCGCCGCCGGACGCGGCAGTGATGGTGCACTTGTAGCCAGGTCTCACGACAGAGTGGTCGGTATGGAACTTGATGGTCAGGGACGACTTCCCGGACTCGGATGGACCAGTGGTGCCGCAGAACTTGGCTCCATTAACCTGCAGGTAATCATACGCGCAGCTACTGTGATCCTCGATGTCAAAGGGAGAACAAGTCAGACTCAGGGAGAGGCCGGACTGGGCTGAAATAGAGTAATCGCAGTCGAAGTTGTTGCCATAGTTACTCGGGTGGTTAGGAGATTTGATCGTGAAGGTTCCAGCCGACAGAGTGTGTGAGCCACAGCTGAGCTCACTGAACGGAATAGGACCCTGGAAAGGGACCAGATCCTGATACAGCGCCTTCTCAACTGGTGGTGGCCTCTTTGCTGGAGGCGGCTTCTTTGCTGAGTCTGGTGGCGGCTTGGCAGCAGCCATAACCAGTGCAGCGAAAGCTAGAATGATCTTCATCTTCGGTGTGTGGTTTGCAGATCCTTGGAGGGGTTTATATATCCCCAGAAATGTTGCTATTCATGGACGCAGGTGTTACATTTGCCGTTGCAAGAGAAGGTTGACGGATGGACAACCTTTTCACGGTGACTTCTGAATGGAGGCTGCCGAGCTGGCCGTTATTATTGGCAACATGATTTGCGAAAGTGGAAGATTAAACACTGCCGCTACGATTGGGGAAGGAAATAGCTCCTCGGGTTTTTCGGAGACAGCAGAAAAACGGCGGCGCGCAGCGCCGCTGTACTTGGTATACCTTTTCCCTCATCATTTTTGCAACTTCTGTGAAAATTTTAAGGATAGGTCATCTCAGGTCAGGTCACCAGTACAGGTCAAGTGACCCGACCTCAAAGTTTAAGATAGCATAAGTCGGAGCAGGGTGAACTTATCCAATTGAAACTCATATCACATAATGGGCTCACCGAGTTCTCTAAAATATGTTCCGGTATTTTTGATATCGATGACCTAAGGTCAGGTACGAAGCATGACCTCTCCATTGGTAATACATGGGAAATATGTTTTTACTGAATAACTCAGTAACAGACGGTGATAGAGCGTTTATATTAGCTTCATTAGACTCGCCTTGGCTTTGCGGTTCTAATGATATGTTTTTATATAATTTGACCCTGACCTGACCTCAGGTCAGGTCAAATCTTTGATTTGACCTAGCAAGGTCAAATCATGCATCATTCGATTCGGATTGCTGCGAGGATTCATATAGTTCAAGTCGTTTTGCTCTATCTTTACATGTTCAGATGTAATGGCCGAAAAACTTGATTTACATGTTATCCCTATGACGGCATGTGACGGCATGTTTTTGACCTCTGGTGACCTTAAATGTGACCTGACAAAAAATGGTTCAAATATTTTCGATGGAGAAGCGGATGGGCTACCCAACGCTATTTACCGTTTTTTGCTACCTACCGTGGTTCTCGAGATCTTAGGGGGCGGGTACCCGCCCCCTCGTCAATCCGAAGGTGGCTCAGACCCCCGTCAATGCGCGTGTTAACCGCGTTGCTGCGCCTCGTCGTTTTCCTGTTATTCCGAAAAAAACTTTAGGGGCCATCGATGCCCCCGATGGGGCGAGGGTTGATAGGTCGCACCACTTCCGGTTCAGTTCTCTTCTTTTGGTACGCCTCACACAAAAAGAGTGCTAGTTATTGCTCCGTAGCTCACTAAGAAAAAGTGAACTGGCAACTTTCGAGCGGATGGCTATTGCATTATCGTATGAGATGAACCCTTTGTCATATCCCGACACTTAGTTAGGGGGATATAGGTTTATTTGATATCGTGGTGGATGGGTCGGGTCAGGTGGTTTAAAGCTGCAAATGCGTCCATAGTTCAAGCAATATATCACGGGTGTACGCCACGGCATAAAGGATGACAATTAAGGTCGTGCACGCTTCTTAACAGCGTCTTTCTTCTTAACGCATTGACGGGGTCTGAGCCACCTTTGCTTTGACGGGGGCGGGTACCCCCTAAGATTTCGAGAACCACGCTAGATAGTGAAAAACGGTAAACACCGTTGGTTAGCCCATCCACTTTTCTATTGAAAATATTTAATATAGTTTGTCAGGTCACATTTGAGGTCACTAGAAGTAAAGACATGCCACCATAGGGATACCATGTAGACGAAGGTTTTCTATCACTTTATTTGAACTAGTAGAGATCAAGCAAAACAATCTAGACCAGTGGAATCCTCGCAACAAGCCGAATCGAATGATATATAATATGACATTGTTGGGTCAAATCAGGTCAAACATAGGATTTGACCTGACCTAGGTCAGATCAAGCTCAAATTGGGTAAAAATGTTTATCTGAACCGCAAGGATGAGGCGAATCTGATGCAGTTAAAATAAATGTTCTACCAGCATCCACTACTAAGGTATTTGGTTTAAACCAATTTTTCCATTTATTTCTAATTGAGAGGTCATGACTCTTACCTGACCTTAGGTCATCGATATCAAAAATACCGGAACATGTTTTGTAGAACTCGGGCCATTATGTGGTATGAGTTTCAATCGGATAGGTTCACCCAGTTCTGACTTATGCTATCTTAAACTTTTTCAGGTGAGTTCACTTGATTTACACTGGTGACCTAACCTGAGATGACCCAACCTTAAAATTGTGTCAAAAGTCGTAAAAATTATCAGAGCAAAGGTATGCCAAGTACGGCAGTGCTGCACGCCGACGTTTTTATTCCATCTCCAAAAAAATCCGAGGGGGCGCTTACCCGCCCCCCCGTCAATGCTGGCGTTAATGGCCGACTGAAACGATAAGAGGAAGTCTAACTTAGTGAGCATGTGACGTCAGTCCTGGCGTCGGTCGTTTGTAAATGGAGCGTGGACCATTGCGGCGGGCGCGCGTGAGACTGTGATGGTGAACAGGGTGAAGGTGTAGGGGTTCGTTTCCCTTCGGCAGGGCTCGCCTGCGTGAACCGTTGCTGCCGATGTGGCAGTGCTACTGCTGTGGCAGAGGCGACGTGCCCCGAGGGTCGTCGTCTGCTTCTGTGGTGGACTCGTGGGCGCGATGGATTTGGTGGCGACGTTGGAATGCCTTGAAGTACCCGCTCGCTGCTGCGTTGCTGATGCTGATTTATATACAATATCTACCTCCATATGAGTGGAGTGAATAAATTCGATGGATCGCTCCTAAAAATGTTTTTATACTGCGTGTGACCTTACTTGGCTCAAAGGCGAATAATTTTGAAAATCAGACTACGAGTAATTTAACGAATTTTACATTTTGAACATAGATGTTCGAGAAGCTTTTTGGCGTTGCAATCTTCGTAGGAAATGTTTGGTGCTACTGTTCGTGAAATGCACGCTACGTTATAGTGGTTTAGGGGCTTACTAAGAGGATTACTTACACTTTGGAGCCTGGGGAGTACCCCAAACACGTGTGAGAGGTGGAAAATCTCTGCCAGCTTGTAGATAGGTAGATGTCTGTTGCCTATTAGAAATGTGCCACATTTACCAGCGACGCGTTATGGAGGCGAATGTGCATAGAAAATTAGCTTTCGAGGGACAGAAATAGCCGAAACAATGAAGTCAATAACTGGTTTTTAACAAATTGTTGCATGCGTTTGCTTAATATTGCATCATTTTCCACCGGAATTAGGCGTTCCAGTGACGTTGAGATCGTATTCTTACTCTCACGTTAATACCAGCCTTCATACTTGTATGTACTTACGTGCATGAAGCCCGCATGTACTTTGATGTTCGTGCGTGACACCCGCATGCACATTTATGTTAATCCTACGTGACGCCTCTGTGAACATTGATGTTGTTCGTACGTGACGTCTGCGTGCACATCGATGTTGTTCGTACGTGACGCCTGCGTGCACATTGATTTTCGTACGTGACGCCTGCATGCACATTGATGCTGTTCGTTCGTGACGCCTGCGTGCACATCGATGTTGTTCGTACGTGATGCCTGCGTGCACATCGATGCTGTTCGTAGACGCCTGCGCTGACGCCGCCTACACCCCCTTCACCGCCGCGCCCGCCCCCGCACATCACGACGCCGCGACAAGTGTCGCGACGCCGCGCACACGTGACGGCGCCGCCACAGATTTCGACGACGCCCAGCCTGCTCGACGACGCCGCGCACACGATGTGTCGCGCGCCCCCATATGCGCGCCGGGCCACACGGTCAACGACGCCGCGCACACGACGTGTCGGATGCCGCGCCAGGTGCTCGACGACGCCGCACACAGATGCGTTCGTACGTGACGCCGCGCACATATGTGTTCGACGGACGCCGCGGCACACGATGCTGTCAACGACGCCGCGTGCACATATGCTCACGTACGCCTGCGCACATGCTGTTCGACGTGACGCCTGCGTGCACATATGCTGTTCGACGTGACGCCTGCGTGCACATGATGCGTCGACGTGACGCCTGCGTGCACATTGATGCTGTTCGTACGTGACGCCTGCGTGCACGGTGTCGGCAGACGGACGGCAGTTACGTGGCGCTCTTCAACATGTTCGTGGAGAGGGTGCGTGACCAGCTCCACGTGGTGTTGGCCTTCTCTCCGATCGGCGACGCCTTCCGCGACAGGCTGCGCCGCTTCCCAGCCATCGTCAACTGCTGCACCATCGACTGGTTCCAGGTCAGGCACACCCGCGCTGTGTGGCACGGCCAGGATCATTCAGTATATAATATATTGAATGATCTTGGCATCTAAGAAACCTGAGCTTCCTGGGATATGGAAAAAACCTACTTCCTGGTATCTAAGGCGTGGTGGGATGAGAGAGAGCTAAGTATATGTATGGTGGGCGTTTAGGAAAGAGGATAGGTTAAAAATGAACTAGCGCATTTCTTTAAAATTGTTATCTACAACGGTCATGTTATGTAAAGTATTGTGTGGTTTACGAAAGTGTGTGCTTCCTATGTTTTCTGTGTCCTTGTAATTGAGGGCTGAAAAGCCATATCTTATGGAGACCTCAATAGTTATACATCTACTTTTACATCATACATAATCCGGTTAATGTCCGAAGTTTGCCTGCAGATCCGGACCAATCCGTGTTATTGGTGATTCGGAGCCCAACATAAATATGGATCAATGGATGAAACAGGAATCAGAATGCATGTGCAGACCGGAGGTTTCCCGCCTTTTCACATCCCATTCATTCCGCCAGGCTCCGTTCAAATCGTTATCCATGGTACAATTCATCTGCTAGGCTTAGAATAATGGGTGGAAGGAGATGGTCGCACAGGCTCCGCCCATACGGAGAAGCGATCTCTCCTGTCACGCCGCTGCTGCCTGCGCACGGCCGCCAAAGCGAACGATACTGATTGGTTACCTGCTGTGTCGTGAGCGGTGATTGGTGGGTTATTAGAGTCAATTGACCTGTGAAAGGCTGTCAATCAAATCCAGGGCAGAGGATGCTTGTTTCCTTGTCCCACGGCCAGGGGCGTGTGATTTCGAAATTTATTGGAGTTGCCCTAACTTGAAACGATGTCTGTAGCGATGGCATAACAAGTTAAGATGATAGTTTGTCTGTGGTAGACCTCCCACGGGCCTGCCGAATGAGATGGAACTAATATAAAATATATTGAATAAAACCCAATAATTGTTTCCAATGTATTCCTGACGTTAATGCTACATTTCACAGGAGATGCCTGACCGGTCACAATTGCTATATCAATCCACATCCGCGCTCATGTCAGCCACCAGTCACGCTTTTTCCGCGCGGCCGCTGTTCCGTGTAAACATGCCTAAGGTGCGATTCAGTTCAGGACGGGGGGTGGTGGGAGGCGGCTCGGCTGCCCGGAGCACCTGGAGCACCCTGTGGTCTGTCGTATCAGACTGGCCACTACCGCTGGTACCAAGGTTCGCGTCTGCGTCAGGCCGCCGTGACAGAGTCTCGGGAGGGTGGACACCGTTATGTACGTGTGTGCGGCAGCCGTGGCCGGCCGACGCTCTGCAGGCGGTGGCCACACAGTTCCTGGCCGACGTGGCCATGTCGGAGGAGGAGCGCGCCGGCTGCATCAACCTCTGCCAGTACTTCCACACATCCACCGAGAGTCAGTCGGCCAAGTTCCTGGAGATGACTCGCCGACACAACTACGTCACGCCCACCTCCTATCTGGAGCTCATCGCCACCTACAAGACCCTGCTGGCGCGCCGCAGGGAGTGAGTCGGCCGGCCGCCACGGCGCGCCTGGAGCGCGCTGGGTGGCGAGAGCCGCGGACCACCGCCTGCACAGAGATTATCTCGTGTTGGGACTGGGATGGACGTTTTTAAAAGATTATGTGGGTTTGATTGCCGCTTGCTGTTGGGCCTAGATTTGGGCTCAGCCGGAACGGGTTTCAACAGTTTTCTTTCCGTAGAAAGTAAGAAAATATCCATGCGTTTTCTTCTGAAGGATTTTCAGACCAGTGTTGTGGATGAATCCAGTCCCTGATTATTTTGCCTGAATCAGAGTCAAATCTATTCACCCTTGGCTTAGAGTGAATGGATTCATTGACTCAGATGGCTTAGTTGTATCAGAGTCAGCTATCCAACAGAGTCAATCGTATGTCAACTTGGCGTTTTGATTCACGAACTGTTTTAAGCATTGCAAAAAGTGCTCGTGTACTTGTGTCAGCATTTCGTGTGAGAATGTCACACAGAGTGGTTTGGCGGTGGCCAGGGAGGTGCTTAACCAGAAGTCGCGCTATGAGGTGGGACTGGAGAAGCTGGCCAACGCTGCCTCCGAGATCAGCGTCATGTCCAAGGACCTGACGGACCTGCAGCCCCAGCTGGTGGAGGCCTCCAAACAGGTGCAGCGCCGCTCCCCAGAGGGCGCCGTGGCAAACTCAGGATTTTGGGTTTGAGGTCGGGTCGCTGGACCTGAAATAGTTCCGATCTGACATGACCTGAGCTTTGCCCAAGTGCGTGAAATTGATCAGGTATGAGGTACTGTAAGTTGCGTTTTTCGCATCTGTTCGTTTCTCCATTATTGAGGGAAGACCAGAAGGGAGGTGCAATTGCCCCCTTTGCCTCCACCGGCGGGGCGGGTGTTAAAGAATGGCTGAGTATCCGTATGATTCGATCGATTTTTTCCGGTAGAGGGAAGAGTGTTGATTGCGTAGATTATGGCAGTTAGGCATGCTGTTTTCATATATTTTGGTATTTCAGTCCTCCTCCTCTGATTTCAGTACCTGCAAAAAAACATCAAACACCAGTATCCTCCTCCTTTTCACAGGTAGGCATTCTCCGCGGCAGCTCTGCTGACCGTGTCGTTTCTGTCAGGTGGACGAGATCATGGCTCAGGTGGAGAAGGACTCGGTGGAAGTGGCTGCTGTGGAGCAGGTGGTCAAGGGCGACGAGGAGCTGGCCAACCAGCAGGCCGCCGCCGCCAGGGCTATCAAAGGTCAGCCCACAAGTACCAATCAGCCGCCGCCGCCGCCAGGGCTATCAAAGGTCAGCCTCAGCCACCGCCGCCGCCAGGACTATCAGAGGTTAGCCAACCAGTAGGCCGCCGCCGCCAGGGCTATCAAAGGTTAGCCAATCAGCCACCGCCGCCGCCAGGGCTATCAGAGGTTAGCCAATCAGCACCGCCGCCGCCAGGACTATCAAAGGTTAGCCAATCAGCCACCACCGCCGCCAGGACTATCAAAGGTTAGCCAATCAGCACCCCCACAGGTACAACCAGCCATCAAAGGGCCAGGGCTATCAAAGGTTAGCCAATCAGCAGGCCGCTGCCGCCAGGGCTATCAAAGGTTAGCCAATCAGCCACCGCCGCCGCCAGAGCTATCAAAGGTTAGCCAATCACCGCCGCCGCCAGGCATCAGATACCAACCAGCCATCAAAGGGCCAGGACTATCAAAGGTTAGCCAATCAGCCCCCCGCAGCAGGACCAACCAGCCACAAGGGCCAGAACTACAAAGGTCAGCCCACCGCCGCCGCCAGGACACAAAGTAGCCATCACCACCACCGCCGCCAGACACAAAGGTTAGCCAATCACAGCGCCGCCGCCAGCACAGTACCAACCAGCCACAAGGGCCAGACACAAAGGTACCAACACAGCCCGCCCCACACAGGTACCAACCAGCCACAAAGGCCAACACACACCCACCGCCGCCGCCAACACAAAGGTAGCCAATCAGCCACCACCGCCGCCAGGGCACATAGCCCCAGCGGCCGCCGCCAGGGCCACAGCCAACCAGCCATCAAAAGGCCAGGGCTATCGAAGGTCAGCCAATCACCCACCGCGGCCGCCAGGGCTATCAAGTATCATTCAATTGCAGGGCTGCGGTGGCCAGCAATGCAACGAGCTAACAAAACCAGCGACCGTGGCTTTTAGGACAGTCAGAAGCCAGCCAATCATAGAGCCTTGGCGGCAAGGGCTACCACAGGTCAATGTATCGGAGGGGTGACTCATCCAGAATCGTCTGAGGTACTTTTCCGCTGGCGAATGTCATTGGGCTTGCACTGGCCCGTCAGGGAGTCCTTCAGTGGTCCATCGATGAACACATGGACTTATTTATGAAAATCTCCCGACCAGCAGACTTTCACACAGACCAAGCTACAACTTTTTGCCGCTGGGATGCTCCAGTGCGCTTGAAGGTTAAGGTGCACCTCGCTGGGGGTGGGGAGCGAAATTCGCCTTCGCGTCTTGTTTCTCCTGAATGTCGCAAAAGTAAAGGCAGATTTAACACCGAGGCCATCAGTACCTTATCCGCAATAAATTGGACTGTGTTACCCTTTTTGTGTCGGGTCATGTCACTTCAAAGGGTCGTTTCAGATCATCTAATCGTACCTCAGAACCTGAAATAGTAAAAGAAGTGGCGCAAAAGGGACCTCTGTCTGCCGATTTCCAGCGCATGATGAGGACATCAGGCTCTTCACATTTGCTGTCCCGAAACTTTCATATTGTTGACCTCCGGTGGTGTCGATGTTGGCCTCACCATTTTAAGTCCTGGGGAAGTGGATAGATCCTCTTTTTAGTAAGTACTTGTCAGGTCAGCGTGAAAGTTCTCAAATATCTTTATTGGCAGTGTCCAAGTATTGGATTGAGTATTTGGGCCTCTGGTCTCTCAGGGATTATCGGGGGTCGTCTGAACAGCTGTTTCTCACCAATATATGTGTCAATCATTATCATGTAGTACACCTTGTTTAACTATCTGTAGGTCCTGTAAGTTCTAGTTCGTCTGTTTCTTCCCTCGGTGTTGTGACGAGTGCTGCCCCTCACAGACGAGTGCCGCTGTTTCGTCCCTCGGTGTTGTGACGAGTGCCGCTGTTCCGTCCCTCGGTGTTGTGACGAGTGCCGCCCTCACAGACGAGTGCCGCTGTTTCTTCCCTCGGTGCTGTGACGAGTGCCGCTTCCCTCGGCTGTACGAGTGCCGCTGTTTCTTCCCTCGGTGCTGTGACGAGTGCTGCTGTTTCGTCCCTCGGTGCTGTGACGAGTGCCGCTGTTTCTTCCCTCGGTGCTGTGACGAGTGCTGCTGTTTCGTCCCTCGGTGCTGTGACGAGTGCCGCTGTTTCTTCCCTCGGTGCTGTGACGAGTGCTGCTGTTCCGTCCCTCGGTGTTGTGACGAGTGCCGCCCCTCACAGACGAGTGCGACGCTGACCTGGCTGAGGCGATGCCGATCCTGGAGTCGGCGCTGTCCGCTCTCAACACACTCACCCCCAACGACATCACGCTGGTCAAGTCGATGAAGAGCCCGCCGGCCGGCGTCCGCATGGTCATGGAGGCCATCTGTATCGTCAAAGTAAGCCAGCCGCCGACTTAACCGGGTTGGAATCACATTAAGGTAATTGGCGTTCTTCCTGTCTGGGTCATTGTGAAATAGTTCTGAAACATATGTTTTCCAGTTGACGCGATTCTCCGTTTCCCGGAAGGTGCAATTACTGTGTCTTGGCAAAACTTAGGCGATATCACTCTTTTGCTTGTGGTAGCTTAGTATCCCAGATAAGAAGTTGGTTCCAGTTGCTTATAAAAAGAACCTTGGCATTTATTACTTAACGCAAAATCACCACGACAGGCATGATTTTAAAACGCCAGCATCGATTATTGAAACTTTGTATCATTTAACATCAATTAAATCAGAATCAGCGTTTTCATCCGTGGAGCTGGCTTCCTCTTGCTGACCTGCTGTTGGTTGTTGGAAGGGAGTGAAACCAGAGCGGATCCCGGACCCCAGCGGCAGCGGCAAAATGGTGGAGGACTACTGGGGATCCTCCAAAAAGGTGCTGGCCGACACCAAGTTCCTGGAGAGCCTCGTCAACTTCGACAAGGACAACATACCGCCAAAGATCATCAAGACACTGCGCGAGAAGTTCATCTCCAATCCAGAGTTTGATCCCAACAAAATCAAAACAGCTTCTACAGCCGCTGAAGGTAAGCCCAAAGACATGGACTGCAGAAAAAGACCATTGATATGCTACTCCAACTGATGTGTATCATTTGCGTCGCTGCGCAAACTGGGAGAATATAAATTCCACTTGAGTGTGGTGTGAATGCTGTGGGATTAATTATGCGCGTGCCCCCATTCCTCGGACGGTAGTCCTTGTCTACGCCCGGAGACGACGGCCGCGTGCTCGTCAGGTATGTGCCGCTGGGTTATCGCCATGGAGGCCTACGACAAGGTGGCCAAGGTGGTCGGTCCCAAGAAGCAGATGCTGGCCAAGGCTGAAGGCGAGCTGGCCGAGGCCATGGAGAAGCTGGAGGGCAAGCGGGCGTCACTGCGCACCGTTCAGGAGCGCATGGCCGAGCTGCAGAACAAGCTGGAGAACAACAAACAGCGCAAAATCGACCTCGAAAACGAGGCAAGGCTGCTCCCCGGTCCATTTGTGGATATGCTTGTCAGTCTGTTGGACATAATTTCTTGGGCGAGTCAATATTTGAGTTATATGGAAGACGTTAAGCTACTTATGTAGCAGGTCTGAAGTTCGGCAATTCTAAGGTAACGTGGAAGGGTTAACTGTGCTGGCTGAATATCGACTGCCCCTGGTGCCGTCAGTGAGCGGTCAGTAGTGCGGTGGGACCCAGCGCTGCTGCGCGCCCCCTTGCCCTTGGTTGTCGGCAGGCGCTGCAGCCTCGGCGCCGGCTAACTCAGGCGCCTGTGCGCGGCAGGTGGAGCTGTGTCAGCTGAAGCTGGAGAGGGCCGAACAGCTGATCGGCGGTCTGGGCGGCGAGAAGGACCGCTGGGGCTCCACTGCCGTCATGCTGGGCCGCAAGTACGAGAACCTCACAGGTACGTCCCCGTCCGCTCAGTCGGCGGCAGTAGCCGTGAACGGTGGAGTCAGAACGGCGACCTCATGGCCTGGGGCACTGACTGCAGACTTGCTCACCAGGCACGGACCAGAGGATGCTGCTTTACTGCTGATGTCTGCGCGGTTCACTGTGAAGGCTGGTTTTGTATGGAAATTGTCCCTGGATGTGAATATGTCCCTGTGCTTTATGGGACGTTAAACTTTGGCTTCTAAATCAACCCTTCATTGTAGGAGTTGCTCGTTCGGGCGGTGGGGTCGGGGTCTCCGTGACAAGTCCCTTGATGACTTTAGTGAGGCTCCGACTCCAACAGTCGAACTGAGAACAACTTGGACAAAATTTATAAAAAAAAGAATTGACAAAATACCTGGCATATCAATGTTAATTAAAGGGAATGTGGCACCTTCATAACGAGATTAGCCAAGTTGTAAAGCAAGTCGGGAAACCCGGTACTCAATATATCATTTGTTTTGGGACTCGAGATTTCCGTAGTAAAACACTAAAACCTGCCTGAAATGTACCCCTCATGTACCCTTAGCAGCAGGCCACAGTTGCCATGGCTGTTGGTGTGACGACACATGCTGACGTCACGGTGAGTATCAGTCAATCGAAGCCCGTGAAGCGTATTGAATTGGTAGTGGCTGCCAGATCGTGACATCATCCACAGGCAGATATTTATTTCTTTGAAACCATAATATATATTGCACCCCATAAAACATACAAGTAGTACAAAAAATAAAAGACAGGCCACGCACTCATGGGCGCCCCCGGCGCGGAGCTCCTAAATTACGCCGGGGACACCGCCGTAGAACGGGCAGTTAAAAAGGCACTATTATGATGGCGATAAAAACGACATACATCAACAGTCATATCTCGTGCGCACGCCGATAGCTCCAGCACCGTTTGTTTCCCGCTTGGTATGGCTAGCGGACCTCTCAACTGCGCGTAACCGCCCATACGCACCGGCCAACCGACATTTATCAGCGGACGCGACACCAGCGCCACCCGACGGCCCACCGACGCTAGCGCCGCCCGTCGGCCCATCGACGCACGCGCCGCGCGGCGGCCCACCGGCACCAGCGCCGCCCGGCGGCCCAACGACATCAGCGCTGCCCGGCAGCCGACTACTGCGCGCGCTCAGCCTAGCAGTCCGCCCACGAGGAACGGAGGCGGGGCGCCCTTGGACCCCTGTAGGGAGGTCGGAGGCGAGTCCGGCGCGTCTCGTCGGGCGCCCCGCCTCGCCAGCAGGGCGAGCCGACTGCCGGAGTCCCTGTCCCCTGCAGGAGAGATTTGAAGTCATGAGGGGAGGGATGGAAGGGAGTTTTAATACAATTTGATACCATTGGTTAGTCGATGCCTGGGATGAGTTAGTAATGTCTGCGGTTCAGTTGTTGGGGAAAAGGTATGGGCAAGAGCAGGTGCCGGAGGCATGCCTGTGCGTTCACCTAACTGAAGCCTAAGCTGATAATTTAAATCCCACAGATAATTAAGTAGATGTTTGTATTTTCCCGGCTCTCCTATTTACGCTCGCGTGACCAGATTATTCGGGGAATTTGCCCTAGAGGAGCATTTTAAAAATCAAAATATTGAGCTTATTGTATATTTTTCAGAGAAATCATGGACGCCTCTTTGATTTTCGGCTAAAAGTTCCCCTGATTACACTAAATTCCAGGATTCGACCAAGGTGCCACATTCCCTTTAAAACCGCTTGGTACAACTCGTCCTGCCATTATTAGCTAGATTCGTTATTTTCCATATCCCACACAAAATGAACGGGACGTTTGTAATTAAGGAGCAAAGTGTCGAATTCTAGGCAGCACTAATAAATTCCACAGCGCATGTTTACCATCCACCAGCCCTGAGTGTGGTGGGTTGACCGGCAGGCGATATCCTGATCGCCTCCGGGGTGGTGGCCTACCTGGGCGCCTTCACCTCGCCCTACCGGGTGGAGTCGGTGGAGGACTGGATGGAGCGCTGCGTGGAGAAGAACATCACCTGCAGTCCCGAGTTCGAGCTCAGCCTGGTGCTGGGTAACCCGGTGGAAATCAGAGCCTGGAACATCCATGGCCTGCCCACCGACCTGTACTCCGTCGATAATGGCGTCATCATGAAGTGAGAGCCCGCTCTCTGGTGCGGTCTTGTACAATGGCTGGCTGTGACTGTTTGCTGAGCTTTGCCTGGCATAGAGCAGAGCGGTTTCTGCGTTTATCGTGACGAGTAAACAAAAACCGTCAGCAGGGCAGTCTGTCCCAGACGGTTTCCAGCCTCCGATTTCACAGCCTGGTTATAAACGACCTGCCAAGTTTTGGGCGATGGTGGAAATGGCTCATTCTGTATATCTTATTAAAAAGGTACTAATAAAATAAAAATTTTAAGTGGCAGAACCACCATAAAGCATTATACGGGTATAGACAGCGTGATCCACATAGCCTCTCTTAGTGGATGCCGGATAGATAGTGATATTGTACCGAGGGTGTTTATTGTGTATTGTTTGTTTGGTGCATATGAGGTGGTCCCAATTACAGCTCAACTCGATAGATAAAACATTCTCAGTTCAAGGCTAAGCCCTGGAGGCGTGAAAGCCTCCAGAGCCGTTGCCAGAGCGTGCCCTGTTCTGCGGCAGGAACGCCCGCCGCTGGCCCCTGATGATCGACCCTGAGGGCCAGGCCAACAAGTGGATCCGAAACACCGAGAAGGAGAACCAACTGCACGTGGCCAAGGGAAACGACACCGACTTCGTGCGCTCCCTCGAGAACGCCATCCAGTTCGGAAACCCGGTGACTAACCTCTCCACCTTTCTTATTGGAATCTGCCCCGTGACTAACCTCTCCCTCTTATTGAAACTGCCCCGGTGATTAACATCTCCACCTTCTTATTGGAAACTCCCCGGTACTGACCTCTCAACCTTTCTTATTGGAAACTCCCCGGTGACTAACCTCTCCACCTTTCTTATTGGACACTCCCCTGGTGACTGACCTCTCCACCTTTCTTATTGGAAACTCCCCCGGTGACTGACCTCTCCACCTTTCTTATTGGAAACTCCCCGGTGACTGACCTCTCCACCTTTCTTATTGGAAACTCCCCCGGTGACTGACCTCTCCACCTTTCTTATTGGAAATTCCCCCGGTGATTAACTCCTCCACCTTTCTCCACAGAAGCTCCCCTGGTGACTAATCTCTCCGCCTTCTTTCCTTAGACACTCCCGTTACACTTTTGCAGAATCGGTGACTAGCCTCTCCACGTTTCCCTTCGGCAATTCCTTTGGAATTTTGCAGAATCGCAGGCTTTTATGCTCTAACTAAGCAGCTCGGCGGAAATCATATCTAATTTTTCAGTTTATGCTTATATTCTATAAAGCAGGACTTTTGTCATAACATCGTACGGCACCGGTTCGGGAGAGAGCTCCAACAAAAAGCTTTCAGAGCGGGGCTTACTGCACTTACATGTCATGTTATTGTAAAACTGGCAATACAAGCACTGATAGTACTGTTACGGCCGCTATCACCACTAAATCTAGTTGTAATAGGTCCCTTCCAGCCTCCTGCGGGAGCGTAGCCGCTATATAACCTCGCCATTCGGTACACTCAGAAGCCCAGCTAACTGCCGAGCTGCGGTGTGATGCAGCAACAACGTCGCCGTGTTCCCAGGTGCTGCTGGAGAACATCGGCGAGGAGCTGGACCCGATGCTGGAGCCGCTGTTGCTGAAGCAGACGTTCAAACAGGCAGGCGCCATCTGCATCAAGCTGGGCGACTCGGTGCTGGAGTACTCGCCCGATTTCAGGTGGGATCCGGTCCGGGACTTTTCACCGTCTTTGATATGACACCATCAGTTTTTACCGGTGTGCGTTACGTATGTGGTTAAATATAATAACGCCTATATATAATAAATGATAATATAAGTAAATAAATAATATATATAATAATAACGCGTAATATCTTTAATAACGCGTAGAGCTGCAATGAGTGGCAACAGTCAAAGTTGGCGCTACTATTCTTACAGGCATGTCATTCAGTCTTTACGGTCTCAATGTCCTTACTTTGAATGATATCTCGGGTATTGTCATAAATGTGAGTATCGTTGTTCGAAATATGTTTTCTCTTTTAGCGTTATTCGCTCTAATAAACGTGAACAACATGGTTTGGTGAGTACATTCAGTGTTCAACCGTCCATTGTTCAACCATCTGTATGAAGAACATTAAACGAAGTGAAAAAATCGCGGTGAATCGCATGTGCTGTGGATATTTGAACTCATTCTGTCTAATCAAAGTTGTCCCTTGAGCTCTGAATGGGCCCTCGCATTTATTCTCCTTAACTTAACTCCGAGATATCTCAGATACTTGCTAGCGGAGAAAAGCATCAGACAATTTTTTTTAGATCTCGTAAACCTCAAGCATATTGGAAATGCATTTCTCTACAAATCTGGAAACATGCATATAAATGGACTAGCCCTATTCATTTCTGATATAGAAACTGAGACATGCCCAAATGAGTGGCCCACAGTCAATGTTGGAACTGCTATTCTTACAGGCATGTCGCTTACGCCTTACGATTTCACGGTCCCTCCAACCTTGAATGATATCTTGAGTATTGTCACGCCCGCCGGTAATTCGCGCTGGATTCAGTATATGCCTCTGCCCGATTTTGCGGTACTGTAAACTTTACACCTATAGCTTTGAAGTCCATGCGGTGTAAACTTCGCCTCCCTTGCTCGTAAAGGATACGAAAACATCGCGTCAAAATGGCGCCGGTCCTGGAGCGAATACTAATGAGATTTTCATTTTGTTAATCGGGGCCCTCATGTGGATTTTATTAGCAGTGAAAGGTCAGGACCGCAACAACACGTAAGCTCTTTTCATTAACCAAAACGTGCTAGGCCGCGGACCGCCCCGAAAATGATAACATCTTTGAAACGGAGTGAAGCACCGTGCAAAATGTGACTCTGCTGGAAAAACTGGGGCGACAATTATACTTTATTCAACGAACAAGAGCCTCATAGTCATCAAGCGCTGGCCTTGCAAATGATCTGAAAGCGATGGCATCTTGCAAAGAAATTGTACGTTGTCATCATTGGAATAGAAATGGAATGGGAGTAATAATTGTAGAACTGGTCGGAAAATACGGTATGTCTTTCGTTCCGAAACATCATCGTTGGTATAGTTACTTGAGCACTTCCACGGCAGTTGAGCGCACTTCTTTTCAGTTTCGGTTCACAACCGAAAAACAAAACTAAAATGTCGTTGTGAATCCGACTATTGGCAGATTTCTGCTCTGGAAGTGCTTATTTCTCCGTGGAAGGCGGACTTTCAGGCAAACGAAACATGAGCCAGTTTTGTAATGCTTTCAATACTGACGTCTCGGCTCAAATAGCGTAAGGTGTCGTGCCGCATTCAGGAAATGTGATGATTGAAGCTGCCATTGGGCCCCACACATTTGGCTTGACATCAGCCCACCCATTCAGCTTATAACCGTCTGTGGCAGGCGCACGCTAAAAAAGACGTCAGAATCCGTACCGGGTAGGGATCAAAAGTAAACAGGATGACGAGGGAAAGGGACCCGCCATCCCCTCAAAACATGACATCTGGTCAGGCGTGGATACGGGGGAGGGGGCTCGAGTAGTGAGGGCCCATTCGCGCCGGTTGAATCTGCCACAGAATGCTTCTTTTTATTTTGTCGACAGATAATCTTCGCACGTGCTTTCGTGGCGCCACGTATGGGTAAATTCGTAAACAAAAATTCATTTGATCAAAGATTCATTGCCGATTGTGCCTGGCTGAATGAGGCCAGGTAATGGACCACTTTTTTTGGGTTCTAAAAAGGACGGTTCATCGACAAAATAGGTCTGTAAATCAGGAAAATATATTTGGTTTCTACCTTCAATAGTTCAGAATAAAAATATCGGCTCTTTTCTTACTGCCGTGGGTTGATCTTAAATCGCGTGTTCTTACGCATGTGGCTGCTTGTGGCGGCTCGCGACCTGTGGCGTTGCGAAGGCCATGATATTTGTTAACGCTTTTCACGTGAGAGCAGTTGCCAGATGGAAATAGATCCTTCTTGATTTAAAATCAAGGAACAATCCCCTTTATCCTGAACTTCAAAGTGAGCGGAAATTTGATAGAGAGGTTGAAGTGAAATGAAATTTGTCAATGGTGGTTTCTGGATACGCTTTGCAAAATTGCTATCTCAGTTCAAACCACATTACAAAAGTGGGACACTCCCTTTAAGCCCACTGGGATATAAAGCTGGTAATGTGAATCCAAACAAATAAGTAAGTAAAAAGTAGAGTTCAAACTTGTAGCGCTCCATACCAACTTTAATAACCACTTTGTCCGGGAGCTGGTTACTGCCCCCCCCTCCCAATGTTCTTGTAGTAAAAAATGGCCACCGCCGTAATTATTTTTCCGTACTTGATGGTAAGTCATTGATTCGATGTGATATCGGTGATGAAATGTAATCAAATTTCGTTATTTTCCGTACTAACCGTGGTGATTTTGCGTAGTGACATCCTTTTTCATACTACGAGATAGTAATTTTCTAGACGTTTCGGAGAGTTTACCCCCCACAAATGTATCTTTCTGCTTTAGGTAGAAATGCACAATAGTAAAAATGTTTGCTACAAAAAAATCCTTGCGGTAAAATTTTGGCTCCCCATTCCTGCTCGTCGATATCGCGAAGATGAAATAAGATGGACTGTATAAGAAACGTATTTGTTTGGTGGTGACCGAAACGTCAATATAGTGTGTCGAAATCACTTCTAAGGCAGGGATGGCACACGGCATACCTGTCATATGGGAAGCCTTATCCATTCTTCAAAGGGCATGTCTGCAGCCCCGCTAGCAAAGGTGCGTGCAACAGCTTATAACCAAAAAGGCTCCTATTCATGGAGTATGTGAGTGTGCTCAGCAGTTGTGTCGCTTGCACATCATCATGTCTTTGTTCGGGACCGAGAGCCGAAGTGAAAGCGGCTGTGGCGATGTGGCAGGTTCTACATGACGACGAAGCTCCGCAACCCTCACTACCTTCCGGAGATTGCGGTGAAGGTGACGCTGCTGAACTTCGGCATCACCATGCTGGGGCTGCAGGACCAGCTGCTGGGCACGGTCGTCTCGCGGGAGAAGCCCGACCTGGAGGAGGAGCGCAGTCAGCTGATCGTACAGTCGGCCGACAACCAGAGGTCAGGACCTGAGTGTGATGTGGAGGTGTACCGCCGCCGCCGGAGTGCCCCTGCGGAAGCTCACGAGATGCCTGCCACATCTGGTCTCTTATCAGATTGTGCCTCAGTTGTGTAGAATAAGTTAGTCGTGGAGGGACCTGGACACGTTGTTTGTTCGGGGTGTTCTGGGGCCATTGCTGGCTCGTTGTCTTCCGGGGGAGTGATGGAGCTCAGGAAAGGCTAGTAAGGCAGCTGTGGTGCATGGCGAGCCGACAGTGTGAGCCGAGCTTTAACGGGCATCGACTGGTCATAAGTGGAAATGATTTTGGTTTATTTGACAACCTGCAGATTTTGCGCCGGCTTTGACTCTGGGAGGAATGTTGGTTACGATATGCACCTTCTCTGCTGCCATACAGGCAGCTGAAAGAGATCGAGGACAAGATCCTGGAGGTGCTCTCCACTTCGGAGGGCAACATTCTAGAGGATGAGACCGCGATCAAAGTTCTGAGCTCATCGAAAATCCTCAGCAACGAAATTGCCGAGAAACAACAGGTATGACCCAGATCCTTGTAGCTTAGAGTAGTGTCTGAATCCATATTAGTTTGTAAGTTCAGCTTATATTATGTTTTACCAGTACCTGTTCGTTGTTCCATCATTTTGTGATATATGATATGCTGGCGATAATTCATGCGTCCCGTCAGGAACTTCTATGATAGTGAAATGTATGCAAATACTGTTGGGAAATGACCCAAGGGTTATCAATGGTTCTCATGTTATCCTTTTCCTAAATCTGGCTTCACCGATATGAGCAGATATTTTCTCGCTAACAATAGCGACTGACTTTCGCGTCTTTTGTTCAGATCGCCGAGGAGACACAGAAGAAGATCAGTCAGGCTCGCATGGGCTACACCCCCATCGCCAAGCACTCCTCCATCTTGTTCTTCAGCATCACCGACATGGGCTGCATCGATCCCATGTACCAGTACTCGCTGGGCTGGTTCTTCGGCCTGTTCGTCAGCAGCATCGACAACACGGAGAAGTCGGAGGACCTGGCGAAAAGGCTGCGTACGCTGCAGGATCACTTCACCTACTCCCTTTACACCAACGTGTGTCGTAGCCTCTTCGAAAAGGTACGCTGGTCTCACACCGAGTACCGCTCTGCCTCAGCGCGCTTATTTTGATGGTTCCCCGTTCTGGTTCAAGATTGAGTAGCCGAGATCGTGAGTCGGCGTAGGCTTTTGATCGGCTTGACGATTTTTAATTGTTCCAACCTTGATCTGTTTGTGTATGCCATTTACCACGTTTGGAGGAACGGTTTCCTTCTCGTGAACCTGCTTCCCAAGCCATAGACTCCAAGTTTGGGTGTGGTTGGGTTGGTGAATGAGAGAGCCTGATCCCTGAGATCTATCACAATAAAGTTAGAGTTAGCACCACCACATGGCCTTAGCAGCCGGTGTATCGTTAAAAAAGAATTGTTCATATGAAAGCGACCTCTGAAAGCGATTCATATTGACCTTCGCCCGGGTGGGGTTCTTTTTAGACCCCCTCGGGTTTTTCGAGATGACCAAAAAACGGCGGCGCGCAGCGCCGCCAAACTTGGTCTAGCTGTTCCTTCATCATTTTTACATCTTTCCTGAAAATTTTGGCTAAAGGTTATATCAAGTCAGGTCACCAGGCCAGGTGAAGTGACCTCACCTCAAAAAATACTTAGGACCGCATGACTAAAAGAAGGGTTAATCGATCAAGTTGAAACTCATACCACATATTGGGCCCACCAAGAGCTACAACATTTGTTCCGGGATTTTTGATATTGGTGACCTAAGGTCATGTGCAGAGCATGACCTTCCCCATTGTAAATACATGGGGAAAATCACGAAATGAGCTTTTCTCAGTAAGTATGGATGAAATCAACTTCAAACATCGGTTGCGACTTGCTCTTAGCCCATTTCTGAAGCTGATGCCAAAAGTTTGACTTGTGACCTTTAAAAGGTCACCTTAGGTCAAATAAGCATTTTTTGGTGTTTTTCTCTATAAATTTTGATTAAACTAAGATAGAGCTTTTATTTTGTCACCAAAGTGTTTGTGTAGTCACTGGAAGTCAAATGATATACATCATGACTATACCAGGTCAAGTTGGGTCAGACCGTTGACCTGGGTCAGGTCAAATTCCTAAATTTGACCTGGCATAGCAATATCATATATCATTCGATTCGTATTGTCGAGAGGATTGCAATGGTGCATAAACTATGGCTGTATCTTGTTTGGTTTGGAAGCTATTAGCGAAAAAGTAAACGCCCTTATGCATGGGTGGCTATGGACATTCCCAAGAAAATGCCCAATATTTAGTGACCTGTAGCTCCCTAGGCTTTGACCTGACACGAAAATAAATGCCACTGCAATGAAAGTGCATCTCAAGAGCTTTCGAATGGTGTTAGAAAAATGTTTCTAGCTATCATAGTTTCTGAGATATGTGAGGTTTTCTTAGTACACCTCATATTAGCGATTTTGACCTATTTTGACCTCTGGTGACCTTGATATTGACCTGACAAGAAAAATGACCGAAGTATTTCCGATATCATTTTCGAAGAGCTTTCGATTGCCGTTTTGTGATTTTTTCTAGCTCTCTTAGTTTTTGAGATCGTGGGGGGTCTTTTTTAGCCCCCCCCCACCAGGGCGAAGGTGGCTCGTACCCGCCACCGGGGCAAGGGCTAAACAATCTGTTGGCTTCCAAGACGTCAGCTACTACCTTGCCGACAGTTTTCCAGTAGACCACAGTCGGTGTAATTGCCCGTCTCGTCACCCAGTGCGTGCCCTGACCCGGCCTCCCCCGTCGGTACCGCGCCGCAGGACAAGCTGCTGTTCTCGATGCTGCTGGCCATCAACCTGCTGCGGGCGCGGGGTGAGCTGAACGAGGCCGAGTGGATGTTCCTGCTGACTGGCGGCGTCGGTCTGGACAACCCGGACAAGAACCCCACCACCTGGCTGCCCGCCAAAAGCTGGGACGAGCTGTGCCGGCTGGCCAAGCTGCCCAGATTCGCCGTCAGTCTGCGTTCACGCCGACTCAACGACCGAAAACTGCCAATCTCCTCTCTTGCTTATGTTCAGACATTTTCATAGCCGACTCAGGGCTTGGGCCCCTTAATGTATTCTGAAAGGGAAATCAATACATTCTAATTGCTTCTCCCTTCTGCAATGCTACATTAAATGTGAAGATAGTCGCAACAAGGGGCGCCCGTTCCGTGCAACAAAGGGCGCACAACTGTTGGCAATCAATTTTGAAACAAGCAAAATTTGAAACCTGGAAGTTTCCCACGTAATATACAGGACTGCCATATCAGTTCAAACCACCACAATCCCTGTGATTCTGGAGCCTGTGCGTTCATGATTTCGTAAGAAGTAGTAAGCAGTGGGAGTCCCGGTCGCGTACCCTGCAGGCTGGCAGGACAGGGCAGCTGCTGTTTCGGGGGTGTCAAGGTTAGCGTGAAAATTGGTCTAATCGAGCGGATTTGAGTGCCTGGGCGTCAGAATACCAGGTTAAGCCAGGTACTGGGTTATTTGTTTATACATATTGTGAATGCAAGAACATCCAAAACTGATGTGTACGCGCCCGGGACTGATGGCGTGTCCGTTACTGACGTGTTTTTTTGTGACTGACGCGGCGTGTCCGTGACTGGCGTGGCGGGTCCGTGACTGATGTGACTTTCGTGACTGGCATGGCTCCTCCCTGACTGACGTGGCGGGTCCAAGACTGACGTAGCTCTTCCGTGACGGACGTAGCTCTTCTGTAACTGAAGTGGCTCTTCCGTAACTGACGTGGTGGGTCCATGACTGACGTGACTCTTCCGAGACTGACGTGGCGGGTCCGTGACTGACGTGACTCTTCCGGGACTGACGTGGCGTGTCCGGCACCGGCGTCAGGGCCTGGCGGAAGACTTTGCCTCGTCGCCGGACACCTGGAAGACCATCTTCGACAGCGTGACGCCGCAGTCGGAGACGCTGCCCGGCACGTGGAGCAAGCTGTTGACCCTGGAGCGCATGTGTATCCTGCGCTGCCTGCGACCCGACAAAATGGTGCCGGCCGTGCAGGACTTCGTGTCGGGTGAGCGGACCGCCCGCCGTGGCCGCCCATCACCGGCATTTTGCGTGTTTCATTCTTTGTATGATCATAAACCGTCATTATCGATTCGTTTTCCCCTGAGAGCTTGGACACTTACCGCTGTTAGATTCACGGAAAATGACGTCTGTATTATATCACAGTATTTTTCGTAGTATTTGTTATCAGACTGTGTTCTGTTTTTTCTTATCACATTTTAGTTCCCTGATCCAGACTGGAGTGGCATATGGTGTTGCATGGTACATTGTGGAATCCCAATCCGTTGCAATATACCAACTTTCAGTGTGTTTGGACTTGGTATTGTTGAAGACCTGAATGGGCCGTACATACATTTCCAATGCCTAGTCTGACTGCACGTGTTGACCTGCAGAGTGTCTGGACCACCGGTTTATCGAGCCTCCTCCGTTTGACCTGGCCAAGTCGTACGTGGACTCCAACTGCTGCGCCCCGCTCATCTTCGTGTTGACGCCGGGCGCCGACCCGACGGCGGTGCTCCTCAAGTTCGGAGACGACATGGTCAGTCGCCACCCAACACTGGCCGACGCAGAGTCCCCCCCCCAAAGGCGAAATTTTGGCTGAATCTCTAAAAAAGGCACGATGTTTATGCAATTTCTCCTCAGTTGCCCCCTCCCCCCAATGAAGCTCCCGCGTCCGTCCCTGGTTTCCAATGCATTAGTAGAAATTATATTGTGATGCCGCCCTCGTTCTATTTTTTTCAGAATGTTTATTGATAGAAATGTTATTTGCTTTTAGTGGAGGGTTTTGTAACGTATCAGGTTATCACAGTCAGCGAGAGGAGCTCGGCGAAGAATTATCCAAAAAAAGGCCAACTGAGGCAATTTAGTTTTCGGAATATCTCTCAGTAGTGTGATGTGTAGCTTACAAGCATCTAGCACCTGCACCATCGCGATCCCGAAGCCCTCGCTTGCGGCTCGGGCTTCGAAGCTGATCATGTGATGACGGTAAAGGCTCAGCTAAGGCTCAGTCACACAGACGCGCGTGGCTCGTGCCGGCTCCTCCAGACTGGTGCCCACTCCGGGTTAATCCGGACCAGTGGAGCAGCGCTGGTACCGTCCCAGCCAATCCCCGACGTCCCCAAACCACTGAAACTGGGTCTGAACAGCTTTGGACGGTGTTGCACTGGGGCTGCACGATTCGCTTGTGACTGTGTACCAGCCTCAGTAAGTGTCCATGTCGGAAGCCAATGAGATCAGAGTGAACCGGCGTCTGTGTGTGTGTGTGTGTCGTCAGGGCTTCAGCGGCCCCAAGCTGCAGTCGCTGTCGCTGGGTCAGGGACAGGGTCCCATCGCCATGCGGATCGTGGAGGACGGCGTCAAGAACGGCACCTGGGTCCTCCTGCAGAACTGCCACCTCGCTAAGTCCTGGATGCCCTCCCTCGAAAAGGTAAGCTGCCCTACTGGTGGGCTTGTCTCCCGTCTGAGACTTCTTAAGTTACATGTACACGTACTGGTAGTGCTGGGGCCCGCACTTGAAGAGGGCTACGCTGAGTCGACATGGAGGCTGGAAATTCCGTGTTCCTCTGTCGCCTCGGAATCTGCTTGAAGAAACGCCTCACTGGGATGCTGGAGCAGCACCCAAGCCAAGGCCGCCTGGTACGATTTCCCCTGATCGGGGTCCTTTCACGTCAAAAACCCACAAGAGCGGACACTATTGGCAAGGCTGGAAATTTTTACCACCAAATTTTTAAATTTGTTGCCTTGCTTTTTTCGAGAAAAAAGTGGAGCTAGCAATACCGGCGATTCTGGGGAAGACAACTCCCTGATCTTCCTGGCACGGTGGTTAAATACCTCTCTAGACCAGGTCTACCAGGGGGCGCGGTGGTGGAGTGGTCAGCATAGCTGGCTTCCACGCAGCCGACCCGGGTTCAAGGCCCGGCGGCTTCCCTGAACAAGGAGCTAGCTGGCTCCCGAGCAACCCTTCCAACAGGGAGAGAGTTGGCGACGCCATATGACCCTAGCAGTTGGTGCGTCGATAAGCCCCAATAATAATTATTTTATACAGGTCTACCAGGCCTATGGCTCAGGATCACCCAGACTATCAAAAGTGGCGAGATGAACAAATGCTCTGCTGCGCTGGCAGTTTGTAAGACTGGGCAATGCCAGAGACTCACCACAGCTAACCTGTGCATGCTGTGTCTGGTGGTACCGTGACCACAGACCACAAGGCAAGGTTCTGCCAAGACTGAAGGAGGTCGTCACATCCATTACCGAGTGCTAGCCAAGGTGGTGCAGTTGGCTGTCATGCCGACCGCTCCCTGCATGGCTCTCTCACTCCCGAGGCGATCCTGGTGACCATACTCTGCAGCGAGGAGTAGGAGAGACGGTGCGCCCTCCTCAAGATCATCTCATTCAGGGGGAGCAGAAGATGGGCAACACATCCCTAAGGCTGCAGACCCTGCCCTACCTCAACACATAGCCCATCGCCCTCAAAAATACGACCAGGGGTTTGGGTTTCGCAGTCGGTTAGCGCTCACGCTCTGCTCAACCTATGGCATTCTATATAGGCATGGGTGGAGATCCCTGGAGGGGGTTGGGTTCAGGACCCCATGGATTTTGGGTCTCCCATAGACCTTTTATAGGGCTTGTATTGCCGTGCCAACGTAAAGCCATTCAGGACCTTCCCAACCCCCCTGGGTCGAGAAGAGATCTCCAGCTTTGATGTTGCGGGTTCGAGCCCACCCAAAGGCAAGGTTTGGCACCCTGCCGTAGTTCAAGCCTAGCTTATTCCCCTTCCCCTTCCAACACCATATGACCTCAAAAGCTGGTGCGTCGTTAGAACCAAAAATTATTCTTCAAAAATATAATTGGCATGTGGGGTGCTACCGAGTCTATCATCAGCTGCAGCTTGCCCAAGTCGGACTGCCAGAGTTCACGAAGAAGCCCGTGGAGCTAAAGTGTTTCGTTGTCACACACAAGTCATAGAGAGGGCTGTAATGGAAGTGACAGCTGTACCCTGCTCTGTCTGTGTGCTGGGAGGAGGACCCTGCATATCGAACTGGTGCTCAGCATCAACGGCAAGCAGCACCTCCTTGGCAGCAGAAAGCTGGCCATCAAGAAAATTTCACCTTGCAATCAAACTGAAACTCTGCATTTAAGGATTTGAAATACTCCACTCTCCATCTGAGTCGATGTCTAATGCTGTAGAGCCATAAGCATGTATTGGCCACACACGGAAAAACAGGGATGGTAAAACGCTGACAGGAGCGGAGTGACGGGACGATGGCCCCCGGAATCCTCACCGGCCGAGCACATGTACGCCCCACCACAGCACACGCACCTACATGTACATGTAGGTGCGTCCGGGGAGCAGAGGGTTCCCCAGTGCGGGGCTGAGCTGACCAGCGGTACCTCAGTTCAAAAGAGTTCAAAAGAAGTATTAACACGCGCATTGACGGGGGCGGGTACCCGCCCCCTGGGGTTTTTCGGGGATAACGTAAAAACGGCGGCGCGTAGCGCCACCGTACTTGGCATACCTTTTCCTTCATCATTTTTTATAACTTCTTTTCAAAATTTTAAGGTTAGGTCATCTCAGGTCAGGTCACCAGTACAGGTCAAGTGACCTGACCTCAAAAAAGTTTAAGATAGCATAAGTCGGAACAGGGTAAACGTTTCCGATTGAAACTCATATCATATAATGGCCCCACCGAGTTCTCTAAAATATGTTCCGGTATTTTTATATCGATGACCTAAGGTCAGGTACAAGCTATGACCTCTTCATCGGAAATACATGGAAAAATGGTTTTAACTGAATAACTTAGTAATGAATAGAGATAGAGCGTTTATTTTAACTGCATTTGATTTGCCTCGTCATTGCGGTTCTAATGTTATGCATTTTGCCCAATTTGACCTTGACCTGACCTCAGGACAGGTCAAATCCTTGATTTGACCTAGCAAGGTCATATTATGTATCATTCGATTTGGCTTGCTGCGAGGATTCATATAGTTCAAATCGTTTTGCTCTATCTTTACTTGTTCAGATGTAATGGCCGAAAAAACTTAATTTACATGTTATCCGTATTACGGCATGTTTTGACCTCTAGTGACCTTAAATGTGACCTGACAAAAAAATTGGTCCAAACATTTTCGATGGAGAAGTGGATGGGCTATCCAACGCCATTTACCGTTTTTTGCTACCTAGCACGGTTTTCGAGATCTTCGGGGAGCGGGTATCCGCCCCCCCGTCAAGGCGAAGGTGGCTTAGACCCCCGTCAATGCGCGTGTTAAGGTTTGTTTTGCCTCCCAACAATAGTTCACACTAAACTCACCTACAGGCAGTGCTTAGACAATAAGGTTCCTCAGTTCACCGAAGACTCCACCAGTAACGGCCCAAGCGCGAGCCAGACGCCAGACGCTGATTTGGGACGCACATAGCAGCAAGGCAAGAAACATGTGGTAAAAAAAGTGCAACTTCCGACATGGGCAGCGCGCTCCAAGCTCGGCGCTTAGCCCCACACTTGTCTGCAGCAGGCACAGAAGTTATACAGTCTAACGTTGATAAGTTTTGAAGTGCTGCGGCGAGGAGCATGATGATGAGTTGCTAAGATGTTCCCTGGCCTCTCCCCTTGAATCCGGAAATGTAAAAACACTGAAGATTATATATTCGGGCACAGCCCTTCATCAGAATCGTGGAGTAAATATCAATAATTCTCAGTCCAAGTATAGCCAGACCTCGAATTGAGCTTCACACAAAAATGCCTTTTACCCGGTGTCCTAACCAAGACGCAACGCGTCGCAAGGCGTTACACGGCGTCGATCTGCCGCAACGACCGGGATTTTCGGTCAGGACACAAAACGCACTGACGCAACGCGTCGCAGCAACGCTCGCAGCAAAGTTGAACAATGTCCAACTTTTGACGCCGACGGTCTGCGTCAGAAGCCGATATCCGTGATATTTGTTCTTGTTTTTAGTCATTAAACGTAATAAATGTTTTTGAATAATTATTCCAATTGGAATTCATGCTGAAAAAATCTATGGAAACTGGACATGATTACCTTTTTCTCCTAAATCGTTCTTTTAATAGTTGTTGATGCCAGCTAAGTTTTGGTTGTTGGTAAACAACATTCGTCGCAGTTTGAGCTACCAGATTGCTACCAAAGCTAAACATTTCCTCTGTTGGCCAAACCTCCAAAATTACCGCCCTGCAACTGACGCCGACGGTCGCCGACGGTTGGCGACCGTCGGCGACCGTTTGGTTAGGACACCCAGTTAGAATGAATCGTTAAAAATAAGATTGGATGTCGTGACAGCAACGATATTGGTACCTCTAACCTAAAAGCAATGCCGACAATACGACAAACCTAGACCAGTATTTGTGACAGACTTCTCTATTATTTCAGCCAAACACTAGCTTTTGATTAACAAAGCTTTTGTTAATCAAAAGCTAGTGTTTGGCTGAAATAATAGAAAAGTCTGTCACAAATACTGGTCTAGGTTTGTCGTATTGTCGGCATTGCTTTTAGGTTAGAGGTACCAATATCGTTGTTGTCACGACATCCAATCTTATTTTTAACGATTCATTCTAAAAGGCATTTTTGTGTGAAGCTCAATTCGAGGTCTGGCTATACTTGGACTGAGAATTATTGATATTTACTCCACGATTCTGATGAAGGGCTGTGCCCGAATATATAATCTTCAGTGTTTTTTACATTTCCGGATTCGAGGGGAGAGGCCAGGGAACATCTTAGCAAGTTATACAGTCTGTTCAATAGCTTACTCTGTCCGCTGCCCTCCGTCCGCTGCCCTATCTCCACGCCCGCTGGGGAACAACAACAGTGCAACAACAACTTAAGATTACATCGAAAAGTATGTTTTCTCGCAAGGTATGCAACGCACTCAACGGAAAAATTATTTGATCTGTTGTCTGTCTAGTGGAGAAAACATACCTCAATATCCATCATTTTTGGGGATAGCGGCCCCCTTAGCAGGGTGTCGGTAGCACTTTTGAATTGTCTTGAGTCTGCTACCCGCTACTCCGCTGCATGTTGGTGATGGAAACCGCTACCGCCACTCCACCACCATTTGGAGTGTCATCAAGTAGCGGAGTAGCGGCCTGAAATAGCGGAGTAGCGAACTGAAGTAGCGGAGAAGCGGACTGAAGTAGCGGAGTAGCGGACTGAAGTAGCGAAGTAGCGGACTGAAGTAGCTGAGTAGCGGCCTGAAGTAGCGGAGTAGCGAACTGAACTAACGGAGTAGCGAACTGGAGTAGCGGAGTAGCGGACTGAAGTAGCAGACCGCCCTTCTGTGTAAATAGCTTTAAAAGGTAATCAGGAGCAGAGAGTTCGGGCCATTTTGAATGAAAGCAAGGTCTGTAATTGTCTTAAAAAGCACTATTGAAATACGATAATAGGGCTGAAATATTTACAAATATAAAGAACCGTTCTGTTAATAGTTGAAATCGTCCCAAAAACACAAGGAAAAGTTATCAGAAACGTGGTAGGTCGCCTTTCTTTCGTCGGGAACCACCTCGCGCTCCAGCAGAAGGCGAATTTAGCAGCTTATAATAAACATCAATAGCGACAAGTTAACTTCACTGCTAGTGATGAAAAAAGCAATTTGAGAGGAGAGTTAAAATGAACAGGCGTTCATGCTCCTTCGAGCAGCAAGCGACTCCTGTAAATATGCAGGATTACTGCTGGAACTAACCAATAATATTGTAACCTGACCACGGCAGGCCTGCAGACGCGTTAGACGCGCGGCAACTCAACCATTCGCATTACTCTTCCCCTAAACGAGTGGGCCGACGTCAAGCAGGTATGATAAGCTGCTTTCAAAATATGTCCATCAGCACCATTGGTAGATACAACCTGTAAACCACAGAATTCTCTTGGAGGTGCAGTGTGGGAAATTGTTATGGCTGTTGAACGATAAAGTGTAAGCGGAATAGTGATATGAGACCAAAAAGCAGATCGAGATGGGAGCCAAAAGTTCACTCCGAATATGGCTCAAAATCTGTGGGTCGTCTCCTGTGAGCTCCGCCTTACTTTTCTAATTTGAGAGCATTTCCTTACTTAACGGTGGTACAGAGTTTTTAAAATGATTTTAGGTACTGGAATTTGAAACAATGTCAATAACTACCGTAACAAAATGTCAAAGCATAATATAAAGTTTGTTTTAACCTTTCCACAGCTCTTGAGGAACACAAAATCGATTCAAATTTTCTCGAATGAAAAAAACGAAAAATTTAAGGATATTTTCCCTACTTCAACGTTTTATTGCGGGCCCCAGGCACCCAAAAGAGATATGAATCCAGACTTCTGATGCTTAAGGCAGTTTGGTTCCGGTGCTCTAGCCTCCGCTAAGGCAGTTTGGTTCCGGTGCTGTAGTTTCTACTAAGGCAGTTTGGTTCCGGTGCAGTAGCCTCTACTAAGGCAGCTTGGTTCCGGTGCTGTAGTTTCTACTAAGGCAGCTTGGTTCCGGTGCAGTAGCCTCTACTAAGGCAGTTTGGTTCCGGTGCTGTAGTTTCTACTAAGGCAGTTTGGTTCCGGTGCTGTAGTTTCTACTAAGGCAGTTTGGTTCCGGTGCTGTAGTTTCTACTAAGGCAGTTTGGTTCCGGTGCAGTAGCCTCTACTAAGGCAGCTTGGTTCCGGTGCAGTAGCCTCTACTAAGGCAGCTTGGTTCCGGTGCAGTAGCCTCCACTAAGGCAGTTTGGTTCCGGTGCTGTAGCCTTCACCACCCTCCTTCCAGGCGATAGTGCGCCAGCCTGGATCACCGTTTGGAAACTGAGCCCAGACGCTAACTGTATTGTCGCTACCAAGGCCGATGTAGTTGATCGTCGTCAGCTCTTTCGAAATTTGAAGCTCCTTCACTGTGCCCGTATGTGGCAGCGATACCCGTACGGTTCTGGCACTTAGAGATACAATGACTTCACGTAATTCATACCCATCCACCTCGTACGGTAACGGAGCTCTCGCTTCACGGATGAAGCTGCCGTCAGCAGCAGAACTATACACGGCGACCTTTTCGGCTCCAGCTGGATATAGATCTACCCGAACCACCTTGTCCGCTTGCCACATATACTCTTCTCGAAACTCAACCCACAAGTCGGCGAGAAAGGCTGTTTTAAACTTGAAGTCGTAAGAGGTGGCCGGACCGATGCGGAGAAAGGCACCCTCTTCATACAGGTCGTACGTGGGATCTGGATCGAGGCCTTTGGGGAGCATCAGCAACTCATCAACCAGTTCGTGCTCGATCCGCCAGAATGCCACTACTCCCAGAGAAGACGCAAATTTGAACATTTCAAAGCTTAGACTCCCCATCCCAGGAATCTGAAGCAGCTCGGTGCTCTCATCTTCTCCGTAAAATCCGCAGCCGTTTCCTGCGCAGATGATGGATATGCGGAACCATTGGGTGGTTGAGAGCACAGGCGCAGCACCAGACAGCACTGTGAGATCATTAGAGTTCCGGGGTCCTTTGTACCGCACTGCTGTGTTGCCGTCTACTCCCAGCGTCAGCACGGACCATTCGGAGGCGAACATCTGGAGAGTGACCTCCGCGATCTTGCTGACTCGCACCTCGAACCGCAGCACGTTGGAAACAGGTAAACGCATCTTCTTAATGCTCATCTTGCCATCGGTGGCGATTTCCTGCCATTTCGGCAGATACACAAAGTTTCTCTGCAGAAAGTAGTCTTGGCTCACACCACACTGACCGCCGAGACACTGGTAAACAGTCGCCGGAGGGATAAATGAAGCAGGGGGGACACTCTGGGCAAAAGCATCGAGGCGAACATAGTCCCTGTGTCTCACAGTCAGGCCCGCCCTCTTCAGCGAGTTCGGACTGCGATTCGTAAACATCCAGGTACCTGGCGCCCGGTTGGGATGCCAGGGACAATCGAGAGTCCTCGCAGACCTGTTTCTCGTGCAGTTGGCAGATGGGTAGGTCTCCGGGCAGAAGGGTGATGGCAGAGCAGTTGGGCGCCTGGCGCTGACATAACGCCGAGCAGTGGATCGCCGAGGGAACAGTCATCTGTTTTAGCGGGGGCACCCCAGCCAGCGCAACATCGTGCCGCCAGGCGCCAGACGAGATGGCCGACGTTGCTACTGCGATACCATCAGCGTCTTCAATAGCCGCCAACGTCACCAGCAGCGCCACAGCTAGAGGCAGCCGAGGTACAGAGCGATGCATCGTGGTGAACCACCACCGGGGGTTGCAGAACAAGGAATGGCTAATCCAGCTTTTGACCGACCGTCCACCCAGCAGGCGTGTGTCGTTTCGTTTGAAGAAGTGCCAATTTGACTGTCGAATGGCTTTGAATAAAGATAGTCGTCTTGGGCACTCCAAACAAACCGAGGTTATCGTCCAAGTCGGCATGTTGAAGCATATGCATAACAAAAGTCACACCGTGCACCCTCCATAAGCCGTTTTGCGCTCTAAGGGTAAAGCGGCATTTCCCGTGCAAAGTACATAAGAGTTAGCCCTTCGTGCCCTGCATGGTAGTTTTTATCTACCACAAATCACGCTACGGCGAGCTTCTTAACAGCCGCACACCTGCAAGGTTTAGTTGGTGGTCCAACCACAGTTTTACTCACCAAACATTCCCACGGAGTTAGCTAAGAAATTTGGAAAAGAAACAGTACGGGTCGAACTGCAATAATTTTTTTTTCATTCAAACCCTTCGCTGTTGCCCTAGGTCAAAGAATAATAATGGGGTTTAACGACGCACCAACTGCCAGGGTCATACGGCGTCGCCAACTCTCACCCTGTTGGAAGGGATTTTGGGGATCAGATCGACTTATTCAGAGGCTCCGCCGGGACTTGAACCCGGGATCGGTGGCTTAGAAGACAAGGGTGCTATCCACTAAGCCACCTCATCCCCCTAGGTCAAAGAAAGTTGGATTTAATGCAGATCACCATAGTCCCCTTAAACACCTAAACGGACGTTTTACTGTCCCTCTCGATTCTCCAGATACAGGGGGCTTAATTTCCCCCCCCACTGCGCATGATGCTAGACCCCTCTCCACTGCCTGTGTTAATGGTCAGGCAAACTAGGGCTCTCGATTCAAATATTTTAGACTGCATGGGAAAATGGTTTTAACTGAATAACTTAGTAACAGATGGTGATAGAACGTTTATTTTAACTGTATTAGATTTGCATTGTCGTTGCGGTTCTAATGATATGCATTTTACCTTATTTGACGTTGACCTGACCTCAGGTCTGGTCAAATCCTTGATTTGCCCTCAAGGTCTTATTATATATCATTCGATTGGCTTCTGCGAGGATTCATATGGTTTAAATTGTTTTGTTCTATCTTCACTTGTTCAGATGCAATGACCGAAAATCTACACTTGCATGTCATCCCTATGACGGCATGTTTTTAACTCTAGTGACCTTAAATTTGACCCGACAAAAAATGGTTCAAATATTTTTGATGGAGAAGTGGATGGGCTACCCAACGCCGTTTACCGTGTTTCGCTATCCAGCGTGCTTTTCGAGATCTTAAGGGGGCAGGTACCCGCCCCCTCCCCGCCAAAGAGAAGGTGGCTCAGACCCCCGTCAATGCGCGTGTTAAGATTTGGAGGGGGACGTTTAACCTTTCACGACTGGGGGTGCGGTCCGACCGGATCCCCCTCGGTTTTTCACGAATGAATCCGAGCTAATTTAAATGAGATGCGCGTTGCTTTGCAGGCCTGAACGAAAAATCTACGTGCCATCAACCATTTTGATATCAGGTCAATACCAAGATCTCCAGAGGTCTTCAAGGTTACAGTTCAAAGGTTACAGTTTTCAGAATGGTTTCCCTCTATGATTTGTGAACAAAACAAGATGCAGTTATACTTTTTGCTTCATAGTGAAAAGCGTGACCAAAAGATTCGAATGATAGGCAACATGACCTTGAACGGTCATTATTTTACCTTGACCTAAGGTCAGTGGTATAATTTGACATTACGAGGACATGCCGCTTATTATTTAAATATGTGAGCCAAGATGAATACATCGGTGCAGTTTGCTTGTTCTAGGTCTAATGATTCCCAAGTAATAGGGATTTTCTAAATAGGTCTGAATTCAACCCATTTTGCCTCACTGTGACGTCACATTTTCAACGGATATGGTTGAAACTCGGCCCCAGAGTGGAAGACGGTGAGGCCATTTCAGTTTTTCCGCATCATTCCTGGTTCCCGAGAACGTAGCTGGGTACGGTCAGACCCCTCCCCCCCCCCCCGGCAGTGGTGTGTGCGAAAAGAGCACAGGCGGTGCCGGCTAAAGATACACTGACTTCGCCTGTTAGTGGAACTATGTTCTGTCGGCGATTTTCCTAACATAAAAGTAATCCAAATGTTGGTGAAGGTTGAAATGGCAAGCATGATAATGTGTAGGCATTACATTTTGCTCATTATAACCGCTGTGCTTACACCCCCGCTGACTTTGTCCGGTCCTGACACACGTGCTTTACTAGTTCAGAATCAGTTGTGTATTTAACGAAGGTCCGCCATTACAGGGGTTTTTCACCTGTCACACCTTTGAAGTAAGAAATACGCGCTCATGTAAGAGGAGGGAAATAGCAAAAAACAAACAACAGCTAACAACACACATTTCCACTCACTTGCAAGCGTCATACAACATCCAAAAACTTCTTCGAAACATATCATCCATGACTAGATATTGCAATGAGGTGACTAGTACCTAATTGTTCCTTACAGTTAAGGGTTAAATTTAAAGGGAATGTGGCACCTTGGTCGAATCCTGGAAATTTAGTGTAATTAGGCTTACTTTTAGCAGAAAATAATGAAACCACTCATGATTTCTCTGAAAAATGTGCAATAAGCTCAATATTTTTATTTTTAAGATACTCCTCTAGGAAAAGAAATAAATTTCTGCCTGTGGATGATGTCATGATCTGGCAACCACTACCATACTCGAAACGCTTCAAGGGCTTCGATTGGCTGATGCTCGTCGTGACGTCAGCATATGTCGTCACACCAGCAGCTCACATCAATGGCCGCCAGGCGAGAGGTACATGAGAGGTACATTTCAGGTAGGTTTTAGCTTCTTTCTACGGAAATATCGAGTTCCAATACAAATGATATATAGAGTACCGGGTTTTCCGCCTTGCTTTACAACTTGGCTATCTCAGTTAAAATCGTTATAAAGGTGCCACATTCCCTTTAAACGCACCAAGTGATGTCGGTGCTTAATTGTTAGTGTTTAATATAATAATTATATATATATATATATATATATATATATATATATATATATATATATATGATAATAATAAATAATTGTTTTAGTGTTTTGCGAAAACAGGGTCACTAAGATTCAGACCGGTGGAATTAAGAAACTGAACGCCACGATAGTTAAGTCTACGGCGAGCACTCTCAGTTCGAATCTTTGGAAGAGTGGAAAGGCCCGCTCGGCGCGTGTCGTGATCATATAAAGTAGAGGCTGGCGGGCGTATGGTCGCCAGTAGCTGAGGCGGTGAACCAGTCAGAAGCATTCGTCACACAGCACATGTAGTTTGGTATTCGACGATTTGCTGGGCTGTGTACCATCCTAATCGAGGTAAAACATCAGAAATATGTCCACGGCGTCTCCGACCAGTCACTAAACGCGCACAGAAATGTACAATCTTTTGCACACGGTGCAGCTGAGTAGCACCACAGGGCCCTTACGCAGAGGTGCAGTAGTTCACGACAGACGATACGAGGGCCTGCACTGCGCATTTCAGTGCCGAACGCGGCATAACATGTCGAGCGTGACTCAGTGCCACGAGAATCCCAGTACATTTTCGTGCTCCTAAATCAATGTGCGACTCATAATTTAGCTGCGTCTCCGGTAGCATATCCAATTCAGTTGTAATTAGAGATGCCGTTCACCTTTGCAAAGTAAAATTATTATTATTATTTTCAGGTACACTTATGATATATGTCTTCGATATGCATGGACTTACTGGGCGGCCGTCAGCTTTTACGGCGGGTTATTTGCAGTGTCCACGACGACTATCTTTACTCAAAGCCAGTCGACATTCAAATTGGCACTTCTTCAAACAAAGACACACGCCTGCTGGGTGGACGGTCGGTCGAAAGCTGGATTAGCCATTCCTTGTTCTGCAGCCCCGGTGGTGGTTCACCACGATGCATCGCTCTGCACCTCGGCTGCCTCTAGCTGTGGCGCTGCTGGTGACGTTGGCGGCTATTGAAGACGCTGATGGTATCGCAGTAGCAACGTCGGCCATCTCGTCTGGCGCCTGGCGGCACGATGTTGCACTGGCTGGGGTGCCCCCGCTAAAACAGATGACTGTTCCCTCGGCGATCCACTGCTCGGCGTTATGTCAGCGCCAGGCACCCAACTGCTCTGCCATCACCCTTCTGCCCGGAGACCTACCCATCTGCCAACTGCACGAGAAACAGCTCTGCGAGGACTCTCGATTGTCCCTGGCATCCCAACCGGGCGCAAGGTACTTGGATGTTTACGAATCGCAGTCTGAACTCGCTGAAGAGGGCGGGCCTGACTGTGAGACACAGGGACTATGTTCGCCTCAATGCTTTTGCACGGAGTGTCCCCCTGCAGCATTTATCCCTCCGGCGACTGTTTACCAGTGTCTCGGCGGTCAGTGTGGTGCGAGCCAAGACTACTTTCTGCAGGGAGACTATGTGTATCTGCCGAAATGGCAGGAAATCGCCACGGATGGCAAGATGAGCATTAAGAAGATGCGTTTGCCTGTTTCCAACGTGCTGCGGTTCGAGGTGCGAGTCAGCGAGATCGCGGAGGTCACTCTCGAGATGTTCGCCTCCGAATGGTCCGTGCTGACGCTCGGAGTGGACGGCAACACAGCAGTGCGGTACAAAGGACCCCGGACCTCTGCTGATCTCACAGTGCTGTCTGGTGCTGGACCTGTGCTCTCAACTACCCAATCGTTTCGCATATCCATCATGTGCGTGGGCAACCGCTGCGGCTTTTACGGAGAAGATGAGAGCACCGAACTGCTTCAGATTCCTGGGATGGGCAGTCTAAGATTTGAGCAGTTCAAATTTGCGTCTCCTTTGGGAGTAGTGGCATTTTGGCGGATCGAGCACGAACTGGTTGATGAGTTGCTGATGCTCCCCGAAGGCCTCGATCCAGATCCCACGTACGACCTGTATGAAGAGGGTGCATTTCTCCGCATCGGTCCGGCCACCTCTTACGACTTCGAGTTCAAAGCAGCCGTTGGCGCCGACTTGTGGGTTGAGTTTCGAGAAGAGTATATGTGGCAAGCGGACAAAGTGATTCGGGTAGCTATATACCCAGCTGAAGCCGAAGAGGTCGCCGTGTATAGCTCTGCTGCCGACGGCAGCTTTATCCGTGAAGACGGTGCCTATTTCCCGTACAAATTCGATGCATGCACGTTGTTCGTAGTCTTTGCATCTCTGGACGGCGATACGGTCCGAGTGTCTCTCCCGGAGCACAATATCAATGTGGAGCTGCACATTTCCAAACCGCTGACTGAGATCAACTACATCGGCCTCGGCTCTGACTTCGCGGAAAGCGTGTGGGCCCAGTTTCCCGCCGGAGATCCAGGCTGGAGAACAATCGTCTGGAAGGAGGGTGGCGAAGGCTACAGCACCGGCGCCAACCTCGCTTAGAGTGGCTCAGAGCGAACGTACCTGGCGCAGGAAACTGCTTGAGCGAAACGAAGAAAAAACCTGGCGAAAAATCTCTGAGTGCTCGCCCTCAGCTTTTGAGTGAATTTTGCCTCGATATATCTCTGCATTTTGGTTTATAGATCGCCAAGCTTACTCTTGTCTTGCCTTCTCTTGTGAATGAAAGAATCATAGGCCGAAACGGAGGCCGAAAGCTCGGCTCCAGGCAGCCTCTGCACCTCCCAGCTGAAGAACTTGAATAAGAGACGTTTTTGGAGATAATGTCCTTGTCCAACTGGCACTTAACCTGAGAAGCCCGGCCGCTATCATGTGATCGAGCGACCCAGTCAGGCCGAATGCCCCTCTCTTGCTTTCTTCCCTTTTCTGGACAGCCTTCCTCCACACTTCACCTCTTCAGCTACGCATCCTTAGCAATGCCAACGATGTCAATGCCCCCAAGTCTGATTCGGTCAGATGTAGCTGATCTAGCCAGGTGGTCAGCTCTCTCGTTGACTTGAACTGTGTGTCCAGGGCAGTAAATTCAGACGATGCGCTCTTCTGCATCTTACCACTCGGGAGGGATACTCCGGAGCAGAGAGTGTGAATCAGTACAAACTGCGGTGTTGGAGACGCTGGGGCAATTACTCCTCACCAGATCGAGGTCTTGGTTGACGGTGTCCCTTTCAGCCCGCATGCTGGGTAGCAGGAGCCTGCAGCCGCCACTACGAACATGCTGCTCGCCGGAGCTATCTCGGGAGGTGCAGCCCCGCCTGTTCGAGGTTGGGGCTGCACAGGAAATACCTATACACATTCTGATACATATCCTTAAGTTATCCGTAGGTTGCTTATTGTGTAGGAATATTTTTAGGTTGTGAAATATAAAAAAAGAATAAAGCTATTTTACGAGTGACCTAGTTTTGCCGTCGGCGTTGTTCGAAGCTGTACAGCACTGCGATGAGCGGAGTCCATCGCGCTTAATCTGTGCGGCGTGACAGAAAACTGGTTTGTGTCAAATCTCACCGTTTATTTTCTTTCAAATCACATCTAGGGACTGCTCATGTATTGATGGGTGTATTATTCATGCGATTCGCTCAAACATTTGACTTTGATGTTTCATTTTCCATATAGTAAATTTCACGTAAGAGTGTAGATGACAGTTTAGGTGCATGCATGGCTGAAGATCTCTTCTCGACCCAGGTGGGGTCCTGGATGAGTTAACGCTGGCACGGCAATACAAGCCCTGTACAAAGCCTATGGGAGACCCAAAATTGAGGGGGTTTCCTGACCCCCCCCCTCCTTGGATTTCCACCCACGGATGCACGTATGTACTGGTACGTCGAGCCTTGTGACGAACGCCATCCTCGGAGCGAGCTCCCGCAGGATCCCCCGCGGAGCCCGTGCCGACCCCGTACCCTGGGCCCTCGACCCGGAGCTGGCCAGTGCGGTGGCGGAGCGCCGAGCGGCGAGGATCGCCATGGAACGGGACCCCTCGAGGGAAACCACGGACCGCTGGAAGGCCGCCAAGAGAAGAGCCGGAGAGGCGGAGGAAGAGGCAAGACGGCGCTCTTTCCGGCATTTTGTCACCGAGGAGCTGAACAGGCCCGCGGCCATTGGCCGCGTCACGAAGATTATGAGGCGGATGGAGGGGGGCACGCGGGACGTATGCCCCGGCCAGGCGGTAAACGGCGACCGCGGCCGTGTCGCTGCGGAGGACCGGGCCAAGGCCGAGGCCTTCGCTCGCGAGTACTCCCTCGTGAGCAAGCACACCCGCCACCGGAGGCGTGACCGAGCCACGAAGACCTCACTGCGCGCAGTGTGGTCACGTCCATGCCCCTGTGACAGCTCCTGCCAGCCTTTCAGCAGAGATGAGATGCTGGACCAGCTTAGGAAGATGAGGTCCAAGAAAGCGCCCGGCCCTGATGATGTGTGCACGGAGCACCTCCGGCACCTGGGACCAGCAGCCCAGGATGCCCTCCTGCACCTCATCAACTGCTCGTGGCGCACCTCGGTGGTCCCTAACGCATGGAGGAGAGCGACCATCATACCGATCCTAAAAGCAGGGAAGAACCCACAAGACGTCTCCAGTTACCGGCCCATCTCACTCACCAGTCACATCGCGAAGCTGGCTGAGCGGATGGTCGGAGCGAGGTTAACCCACCTGCTGGAGAGGGACAGGACAATTCCGGAGGAACAGGTCGGCTTTAAGCGCGGCCGTTCCGCTGAAGAGAACCTGGGACGACTCACCCAAGAAGTCCAGGACGGGTTTAACCTCCCGAGGCCGCGAGGCCGCCCGTCAGACTGCAAGACTGCCGCCAGGTTCGTCCTTGTCGCGTACGATTTTTCCCGCGCCTATGATAGATTGACCACCGGATGCTTCTGCTCAAGATGTTGCGCCACCTTCCCAAGTGTATGGCATCCTGGGTCTTCCAGTTCCTGCGCGACCGCCGCGCCTGCGCGGAGGTGAACGGGGTACGCAGCTCCGGCCGCATCTTCCGCGCCGGGCTGCCGCAGGGGTCGGTCCTCGCCCCGACCCTGTTCACCCTCTGGGCGGCGGACCTGGTGGAGGCACTGGGGCGCGTTCCGGGCACCTCTGTGTACATGTACGCCGACGATACGGCTACATTGAGCACGGGGTGCACCGTCGACCTCGCCAGAGAGCGCGCCCAACAGGCTGCTGACACCATGGCCAAGTGGGCTCGGGACTGGAAGATGGCCATCGCGGGCTCCAAGACGCAGGTGCTCGTTCTGTCCCAGCGCTACCAGGACGCTCGGAACCTTTCCATCAAGGTGGACGGCGCTGACGTCAGAGGTGGGCGGCACTTGAAGCTTCTCGGCGTGACCTTTGACAGGCAGCTTCACTTCGGGGAACATTGCCTCAACCTTCGCAAGAAGGTAAAGCCCCGCATCGCTCAGCTGCGTAGGATGACGGCCCGCTCCTGGGGGCTTAGAGAGCCACAACTCCGCACGGTGGCTAGCGGCTACGTACGCGGCGCCATGGAGTACGCCGCCGCTGCATGGCTGCCCGCCGCGTCGGAGTCACACGTGGAGCTCCTGGAGCGCGAACTCAGGGCCGCCGCCCGAGCCATCACCGGATGCCCTGTCAGCACCCCCGTGACCCGCTGCTGGCAGAAGCGGGCCTCACGACCATCAGGGTGCGTCGTCAGGTGCTGGCAGCAAGACTGGCAGGTTCGGCCCGAGCCCTACGAGAGGACGACCCACTCCGCGTGACGGCGGAGTTTACCGCCCCTCAGCGCCTGATCACCACCACCGGCTGGCGGGCTGTTGGTGCGAGGGCGCTGGAGAGAGCGGGTGCGTCCGACGTTCCCATCGAGGCGAGGCTACACGTCACCATCCCCCTTGGGTGGACAGGACTCGCGTCCACATCCGCCTGGATGTCGGCCCGGACACCCTGCGAGGGGTGCCGGATGCGCGGCGCCGTGCCGCCGCGGAGGAGCACCTCTCCACCCTGCCAGACCAGGCCACCTGGGTCTGGAGTGATGGCTCTGCGGAGGGAGGAGTGAGTGCCGGCGGAGGAGGGGCCCTCATTGTGCTCCCCTCTGGGGAGGAGCACTCGGTCACCGCCCCGGCCGGGAGACTGTGCAGCAGCACGCGCGCCGAGCTCGTCGCCATCCGAGCGGCGCTGGAGAAGCTGCTGGAGATGGGGAGCGCCCCAGCTGAGTGCCCCATCGTCCTCTGCACGGACTCCCAGGCTGCTCTGTCGACCCTTGCGAGCGGTCCCGGCGCCCAGAAGACCACGCTGGGCGCGTCGGTGTGGCGCCTTCTCCTCCAAGCCGCGGCCAGGGGACAGGACACCTTCCTACAGTGGGTCCCGGCCCACTGTGGGCTCCCAGGAAATGAACGTGCGGACGTGTTGGCGAAGGAGGCCTCCAACCTCCCACAGGAAACCGCGCCTGTGGACGTCCGTAGCATCACCCGAGCTGTTGACCGCTCCGCCTCCAGGGCCTGGCGATGCTGCTGGTCGGACAGTCTGTTCAGGCGCATCATGGGGGACCGGATGCCGACGCCGGTCCTCACCGAGAGCCGGGAAGACGCCGTGAACGTGCACCAGCTGAGGGCAGGACACTGGGGACTCTCCCGACAGTACCTGCACCGTATCGGCCGTCTTCCATCCCGCCAATGTCAGCAGTGCGCAGACCCGGCGTGCCTTGCGGCGCGCTGCCTCGTCTGCCGCGAAGGCCCGGATACACCCGAGCACGTCCTGCTCCGGTGCCCGTGCCTGGCGGGATTGCGGCTCCCGCCTTTTCGGCACCATCCATCCGGACCCGGTGCAGCTCCGGAACGGCGGGGCCGTGGCGGCCTTGGCCCGCAACTACCTGAGACACCGAGAGCCTCTCGGCTACGGCCGGCCGTAGGCCGGCCCAGGATTTACAACAACAACAACAACAACAGCCTTGTGAATAACATATATGAGGAGTGAAGGAGTGCCCTCTTGTTCTGGTTTTGGCGATTGAATAAAACATGTAATTAGATGCTTTATGTGTGTATATATATGGATGCGGGTTGGACAATGAGGGTCTGTGTGCTTAACACTCCGTATGTGCTTAATAGCCTCTAAACCACTTCCAATATGGATGAGAATGGCATATTTAAAGGGAATGCGTCACCTTGGTCGAATCCAGGAAATTAATGTAATCAGGAGTAGCTTTAGTCGAAAATAATGAAAACGTCCATGATTTCTCTGAAAAAAATGTACTGTACTTCTCTGTAATGTAATGAAAAAGCTCAATATCTGAATTTTTAGAATGTTCCTCTAGGGTGAAAAATAAGCATCAGCCTGTGGATGACGTCATGATCTGGCAACTACTACCATATTCAACATGCTTCAAGGGCTTCAATTGGCTAATAATTTTTTTAAAAAAAAACCTCCGGGGTTTTTTGGGCCCCCCCCCCTCCCCCCTTTTTGGGGGTTTTTTGTTATTAGATTGATTTTTTTAGAGGTTTCCGCGGGGACTAAACCGGGACGGGGGGGGGGAAAAAAAAGGGTGTTATCCCCAAACCCCCCCCTCCCCCGCTTCAATGCTAATTACTCACCGTGACGTCAGTGTTGTTGTCACACCAACAGCTGACAACTGGCCGCCTGGCTGGGGTACATATAGGGTACATTTCAGGTAGGTTTTTAGCTTTTCTCCACGGAAATTTCGAGTTTCAAGACAAATGACATATTGAGTACCGGGTTTTCCGGCATGCTTTACAACCTGGCTATCTCAGTTAAAATCACGTTATAAAGGTGCCACATTCCCTTTAAAGGCAACTTGATCCTAAGAACCACACGCATGTTAAAGTAAGGCACCCTATACTTTTTGCACTTGTAGCGCTTTGGCTCACTCCACTGTGCACTCTTTAGCAACAACGTATCAAATTTGGTCTCCTTCGCCCTCAACTCATGCACTTTACAAAAAACGTATTTTAGTCCCAATTGGGCAGAAATATGATATCGGCTTCGGGTTTGTCTCTACCTCCGGATATCAACAGACAAATCAAGTTGAAGCTGGATTCGCATTTTGCTTCGTGGTGTCATGTAACGTTAGAAAAATATTCCAGTCTCCCTCTTCTTGGGTCCACCACTACCAGAACAGCCAGGTGTCTAAAGGAATATTGACCCTTACGTTCGGCTTGTAACACGAGACGGATACACTGAAACGCCTGATAAAAAGTCGGCAGTACGTGGATCTGAACTGGACACCTCACTCCGCAGCTCAATTGCCTTGCTGTCGTGCCGCGCTAACGCACGGCCTGGTCAAATGTCATCATTGGTGTGTGTAAATCGTATGAGATAATGTGTTAAAGGTTCCTAATAAAGCGAATTTCCAAAAAAACCCCAATTCAAATCAATAAGCCAAATCTCAAAATACTTCTAAAAAAAAAAAACAGCGAATATCAAATCCAACCACACCATACTAAACCTCAAGGGCTGATTCATGCCACAAGTCACATAGTCGCACACCAGTAGCCACAACAACACCCGGCGCATTGGGCGGCAGGTAGGTTTCTTTTCCAAATACAGTTTCAAACAAACATATAGGTACCGGGTTTCCACTCTTACAACGGCTATCTCAGTAAAATCACATTATAAAGTCCACATCCTTTTAATGTAGCCTGGCACGAAAAGAAAACGGTTCCACGGAGTGCGCTGATGTTGTCATCCGGCTGTCCAAGTAGCGGAGCTGAGCGTGCCCCAGCCGGCGTCGGCACTGAGTAAGCGCGCCGCCGGCAGGTGTGCGAGGACCTGACCCCGGACAACACCCACCCGGACTTCCGGCTGTGGCTCACCTCCTACCCCGCCGACCACTTCCCCGTGGCCGTGCTGCAGAACGGCGTTAAAATCACCAACGAGCCGCCCAAAGGCCTCCGCGCCAACATCAAACGGTAGGCTCTACCGCGGCTGCCTGTTGTCAGGGTGGGAAGTCAGTCCTCCGCCCACTTACTCTGCTGTTTATTAACAATGCGGGCAGCGTCAGGAGCCGGGACTGCAGCCTTTCCCGCTCGGCTATGTTCTAGCCATTTCAGCGTGTCTGACGCTCCGCCAAATGGGCTCGTGGGTGTTGTGGGTGGCACATAACATTTTTTTCGTGCATCAACGTTCCATTGCTTTCTGATCTGAATATTTATTGGGCCCACCCTATAAAAAGGCGTTGCGAAGCAGCAAAGGAAATGTTTATTTATGTTTAGGGAACAGGTGTGCTTTCCGACCAAGTTAAAACTGGGGGGTTTCTAGTTTAGCCCCTTTAGACACTTTCTTTAAATGACAGATTTACAACGCTATTCAGAGTCATCTCTGTTTGCCAATTTTTTTTTCAAATGACGGATGTACCAAGCTCTTCAGAGCCTCTCCGTTTCACGGCCGCCTGACCCCCATCATGTGGCTGGCAGGTCTTACTTGAGTGATCCGGTGATCGACCCGTCCTTCTTTGGGGAGTGCAAAAGTCCCGCGGCCTTCCATGCCCTGCTCTACAGCCTGTGTTTCTTCCACGCCCTCGGTGAGTTCCACGCCCTTCTCTACAGCCTGTGTTTCTTCCACGCCCTCGGTGAGTTCCACGCCCTGCTCTACAGTCTGTGTTTCTTACACGCCCTCGGTGAGTTCCACGCCCTGCTCTACAGTCTGTGTTTCTTCCACGCCCTCAGTGAGTTCCACGCCCTGCTCTACAGTCTGTGTTTCTTCCACGCCCTCGGTGAGTTCCAAGCCCTGCTCTACAGTCTGTGTTTCTTCCACGCCCTCGGTGAGTTCCACGCCCTGCTCTACAGTCTGTGTTTCTTACACGCCCTCGGTGAGTTCCACGCCCTTCTCTACAGTAGGGTGTCCCAAAATACCACTTTTTTGTCTGTGCAAGCTTGCCGGTTGACACCGCATTCTCCTTTGAGTTAATAATGAGCATGCAAAGTTTGGATTCGATCCTTTGAGGTTTGGTCCCCCCCGCCCCCAAAACTGGTGAAAATCGAAAATCGTTGAATTGGCTCGAAAATGGGTTCATTCGAAAGCTTATGACAGCAGAAAACATATTTCCCTCATACAAATTGATGTAAAACCACTTCTTCATCGTTTTAGAGAGCTAATAAGTTCCGAATTATGGTATCACTGGCCAGAGGCGGATCTAATAAATTTTTGTTGGGGGTAATATGAGAAAAATGGAAAGCAGTGTCTTTTTCAAGAAAATAGACGAAAATTGGCCAAAGGGAATAGAGTTTTATCACTTTTAAGGGGATGGCTTGATTGGTTTTCCTTGCATCCACCACTGGTATGAACATGACAAATTATATATTGTAGAACTTCGCCTGATTTCGGGAAACAAAGCTATTTGCGGGATCACTACGGATATAAGTGTATGGTACCATTGTGACCATTAGAATGAATATTCCATGTTTTCGTTCCTTCACAGAGTTGTCGTGTCATGAGTAATTTGCATTTAATGTTGAAGCGGTCTTCCTGAAGCAAATTGTACGATGCCTTCAGCAAACTCGAAGAAAAGATCCAATGATGAAGAAGAAACACGTCAGTGACGGAAAAAACATGCGGGCTGACCTCTGAAGTACTCGTTTGCACCGTTGTGACCGTTAGAAGAAATATACTATGTTTTTGTTCGTTTACAGAATTGTCGTGTCATGAGTAATTAAGGTGTCCCGAAATGCCACTTTTTCGTCTGTGCAAGCTTGCCGGTTGACACCGCTCTCTCCTTTGAGTTAATAATGAGCACCAAACCTTTGAATCGATGCTTTGAAGTTTGGTCCCACCGCCACCCTTAAGCTGATGAAAATGGAAAACCGTTGTATTGGCTTGAAAATTGGTTCATTTGAAAGCTTATGACGGAAAAAACCTATTTCCCTCATACAAATTGATGTAAAACCACTTCTTGATGCTTTTTTTAGAGCTAAGAGGTTTCGAATTGCGAAGATCACCGGACAGAGGAGATCTAATAAATTTTTTGGGGGTATCCCGGGAAATATGGGGAAAATTATTGTCTTTTTCAAGAAAATGGACCAGAATCAGCCACAGTCAGTACAATTTAACCGCTTTGAAAGGCATAGCTAACCTGGCTATCCCTGGGACTGTGAATGGCATGGAAAAGGGGCGTTCATTGCACAAATATTGTTTATTTTTTGCAACCGATCGGTGCAGTCAAAACGACACACCATATCATCAAGCGAATGGCTTTAATGTGTTTATTTATGTGTTTATTCGGAAGCCCATGAATGGGGAAGGAAACTTTTATCAGACAAAATGTTGTTAGACTACTCCTTCTAGTTCTATATTCATATTTTTACACGTGCACGTCATCCAGCTCATTTTCGAGATTCGGCGCTTGGAGACGGTGTGCGCAGGCTACTGTCAGTTCCGAGCCCTCATGTCACCTTCACGGGCAACGTCGGTGTAGTCCATGATGTATTTCACCGATCGTTCCGCGCTGTCGTTTGTGACTGCTAGATTTTCCATGAAAGCGTTCATACTGATAAAGTCTGCATCACTCGCCGATTCCTGGGTGGTAAGCACTGGTTGCTGAGCACTGTGTGGCTTTCGCAGCGGTTGGTAGCTGCCCTGAATAGGTTTTTATGTCCTGGAATAGCCTGAGGTCAAGCCGTGGAGTTCCCGCAGTCAGTAGGGCCTGCAAGAAGTATGGGTCATGAAAGAGGGCGATTAGCTCTGCAATCTGCTTGACTTGAAGGTGCTCGGCGGGGGCCATGGAGAGCTTGTCGAAGAGTATCGCCAGAAAAACAACAACAAAGAACAGCGTGAGCAGACAATATTTTTTCTAATTCTAGGATTAGGCACCTGCTGTTGATTCATGAAGAAACTGAAGTCCTCTTGCGAAGGAGGATTTTTAGCCCTCATTATCATATGCAGGTTCCTTAAGAACGTGTCACTGCTACCACGAAAATAATAACCGACTGCCATGAGCTTGCGATGAAAGGAATAGAGCAGGCGCTGAAATGAAAGTGTTTCTCGATTCAGATTTCAGTATTACTTGAACCACACGCCTAGCGTATGCATGACACATTTTGACAGCTGCTGTAAACAGTATTGCAGGGCACTCGAACGGTGACTTATATCGCCTGGACCTCTAAAGCGATCTGTCCAGCTAGTTAGTGCTTCGTTGCACTATGGCTCTTTTATGCGGAGGGCTCGGTACCTATGGAGGATTTTGCGCTTGGTCGGTAGCTGATTGGTAGGCAGCTGAAGGGATTTACCAACAAAGTCATCTCATAGTTTCAATTGGTCCCTGGAGTACTTCAGAGGTCGGCCCGCATGTTTTTTCCGTCGCGGACTTGTCCCTTCTTCATCATTGGATCTTTTCTTCGGGTATGCTAAAGGCATCGTACAATTTGCTTCAGGTAGACTGCTTCAACATTAAATTCAAATTAGTCATGACACGACAACTCTGTAAAGGAACAAAACATGGAATATTCATTCTAACCGTCACAATGGTACCATGCACTTATATCCGTAGTGATGCCACAAATGGCTTTATTTCCCGAAATCAGGCGAAGTACCTACAATATATAATTTGTCATGTTCATACCAGTGGTGGATGCAAGGAAAACCAATCAAGCCATCCCCTTAAAAGTGATAAAACTCTATTCGCTTTGGCCAATTTCGGTCCATTTTCGTGAAACAGACACTGTTTTCCCATTTTGCTCATGTTACCCCCAAAACAAATTTATTAGATCCGCCTCTGACGAGTGATACCGCAATTCGGAACTTATTAGCTCTCTAAAACGATGAAGAAGTGGTTTTACATCAATTTGTATGAGAGAAATATGTTTTCTGTTGTCATAAGCTTTCGAATGAACCCATTTTCGAGCCAATTCAACGATTTTCGATTTTCACCAGTTTTGGGGGGCGGGGGGAACCAAACCTCAAAGGATCGAATCCAAATTTTGCATGCACATTATTAACTCAAAGGAGAATGCGGTGTCAACCGGCAAGCTTGCACAGACGAAAAAGTGGTATTTTGGGACACCCTACTTTACAGTCTGTGTTTCTTCCACGCCCTCGGTGAGTTCCACGCCCTGCTCTACAGCCTGTGTTTCTTCCACGCCCTCGGTGAGTGGATCTGTGTTATGGACATGTTACAGGAAGAATAGGAAATCCAGGTGGTTTGAAATAACCCCGACGGACGAGGGAAGCTGTCAACACTGTACGGCTTATACAACCATCTGGACCAGTTGGGATCATTTTAAACTCCCTGGTGCTGCTTTAAACACCCTAAGTTAGTTACAAACATCTTAGGGTGGATATAACCGCCCTGGTGATTTCAAAACCCATTTTTATATATGCCAGCTCGCAAAGTTTGTAAGTCGTTCGTTCAGTTGGCCATTAGCCCAAGCCATTTGTGAATTTCAAGACGATTATTTGTGTCGACTGCAGCATAAGCACTGGAAACCAAAAATATATTATACATGTTTACTAGTGCGCGTTTGATATTGCCATGTGATAGGGCATACACAAACATTGCTGGGATTGATATTTCGTTGGTTCCGAAACTCAGCATTAAAGGGGAGCGTCTCACTTTATAATGGGTTTTGAACTGAGATAGCAGTTTTGTGGAGCGTGTCGATAAACCACTACTGGCATATTTCATTTCACCCAAAGCTATCTGTATAGATTTCTGCGCGCTTTAAAGTTGAAGGCAGGGGGCTTGATACCTTTTTGCAAATCATGAAGGAATCCAAATCTGTTAGCGCCTGTCACGCAGTAAATGTTACCAAATGGCACGATCAAACAGCCTGACGTGATGCAAGCTGCCAAATTCATGATAGCACGCGATGCTTCTGTCAACCCAGCGTAGTAAGACAAGAGGCGATATCTTTGAGGTGGAACCAAAATGTGGTTTCCTGATATTGTAGACCTATTTCGTCCGTGAATTGGTCCTTTGAGAATTTTGACCGAGGTATATTCCCATTAAAGGGAATGTGGCACCTTTATAACGTGATTTTAACGGAGATAGCCAAGTTGTAAAGCATACCGGAAAACCCAGTACTCTATATAGCATTTGTCTTGAAACTCAAAATTTCCGTTCAGAAAAGTTAAAAACTACCTCAAATGTACCCCTCATGTACCCTTAGCAGCAGGCCACAGTTGTCATGGCTGTTGGTGTGGCGACATATTATGTTGGCGTCAGGGTATAAGCCAATTAAAGCCCTTGAAGCGCATTGAAGATGGTAGCGGTTGCCAGATCATGACATCATCCACAGGCAGATATGTATTTCCTTCCCTAGAGGAGCATTTTAAAAATAAAAATATAGAGCTTATTGTACATTTTTCAGAGAAATCATGGACGCTTCCATGATTTTCGGCTTAAAGTATCCCTAATTACACTAAATTCCAGGATTCGACCAAAGTGTCACATTCCCTTTAACAGTGGAATAGCCTGTGTGCAGAGCAGAAAGCTGCCCCGCTCGGGCCGCCTCCAGTCTCAGGCCCATAGAGGCACAGGACTCAGTCTACGCATATGCACTGTTCCATCGGGCTTCTGGGACTCTCAATCCTTGTCAGTCGCTTCTTTTACTGGTACTAAGGGAGAAAGTGAGGCCTCATGGCAGCTACATTTAAATTCTTTGGTTTTTTTCAAAGTGCGACTTTTTGTTTATTCCCGTACTATATTTTGTTCGGAGGTCAAACCCTTCAGGCGGTCTACCTCACGCCATGGAAATACATTTTTATATACACACCCATTGCACCATTTACGAGCGACCTGTCGGTATGTCGGCCTTTGTCCAGACAGACCAATTTCGGGCAACATCTGAGGCCGTGCATTATTTGTGGCGCTGGTCTTGTGTTGCCGGGCGCAGGCTGTGGCGCAGGGCCTTTGCGCCCGCCGTGATAGTGGCGTGCTGGCTTTACAAGCCCTAACGAGTGCCACGCTGCCTCGAGTCGCTAGTGATATAGTCATTGATGGAAGTTCATGCCACATAAAGAGCGGCAGGACGGTGTCTGTGTTCTGCGTAGCGATAATCTCGAGAATCGACATTAAAGCTAGCGAAGGTCAGAACGGTGGTGGTTGGCTGCAGTGCAAGCAGATAGTCGAGATACCGCCGGTCCTAGAGATTGGGAATGTCACTGGAACGTAACGGTGTTAGCTTTGTAGAACTTTTGTCATGCTTTACCTGCTGGAGTGGTAATGTAAAACATTATGTGAAACAGCTGCTGCAAATTTCATGTTAATCACGCATGAAGAGACTTGTGTCATTCTTATTATTCTAGGTGAAGTATGTGAAGTCATTTCTTTATTCTGTTTTACCAAAAAAAATGTGAGAGTAAGAATAGTTCTGATTATAACGATTGAGATAGCTCAAAATGCTACATTTATTTTGTAGCCGACATACTGAAATTGTACGCAAAATAGCGAGCAGTAGCTATCATTTTGGTGTGTATCTGTAAGCGCCAAATCTAACTCCAGGTGAAAGTCGTGACAACGGAAAATCTGCAAACAACTGGATGGTAACAGCCCCCGGGCATAAAAGCAAACGTGAACACATCTCATACAATGTCAAACTGGCAGACTGTGGCCCATCGCTGGGGGGCAGAAGCTGTGGTATCGGGTTCGTGTGAGAGGCACGGTGTACCCGGAACCAGCGGCAGGGCCGTGTGGCTGAACCTCTGACAACTGCAGTACGAACAGGACGAGCAAGCTCCTCCGGGGCCGTGGTTGCCTTCTGTCCGGCCAACATTAATTCAATCCAGTTTGGTCCCCATCCGAAATTCCCCGACAAATCCACTTCAGCCGGTTTGTGCGCTGATCATAGATCATAGATGATCATAGATACAACTGCAATACATAGACGAAAAATAGGGCTAAACTGACTACAAAATGGAATTAAAGACTTCCAACTGACCAGACTCGAAACTGTCCATATTTCCTATCCGAATCCAATTTAAAGGAAATGTGGCACCTTGGTCAAATCCTGGAATTTAGTCTAATTAGGCGTACTTTTAGCCGAAAATAATGAAACCACTCATGATTTCTCTGAAAAACGTACAATAAGCTCAATATTTTGATTTTTAAATGCTCCTCTAGGGAAAGAAATAAATATCTGCTTGTGGATGATGTCATGATCTGGCAACCACTACCATACTCGAAACTCTTCAAGGGCTTCGATTGGCTGATGCTCATCGTGACGTCAGCATATGTCGTCACACCAACAGCCATGACAACTGGCCTGCCGCTAAGGGTACATGAGGGGCACATTGCAGGAAGGTTTTAGCTCTTTTCTACGGAAATCCCGAGTTCCAAGACAAATGATATATTGAGTATCGGGTTTTCCGACCTGTTTTACAACTTGGCTATCTCAGTTAAAATCACGTTATGAAGGTGCCACCTTCCCTTTAGTCTGTTAATGGATAAGATTGAGCTGAATGTCCGTCCGTTTCAATCCGTGACACCCCACTCTATTGTCCTCCATCACGACTTTTGCCCGCCCTGCAGCCCCTTATGATTCTAGGACCCCATTCTATTGTCATCCATTACGACTTTTGCCCGCCCTGCAGCCACTAATGCTTCTAGGGAGCAGTGCCCCCTGCTGAGTGAGTCATTTCTATACTGAGTCTCTTATTACATTTCGCTGAAAGCTCGCCTAATCCACTGGAGAAGTCGGCAGACCTGGCCATGCGATGACCAGCTCGCAGCATTTGTTTTTGCCCATGCTATCAATAAGTTCCCGTTGTACTCACACGGTCAATCTACACGGGTAGAACTTTGTTTATGATCTTGTGTTTCTTACTTGCTTTGTTTCGCTCATGTTTTTTATAACGGCTTTGTCTTTAGTGCTGGTATTGCAGAATACTTGCAGATGACTTGCTATAGAGCCTTTTAAGCCCAAAAGATTGTTTTACTGGCTTGAACACATCAGGAAAGAAGCACTGGGTCCATGCTGAAGGATGAATATTGTTTGTCGTCGAGGAACCCAAAAAAACTGGCATTGCCTTTGCCGTATCTGGTATACAGGAAGTTCCATCCCATTCCAATCTGTCTTTCGCGTTATTGCGGGGCTGTTGTATTGTGTTACTTGCTTAGACCAATGTTGAGTGGCTCGTTGTTGCTGTGTCGGGCAGTGCACCTGTGCAGAGCGTAGTCTCAATTCATCGGGACCGACGCAACTAGCCGACTACGACTGGACTCCCTTCTGATGAACGAACAGAAATGTCACAGTTTGAATCAGCGTCCAAACCGCTCACAGCTGTAGTTATTGTTAGCCTGTTTTGAGCACACACCCTTGTGTCGGACAGTCCAGGAGCGTCGGGCCTATGGTGCCCTGGGCTGGAACACGCCGTACGAGTTCAACGAGACCGACCTGCGCATCAGCGTCACCCAGCTGCGCATGTTCCTCGACGATTACGAGGAGGTGGGTTTCACTCGCTCGCTCAAATCAGGGGTGTCGCACCGGAGTACCCCGCCCAGGTGGGTAGCACTGCCAGGGATGGAACCCAAGGACCGTTTCAGACACTGTTCCTGAGGGGAAGAGGGAAGGGACAAAATAAGAGGTGTTTCGAAAACTTGCCCCTCAATTCGAGTAGATTCAGGGGTTTCTGGGAGACTGGGCCATGGCCCAGATCCCCCACCTTTTTTTATAAATTTTGTTCAGTTGTCCTAGTACGACTGGTGGAGTCGGAGTCTCACTAAAGTCATCAAGGGACTTGTCACGAGACCCGACCCCACCACCCGAACGAGCAACTCCCTCAATGGAGGGTTAATTTAGAAGCCAAAGTTTAACGTCCCACAAAGCACAGGGACGGCCGCCCCGCTCAGGTCACCCTCTCACCAGTCAGTTGCCAGCCGACTTGTACGTCGGGTAAACTATTGAGCGCCGGAGCGTCTCAATGGGAACCGATCCCAAGCCTGGGCATGCCCTGCCACTGCATGCTTCTGAGCAGCGGGCCGGAGCCCAGCGCTCTACCAACTGAGCTACCGGGGCGGCTGGTAGCTCAGCCGGTTTCCGGTAGCTCCTTTGGTTTGCTTTGGCGTTGGCTTCCTTTGGTTTCCAGCTTGTTCTACGGAACGAAATTGTGTACTGAAACCAGTGCGAAATGTCAAATGTATGACGGAAATGTTTATTTTTAAGGTTTATATGTGCGCGCAGTCTTGCACGGTAATAACGTATTTACTATTATGCTTGGCCCATCAGGGTTCGGAGGTTTGTTGCCGACTCCGGGCCGAGTCAGAGTAATGTTCTATTTGAAGGATAGCCCCTAGGATATGTGATGAGATAGATAGCTGAGACGAAGCTCGGAGTCGGAGCCGAATAGGTGTGGGCGCTAATATCGACTCCGGGAACAGTATACCCTCGGAAATTCTCCACTCTGGCACAGAGTCGCACTTTCCAGACTTGCGCTACAGCTACCCAATAGAACCTGGAGCATTGTCTCCGGTTGTCCGTCGAGCTTTCTGCTGTTTCCGTGTTTCATTTTGTGCTGCCGTGAGTAGCGACCAGTGGCTCCCGCGTCGGAGTCCGGAGCGCGCCGCTGTGAGGTGGGCCTGACCCGGCGCCGGGTGGCGGGCAGGTGCCGTTCGACGCTCTGCGCTACCTGTTCGGGGAGTGCAACTACGGCGGTCGGGTCACCGACGGCTGGGACCGGCGCACCCTCAACACCATCCTGCACCGCTGCCTCACCGTCGAGGTCCTCACCGACCAGTCGTTCGCCCTCGACGACGACGGTAGGCTGCTGGTGGTGCGGGCAGGGATGGTGGTCACTGTAGGCTGCTGGTGGTGGGGGCAGGAACGGTGGGGTCACTGTAGGCTGCTCCTAACGCAAGAACAAGAAGCTTATATCATTATGCAGGCTGAATTTTAATGGCTGTGTTGAGTTTACTGTATTAGGCTTTGCCCTATCCGCCTCATCGTTATTTTGGAGATGACTATTTGGTCAAACGTCTGAACCCTGAACTAAAATTTTGAATAAGGATTATCAGAGAGATTCACTGATATGGAAAGATAAAAGGGGTTAGCATCTTTGTGAACAAGCAAGGATAAAAACGTACCAGAAAGTACCTGGTGTGTCATCACTATACGTTCTGTTCCTGAACATGCACTGGCTTGGAGGTTAGATCTCCCAGTTATCTTTAAATAGCGTTATAGTAAACTGACGGGGCCGTCCAGGTTTCAGTTGAGGGGGCGATGCCTGAGGCAGGGTTTTTTTCCGCTAACAGGTACTGCCCTCGGTATCGCTTTAATCAAACTGATAATGATGCACACAAAAATACAGATGTCATGGCTACCATCCATGTGAGACCGGTTCGAACATTGTTTTTAAATCGAAAAACACGCAGTGTGTGAATAGGACTCAACAGTGCCCGCTGCCAACGCTGTTATGTTGTCGGAGGCAAGAGAAAGACTGCGTCGGGACCAACCATGTATTCTAATTTTATCCTAGTTATATACACTCTCTCAAACCGACGAAGCGGATTCCTGGCACACATACATACACTCGTGACACACACACACACACACACACACACACACACACACACACACACACACACACACACACACACACACACACACACACACACACACACACACACACACACACACACACACACACACACACACACACACACACACACACACACACACACACACACACACACACACACACACACACACACACACACACACACACACACACACACACACACACACACACACACACACACACACACACACACACACACACACACACACACACACTACAACAACGCAGTTACCTCATTTTCCAAGCAGACATGTTCATTCCAACACTACCCGCCCCAGGCCGCACTGCCCCCTCCTCAGCTGCAGTGTGTGTGACGCCAGGCCACTACGTCATCCCGCCGGACATGGAGCACGAGGAGTACCTGAACCACATCCAGGGCCTGCCCATGCTGACGGCGCCCGAGGTGTTCGGCATGAACCCCAACGCCGACATCACCAAGGACCAGAACGAGACCAACATCCTCTTCTCCAGCGCGCTGCAGACTCAGGTGGGCTGGGCTCAGTCGGGCCCCCAGAACCTGTTGAAGCGGCTCCTCGGCTCTCTGTGTGGGAGTTTGTGTGTGGTGTATTTGGAAGCATCGGCAGGAGTAAACTATGGTGTCGTTGTAAATAGGAGACGCCGTTAATTTTCCATATTTTTAGATACAGAGCTGAAAAAATGTAATCATCATCACCATCATCACATATATTTTAGTCCATCAACATACATAAATGATACAGACCTAGTATCTTATTGGCGCAAGAGCGTCCTCAGACGCTTAATTCAAGGCGCCTAATGCAGTAAACATCTCGGCTGGATCACTTCATTGGGAGTATAGAGAGCCCTTGTGGGTGTTGTCGTGTAAAATGGCGACACCCCACCAAACCTCTTAAAACCAAGTGGTCGGAACCGTTGCGTTCAGCTGCTCAGACTCGCAATATTGACACTTCTGTCACTGATCGTGTCCCGATACCAACCGGTAGTGCTGTGGGGGCTCGACTTCTTGTGTACAGGCGCTGCACAGCGTCAGCAGCCGGACGCTGTGTCCGCGACCATAACCTCCTGTATAAGCCAACGTATGCAGAAGTGTTTGAATGCTCTCCAGTATGTGTCCACTCGTTCTGATAGCTGGATCAGGTGGCTTTTCATCCGTCATAAAGTGAGTTCTCCCTTTGGCGGCGGCTAAGGAGCGTGATCCGGAGATCGAGGTAGGAGACCTCTGCATGGCACAAGCGATGGTACGGCTCTGTGACCGTAGATATTAGCACTCCTTGAAGTTCAAATAATCATCAATCAATGATCCGAGCACATATGCATGGGATATCAACACGGTATACAGCCTGGTATCAGCATGTGCCCACTGCTGCAATTGTCATGAACCTTATACCGAATGAAATTGAACACTACGGCATTGGTTGTAATTTCATGCTGTGCTCAATACCCACCTGTGATGTACGGAGTAGTGGAGAATAGTGTGAACGGAATGTATGAAGCAGTAATTTAGTCTGAATATCTCCCGATTGTTCACCGGACAGGTGACCTGTGAACTGTTCACGCGGTTTGGCCCCTTTACACGTCGCTCGCTTCAAAGTCAAGCTGATTGTTACCGTGCTCACGATCGCTTGGCCTCTTATTTTCAGATGTTGTTGAATCCCATACACTGGCCCGTCTACATGTGGGACAACAGTTGTTTTAGAGACTTGAGAGATTTGTCTGTGGTGGAAACTGACCATCACTGGAACGCTGTCTTGCATTGTTGGGTGTCCCTGCTAAGAACCCCGTCGCACGCTGTCCGGTTCCACTGAATGGCCTTTATGGGCCGAGCGGCATACATCGTCCTTAGAGCCAGAAATTATTTTGGCTTGCTTCGCAAAAGCATCGGGCTCACTGCTTTCTACACTAAAATAACTAAACTGGAATCAGAAATATTGCGAAGTGTTGTTGCGAGGAACGTATTTGTAGTATTTAATAGATTATAAACTTTTATGAGCCCTACCTTGACTTTAAAGTGTGTCCGTGTAGGTATATGCTGTTTGTATTTTTTTAAGAAGGAATATGTCTGAAAAAATGTGTCAGTAAAATACTATTCGCATTTTCTAAACTACGACATGAAGTCGAGGCGGTACTGGACCATATATTGCCTACTAAGACGGAACCAGGTAATCGTAATCGTAATATATTCGAAATAATTCCACGTTCAGGGTTTTTTATTCCTTCCCGTCAATACATGAGAAGTGCCTGACCCTGTGGCTCGGCACCAGGGCGCGGCGATGGGCGGCGGCGGCGGCAGCTCCGACGACACCGTCTACGGCATCGCCGACGACATCGTCAAGCGGCTGCCGGCCAACTTCGACATCGAGGACGTGCTGAAGAAGTTCCCCACCATGTACGAGCAGAGCATGAACACGGTGCTGGTGCAGGAGATGGGCCGCTTCAACGGCCTGCTCACCGTCATCCGCTCCACGCTGATGTCGCTGAAGAAGGCCATCAAAGGTCAGACGCCGGCGTCTGCAGGGGTGTGGCGTGGTCAGCAGCACGCAGGTCCTACCCTGCTCCGGTCTAAAGTCCCAGTCTGTTTGCCCACCACGGCTATCAGCCCAAAACCAATCCGTTTCCGCAAAGCAGATCGGAATCGACACCAACGCGTGTCCAGACCCGAGACTATCCTAATTATCTGGCAAATGAGATTCACTCCAATCCATCGAAACGTTTCGGAGATCCATGGCGATGTCCAATCACGGTGCTGTCTAATGTGTAGCCCTGTTCATAACGTGGGGCCGTGAGTCGTGTTCTGGTTTTATTTAGGCTCGGGGTGATGCATGGAGGGTATTCCCGGCTTGCGTGGTACCGCCTGTTACATCTCTCACCCTGCCTCACCACCTGCTGCTATTTAGTACGTTCCGAGTCGCCTCTAGGACCGTAACGCCCGCATTCAGCTCGGGGATTTCAGCCGACATTTGTATTAGTTGTCTGACCTTTCTTATTAAATATAATGTTTTGTGCCCGTTTTGTGTAGCCAAACAAAAATCCTGTTGAATATTTCGCCCCAAAACTGGTTCAGGCTCGGTGTCCGCAGGTCTGGTGGTTCAGGCTGGGTGTCCGCAGGTCTGGTGGTTCAGGCCCGGTGTCCGCAGGTCTGGTGGTTCAGGCCCGGTGTCCGCAGGTCTGGTGGTTCAGGCTGGGTGTCCGCAGGTCTGGTGGTTCAGGCCCGGTGTCCGCAGGTCTGGTGGTTCAGGCCCGGTGTCCGCAGGTCTGGTGGTTCAGGTCCGTTGTAAGCAGCCCGGTGTCTGCAGGTCTGGTGGTGATGTCGGCCGAGTTGGAGGAGGTGTTTACCAGTTGCATGACCGGCGTAATCCCCAACACGTGGCGCGCCAAGTCCTACCCGTCCCTGAAGCCACTGGGCAGCTACATCACCGACTTCTTGGCGCGACTGGCCTTCCTCCAGGTCAGTTAGTCAGGCTGCCCGGTCTCTGGCCTTCAGCAGTGGAGGATCCTGGCCCTGGGGGCCGCAGCCGGAACTCTTATTCAGATATCCTGTCTGCCAATAGCTAGAAAATCTCCAGACTATGCTGGAGGCGCAATGCCTGAAATGCAGTTTTTCACAATCATTTGCTTTGTGATTTTTATGTAGCTGTTCGTGCAGTGCTGGTTAAGTGAGACATTGAAAAGAAAGATTTCTTACCTCAGTGCTTTCATAAACGGTATCATGTCTGTCATTGAGTTCAGCCGTTACCCGCTCTCTACCACTGCAGTAGTTCACATGGAGCTCACGGCGACTGGCTGTTTGCAGAAATGGTACGACGAGGGGGCACCGCCCATGTTCTGGGTCTCTGGCTTCTTCTTCACCCAGGCCTTCCTGACGGCCGCCCAGCAGAACTACGCGCGAAAGAACACCATCCCCATCGATCTTCTCGCGTTTGACTTTATGGTAAGATACGTGAATAACAAGCTGTCAACATATTGCGTGCGAAACCGAGGTATGTAAGACATGCTCAGTGTACTGTTATTCTTGAGAGGCGGACTCTGCGTGTAGTGAGGGGTGCTGCGGCTGGTCTGCAGGTGCTGGAGGACAAGGAGTACGACTCGCCGCCCGAGGACGGCGTGTACGTGTACGGCCTCTTCATCGACGGCGCCCGCTGGAACAGGAAGACCAAGGTGCTGGACGAGTCGCTGCCCAAGGTGCTCTGGGACACGCTGCCCGTGCTCTGGATGAAGCCCATGAAAAAGGTCGGTCGTGATTCCTCTGAAAGTCTGCTTCTTTCACTACGGGGATGTGTGAGGGCAACTCAGGAAGCAGAACCTAAGATTGAGCATTCATACTGTCGTGAAATTGCATTGCTGATCAGGGCAGCATATTGACTGAACTTCACAGGTTTTATCCCCTGAAAGTCATGAGGTGTGTTTTTAAAGGTCTTTGCTTGCCTGACCTGCCTAATGCAAAGCTCAGTACAGCATAGATAATGCATTGCACGAAAGGAGAAGTGTGCCAAATAATATTAGACTTGTTTGGGCTTATGGGCTTTTTTAGAATAAAGTATCTAAGGATCGGAAAATAAAGTTGTGGTATTTATTGTCATTCCCCCTGTTATTGACATTGGGTCTGGCCAAGCGAAAGCTGAAAAAGCTCGCAATATAGATTCAAGTACGAGTATCAGTCTGAACATCGAATATTGAGCACCTGCTGTCTTCTCCGGATATTGAAGATCGGCTTTTTTCCTTATTTTTGCCAATTTGTACCGCAGATGGTCTCGGTCAGGTCTGCCATTGCGCATCGGCTGGGTCCAAAGCGTATTTTCAAGTCTGCGTGAACACAGCAATTTATTCTTTATTTATTTTTAGCTGACTTTGAAACCCAGCTTGCCTCCCTCGGGATAACGAGCATGGTTCTAATACCTGTGCTTTGTGTAAGAAAACGTCCGCGTTGATTAGAAGTGCAGTAGGCTGTACCTTTTCCACGCGTTTCTCCCCGTAGCAGTATTTACAGGGATTTCTGCTCTGCGTCTGTATCTGAACTTCGTCCTTCCTGCATCTGTTCTCTTCCTGTCTTATTCTTCCGCCTCCCCGCCTATAACCTCCCTCCTATTCTGGATGTGTGGCCCTCCCCTCTTATATCTGTAACCCTTGATGCGTCCTATATATGCAAGCCCTATCCGTCCTATATATGAGGCCCTCTCCCGTCCTATATATGTCAGGGTACTCCCGTCCTATGTAAGCAGGCCCTCTCCCGTCCTATGTAAGCAGGCCCTCTCCCGTCCCGTCCGTGAGCTCCATCCCCTCGGTGTGTTCCGTGTTGTCAGGACGAGCTGCCGGAACGCGACAGCTACACCTGTCCCACCTACAAGACTTCGGAGCGGCGCGGCACGCTCAGCACCACCGGGCACAGCACCAACTTCGTGCTGGCCATCATGGTGCCTACCGACCGGCCGGAGGAGCACTGGATTCGCCGCGGGGTGGCCCTGCTCTGCCAGCTCTCCGAGTAGGCTCAGACTCCAGTAGAATGTGAGAAGGGCGGATAGCCAGCGCCGGGAAAATTGTGGACGAGGCTCGGATTTTTGTGACGCCAGGGGTTGTGGCCATCGGTGAGGACAGCGGAATTTGTCGATGAGCCGGCTTGGACACTTGCTTCTGGGACAGTGATAACGGAACGAGCCAACTTGCCTTTCGGAGTGATCAGTGAGTGCAGGAAAGTGAAAAGTGTCGGACTGATTTGGCTTCGGTGGAACCGCCAGGCTTGCATGCCAGGCTCTGACATACTTTTGGCAGGGCGAAGATAGTGAGCCGCTGATCTCAATACAGATCCCCCGCGGCCTCACACAGGGAAGGGCACTGCTGATCTCAGAAGTGGGTGCAGTTTTACAGCGGGGAAGCTTCCAGTGGTGCTTCCAGCTTCAGTAGTTCCAGTAGGTAACCGTGTTCAAGGCCGATATCCTGCACAGACCTAGTGTCTTCGCTGTTGGACGGTGTCAGTAGGTGAGAATTGACGACCGAGCCGATCCGTGCTGGATACAGAAGATATTGGCAGGAGTGCTGCCTGGGATGCCGACGATCATTCGGCCAGGCACAAGTCAGCTTGTTCTAAGGAGAAATCTATCTGTAATCTGAGCACGACAGTCTATTTAAGCCCATGTTCATTCAGATGTAGAACTCTGTGATGCCAGTTCTAGTCAAAACAAGGCTTTAATCATGCTGCGATCTGAAGACTAGGATGGCGGAATTATTTATAACCCAGCCCAAGTGCAATAAACTCCGCAAACCAGCTGCGTATCACATGCTAGATTCATGTTATTGACGGTCACGACTGAACACAATGGAATGGAAAATGAGGGGTGGTGAGTTTCAACACCGCTAGATGAAGGTCATCGCGGGACTGCAGATGACAAATGGCATCGCATTTACACAGAATCACATTTCAAACTCCACAGACCGACCGGGTCAGTAGTGGGAAGCCAATTCATTGAAGGCCTGGCTGCCCGGCATATATGGGAATGATGCATGGAGGCAAGTATGTGAATGGCCGCGCACACTCCACTTCGTACTTCTCACGCATTTCCAGATACAGTGCATAAACAACCAGCACAGGCCGTGTCAATAAGCTATTGCAACACGCAATCCATCACGAAGAACAGCCGCCCCTTCGACATCATCCCCACTACCTGAAATACTCCCCGAAGAGGGCGCAGTCCTCGCCTCGCCCGTAACCAGCAGACAGGCTACCTGCCGGCTGCTACTGCGCCAGCGCCGCCACCTTCATCACGCCGACCATCAGGTGGAAGATGCGCTGCTCGTTCTCCAGCACCGTGGCGCGCGCCGACGAGATCTTGTCCATCTGGTCGATGATGCTCTGCTCGTACTCGCTGAGGGCGGCGTGCAGCGGTGCTATCAGGTCGTTGGTGGTGCTGGCAAGACACGGTATGTTAGGTCAGTGGGTGCTGTGGCATGTGCATGTGCAAGGTTCAACGATCTGTTGGCGCCTTATACTGTGGCCGATTGGTGAGAGTGCGGCGATCAGGATATTTCGCTCGTGGGATGAATGTGGCGATGTTGGTGTTCATTTGGGCGCCATGTTCATTCGAGTACGTTTTGGTCGACAAAGTAATCGATTCGTCTGTGAAAGAAATGCGCAAAAACGCATGCTATGGCACAGTAGGCATGCCCTATTGAACAAACCCAGAAATAGCACAGCAACAGAGGGGGGTGACGGTCCTCTCAGGAACCAACTCACTTGTTTTCCCCAATGCAAGCGCATTAAAAAGAGGGGTTGTCTCGTATATACCCAGACAATGTTCGTCTTACAAAGGCATGTTTCGGGTAAGTTTATGATGTAGCGTCCTATTTTCTTTACTTTGAATTTTGCCGGTGCTTCAATAGAAGTTACAAAAAACAAGGTGATTGGCGGGGGGGTGGATGGCATTAGAATATGACAAATGGCACGAGGACCCTCGTCTGGACCCGTTGCGCTGCCAGTGAGGCATGACTGCTGAGTTTCAGTGGCCAGCTACACTCACGCCACTTCCTGCTGGATCTGCTGCGTCACCTCCTTGGTCTCGTCCTTCCACTTGTCCAGCTCGCGCTGCATCGAGTCCACGTCTTCTTGCAGGAAATCCATCATCTTCCCTGAAACACAGCTCAGCGTTTGGTACAGAGCGGGAGAGCGCCATTCACTTAGCGGGCCGCTCGTGTTGAAATTTGGAGAGTGGCGTTCCATAGTATGCCCACAAATGCGACCAAACAATATTAACTAGAGCGCGTGTAGTGGTGAAGCGCCTTGATATTCATAACCCATTTCGTAAGTGAGAGAAAATTCGACGTACCCTCTTTGGATAAAGAGTCGTAGGATGTTAGTAAGATTAATTTTGATGTCTGCATAAACTGTATAAGACTGAGACATGGAAACGTCCTGTTCATCGCATGGGGGTGCCCAGGAAACCCTCATGAAACGTCGAAACTGTCTTAAAAATTACTTAACATTTTCTTGTTTTTCATTTTAAGAACATTAAATCGGTTTTATGGAGTTATACAGGTTCGTGGGGAGGCTAAAACACACTTCAATAATGTGGATATTGGAACTGTTTCAAATTTGGGCATCCAATATCATTTGGGGAAATCACATGGAACCTACCCAGGGGATTTGCGGACTTGGTGACTTTCTGAATGGCTTCTCTCAGTTTGAGCACCTCCTTCTTCACGGCTTCTTTGTCACGGGACTTGCCTTTGTCGGCACCAGAATCCTTCTCCTGAATTGCACAGGGTACCGTCACTTTTCTCCTCGGCATGAGGTCTTGCACAGCTAGATTACTGAGCACCGCAGGTTTGGGTATCACTTGAAAAAAACACGGATAACCGCCGGAAATATGTTCATGGTTTTTGTATTACCAAAACTGTGTAATAAATACGTAAAACATTCGTGCAGATACTGCCCGTCTATAGATAGTCACTTAAATTCATTTTCGTTGGAGTAATGTTGAGAAAGTAATCCCCTTCCCCCACTCTGGCAAGAAAGCCGTCCTATGAAATTCAATTAAACGATTGGTAACTGCCAAAGAGCAAGGACCATCATCTCATTCAAAAGTTAAATTTTGCCCGCTAAGAGTCATAATAGAGGACTGTGCTTGGAATTATATATAGGATAGTGCCGATAGAAGTGACATAGTAACACGCCCGGGATGGGGATGGATTTGAACCCGGGATATTATGTTCAACAGTCAATCGTGGCTCCCCTCTACTACACTGGCCGTAACATCAGCCGAAGACCGTTCTTACGATCTCTGTTTTGCCTTTGATCTCGTCCTCCATGGACTTCTTGGTGTCGAGGATCTGAGAGACGAGCAGGCCGTGTTCTCCGTCCTCGGCCTGTTCCGCCAGATTCTCCTCCTCCTTCATCATGGCGGCCAGCCCCTGAGGACACCGACCACAGTCACGTCCTGAGCAGGGAGCCGTCCACATCCGAACCCGGCACCGCCTGGGGTCCTATCGGAACGCCACACACTCCTGGCTTTTTCGTGAATGATTCTGAGCCAATCTGAATGTTAAACGCGTCACTTTGCATGCCTCTGACGTGATCAATTGGGCAAAATTAGCCAAAATATATATCAGCTCGTCAGAGCAACGGGTTATGGCGTACTCTTGAAACCCATGTAAGCCTATATTGATATAAAATGTAGTAGGCGAAACTCGACTGCTAAAAGAACTAACTCAAGTTTCTACGAAACAGCTGAACGCTTTTGGAAGGATACATTTTTACGCTGCGAACCATGAGATCAGATTAATAATGAAGCCACGAGAGGTCGAAGAATGTCAAGCTCTCCAAATGCGTTTGTGCCTACAGCTTTTGAAATAACCGAGATGTAACAGTGATTTTCGCATCACGGTGACTGCCACGATCAAACGATAAGAATGATTTGCAACATGACTTTGGTTATTCCATATTTGACATTGGACTGAGATCAAGGTCACCACGTGAGCTAGCTAGGTAATTTTGAATAGAGTTCGGTTCATTGAGCCTAGATGAGCACATTGATACATTTGACTTTCTTCCATGTCTTTTGGTTACCGAGATGAGAGGTGTTTCTAAATCGGCCCAAATTTGATCCACTTTGGCCCCCTGTATCGCCACATCTTAAGACGGATATATTTCAAACCGGGTGCAAGTGTAGAGGGCGATGGGTGATTTCAGTGGCCTTCCTATTTCTCCCGTGCCACGATTTATTTTGAACAGTACGGGGTCCGTATCGGACACTAAGGCGGTGGTGAGTACAAAAACTACCCAGGCAATGCCGTAATTACTCACTTGGCGATAGGGACATTACAAAAAAACTTGCATACAAGCAGTACAATTTGTAATACATATACGCTCGCATTGCTTTATCAAAATTCAGCAAAGGTAATGGAACCGAAATAATAATAATAAACGGCCACGGTCAAGGTGAGTGCACAGGTCACCGACCTGCATAGCCGTTGCTGGGGCTTTTCTTCAGTTACCTGAGGTCACTGGGAACGGAGCACCTCAGAACACTGCTATCGAAGGTCTAGAAAATTGGACAGCCACGGGCAAAAGCATAGCAATCTCCAGCTGAAACACGCGGCTGTGTCGTGTGTATCAAGGGTCTGTGGCAAAGAAAAACAACTGCGCGTCAACGACAACGTGTGTGTCAAGGGTCTGTGGCAAAGGAAAACAACCTGGGCGTCAACGACAACGTGTGTGTCAAGGGTCTGTGGCAAAGGAAGACAACTGCGCGTCAACGACAGCGTGTGTGTCAAGGGTCTGTGGCAAAGAAAAATAACCGCGCGTCAACGACAGCGTGTGTGCAAGGGTCTGTGGCAAAGAAAGATAACCGCGCGTCAACGACAGCGTGTGTGTCAAGGGTCTGTGGCAAAGAAAGACAACCGCGCGTCAACGACAGCGTGTGTGTCAAGGGTCTGTGGCAAAGGAAAACAACTGAGCGTCAACGACAGCGTGTGTGTCAAGGGTCTGTGGCAAAGAAAGACAACCGCGCGTCAACGACAGCGTGTGTGTCAAGGGTCTGTGGCAAAGGAAGACAACCTCCGTCAACGACAGCGTGTGAGTCAACGGTCTGTGGCAAAGGAAGACAACTGAGCGTCAACGACAGCGTGTGTGTCAAGGGTCTGTGGCAAAGGAAAACAACCTCCGTCAACGACAGCGTGTGAGTCAACGGTCTGTGGCAAAGGAAGACAACTGAGCGTCAACGACAGCGTGTGTGTCAAGGGTCTGTGGCAAAGGAAGATAGCCAGCCGCACGTCAACGACAGCGTGTGTGTCAAGGGTCTGTGGCAAAGGAAAACAACCTCCGTCAACGACAGCGTGTGTGTCAAGGGTCTGTGGCAAAGGAAAACAACCTCCGTCAACGACAGCGTGTGTGTCAAGGGTCTGTGGCAAAGGAAGACAACCTCCGTCAACGACAGCGTGTGTGTCAAGGGTCTGTGGCGAAGGAAGATAACCTCCGTCAACGACAGCGTGTGTGTCAAGGGTCTGTGGCAAAGGAAAACAGCGGCGCGTCAACGACACTAAGGTTTATCAGCAACTGTCACGCGAATGATTTACGCTCGATGTTACATGATAATTCAATGGCTAACAGTTATTTTGGATTCCAATATTGTATCCATCGGTGTAGTCAAACATTGGCATTACAGCTATAACTAGAACTGAGTGTTCTCACATCAAACAGGCTCTTGCCCACTCACCGGATCTGGAGCCAACTTTTTCTCCTCGACGATAAAGTTGTCGTCGTCGTCGTCTTCCTCGTCGAACATGACCTGCGGCACGGCGACGGCGCCGGGGCCGGCCGTATCCTCGGCCTCCAGGTCGATGGCGCCCCTCATCTTGGGCCGGGGCGCCGCCGGCCGCGAGCTGGAGGGCCGGTGGGTACGCGACGTCCGCGGACGCACCGCCGAGAACCCGGTGCCCTCCTCGCTGGAAAAGGGCACCCGCGAGACTGGCTCCAAATAATCCGTGACTCGTTGGATGTAAGGTGTACTGTAGTTGGCCCGCCTCTACACCGCCCCTTAGTGAAGGGACCCCAATACGAAACACAACGCATTGTTTCTGATGTATTTTATTGGAACTTGTGTTGCATGAGCGGGACTCCTGGACACTCCGGTCCATCCGTCGCTACAGTAGAGCTCCCGTACATTTTGGTGAGCACGATTGCCCTCCATGCCCGCTTCCCTTGACGAGAGGACGAGCTTTTTTAGCAGTCCTGCGTATCTTTACGGTTCAAAGTAATATATTGTCACCTCCTGGATTATTACAGCGAATGTAATAAAATATTAATCACGCCGAGGAATCAGCTCGATGCCATATGTTAGGTGTGTAAGCCTGGTTTTGCGTTTGACATGTGAATAGCTTCTCTACCTTGATCATGTCTGACTCACGGGGCGGGCGCGTTGGTGGTCATCTCCACGTCCTGCTCCTCCGGCTCCTTCTCCTTCACCTCCGGCTCCATGGTTAGCTCTGGCTGCGCCGCGTCCACCTCTGGGCCCTTGGCTGCCTCCGCGTCCGCCATAATGTCCTCAAACTTGGGGATCTTCTTCTCTGGTGAAAATACACAAGTGACAGTGTCGGCTCGCCGGCTAGTGTGAACATAGAGTTGAAATATTTTATTCAGGAAATATTAATATATTTTCCGGAACTCATTTTCGCTACCACTATAAATCCTTAACAGGTTGTTGCGTCCCTAAGCCCAAATAACTAACTAACCAACTACGCTATCGAAATAATGCAAATACACATGCAGGGTCTTTTTGAAATTATATATGGAAAAGTAATATTCAAATACAGACGGGGTCGTTTTCGGTCCGGATATTCCAGCGACGAAATAATCGGGCTTATCCACCCTGGGATCCAGGGACGATCCAGCCATGTCCTTCAAAGCGTTCTCTTTTTGGCTGCTTTGCGTGCCAATTGTTGTTCCTTTTGGCCCATGTTCTTGAATCTAGTTATGACACGTGTAGCCGTTTTGTATTCCCCTGCCAGCGGCTGGTTTGGGCCCGCCCTGGCCACCCCGACAGCGCGGCGTCTAGAACTCTGGGAGGGTCGATAGCCGTAGCCGACGTAATGATAGCGAGATTTCGTCTGCCATTTACGAAACCTCCGTGGTAATTCAAAAATGTAATCTACTAGCTGACTAAAGAAGATATGCATCCGGCAAGGAGCCAGAAAATGTATGGATGGAAATTCCTATCAACAATTTGAAACGCTTAAACATGACGTTTTATAAACAAACGTAAAAATGTGCATGAAACTCTAGGAAAATGATGTTGGGAATGCGCTTTACGGAGATATTTTACTTACTCTTTTTCTTCTTCCCCTTCTTTTCATCCTCTCTGAAATACAACAAGACATGATACGTGTGTAAAGATGTCCACCGACAAACTCAATGTGCAAACAGTTCCCGAATGTCAAAAAGTTATAATGGCATCAGTAATACATGTGTCACGCATGGAAAACAATTGTTAGCAAACTTCAAACAAATGACCCTGTCCCATCCAGCTGTTTTTATCATGCAAAGTAGTGGCGGAAAAGGTCGATATTCCATTATTTTTCCGGACAGGTAACTGATCGCTGCTTCTTTCGGACCTGCATTTGGTGCTTTTAAAGTATGTGTATATATAATCATGCTGACTGCAATGGAAAACGCGAATTATGCCACCTTCTTTATAAAACAGACCAAGAAGGAAACCGTCTCCTAGAATAAGAGATTAGCTATGTACTACGACAAAAGCCAATGCGTGCTTCTTAATGAATTTCCCAATTTCACTCAGATCATGCACATGCCTCCGTTTTGTCCAAATCATAAGCATGAGAAAGTATTAGGAAATAAACGCGCGTACCTCATTACTATTGTGAGCATGTGAAAGTCAAGTCGATGCTGCCGGGTGGTGATCGGGTGTAGAAAAATACGTTACGGTAACGACACAGGCTCTAAATATCCAGGTTGCGAATTTCGGACCCAGCTGCCCGCTAGACTGCAATGCTTCTCAATTCTTGTAGGCTCTGCAATAAAGTATCATGGCCAAGTGTGGGGTTGTAAGACACGCCAAGTCAGTCTGCGTGCTGTAGAACTTACCCTTTCTTTTTCTTCTTATCCCCCTCATGCTTGTCCTTCTTTCCTTTTGGCTCGTCGCCCTTCCCCTTTTTTCCTTTCTTCTCACCATCGTCTTTCTTCCCTTTCTTTTTTTCGTCTTTATCTTTCTTTCCCTGTAAAGAGCCAATGACGCTAGGCTAACTGATGACATTTCAACTGGTGCCACAAGTGTCTATAGTTACGCTCATTATTGAGACCCGGTGGTCGGCTGATTTACGAATGAGCAGGGCAAGATGGGGAACAGAGATAGTGCGCATTAGTGGCTGGCTGCATGGCCCTGACTGTACTGAGCCGGACATAACGGCGATGGAGGAGAACTGGCTTCTCGTTCGATTGGAGAACATTTCAACATATCCTTCGGGCCAGTTCATTTGCCAGATGCGCCTGAAATAAATACCGACCAATACAAATAATGTCTGTTAAAAAATAAATGTATATAAATATATCATATATATATATATATATATATATATATATATATATATATATATATATATAACTAGGTATATGTATGTTCCGTGCCTTTCGTTGAGCTCAATTTAGCTCGATGTCTTGTGCGTATTGTACGACAAGTGTGGGGTAGTGTGTCCAAAGTGCAATTAAATATAATTTAATCAATCTGAATGCATACGCGCCTCACAGCAAAAGTGGTTTTCATGGGTCTTTAGCACCCTACCTTTTTCTCAGGTGACTTGGCCTTTTTTCCCTTCTTATCTTCGTCTTTCTTCTTTTCCTTCTTATCTTTCTTTGCAGCTTTGTCACCGGCGGCTCCCTTGGCCTGCGAAGACAGTGAGACATTCATAATTGTGACGACTGAGGGAGGTGGGTGCATTGGAGCTTCAGTTACGGGAACATTCCCGAACGTTTCAAAACTAAATACCTACAATATACGGCCTAAGGTTGAGATTGAGTCAGGGGTGCCTAAGGCAGTTTCAGTCACGATGTGGGGAGCAATTATATTTAAAAGAAGACATATGAACCTCAGATCTATGTATGACCTTGTCAACAGCGTGACCTTTTAGATAGTTTATAGAGATATAATACAAATTTACATAGAAAGAGAGCCAATGCCTGGCTATTGGTTTAAGTAATGCGACCGATAGGTCACAGGCAAGCAAGTTCCTTTGAGCCAGGGACGGTTGTGCACATAGGTCACAAGCAAGCAAGGTCCTTTGAGCCAGGGACGGTTGTGCACATAGGTCACAAGCAAGCTAGGTCCTTTGAGCCAGGGACGGTTGTCGGAAGGGCGGAAAAGTAATGAGGTTAAATGTAATGTGAAAAGGCCTTACTTCGGGTGAGGGGGCGGGACGCTGGGTACAGGGGCGGTGGGGGTAGCACTGGTACTAAAAATCCAGGTCAAGACTCATCCCTACCCCCGACGGGCGTTTTCGGCGTCCAATTACGACCGAAACCCATGTTGCGCGCGCCCGACATGGCTGGGGGACGGCACTGAAGGGCCAAAGCGTTTGGGGGTTTCGGGCCCGCTGCCCCCAACTCCTTGGGTCCGCTACTGTTAATACCCATTCCCTTCTTATTACTTATGCGTTCTACCCACAAGGCCTGTGTCGTCAATATTCCGAGGAGTAAAGGTAGACAATCACGCATAGGTAATTGTGAAAATCAGACGCTGCCCGAATTCGAACCGGGAACCTACGAACACTACGCAAGTATTCCGCCTCTGGGTCACGCAGGGTTAGGTACACCCCTACGGTGTCAGCCCGTTTAGAAGTGGTAATAGCAGTTCACATGTAAGTAGGTGCTTACTCTTTACCGTAACTTCTTTGACTCAGTTAAGGATTTCGCTGTAGTAGAAGAGATTAATGAAAAGTCTATGGTGATAGGGCGTAGTCTCTTAATTGTTCTATGTTAGGTAGCTTTCAAATGTTTTAGCTACTTTTGGAAGCAAACCTTTCTGCGTGCAAAACAAACACTTACCGGCGACATCGCTGCAGCTTTATAGATAGCCCCTGGCCTATGAATAAACAAGGACGCGACCACTCGACCACCCGGCTTGAAATCAGCGACCAGACTGCCATCGCGAAAAAAATTGTGTAGGCACGTGCAAATCTGATAGCTGTGCACTTTCGACGAGTCATTTCCGACGAAACTAGATAAACACACAATACTGCTTTGTATATTATCTTGCATATATATATGCATATATATATGTATGCGACGTATATATATGTATATATATATGTATATATATATGCGACGTATACGAGCGTCGGGCAATGCAAGTGGGAAATAAATTAGCGTAGGTATGTACAGCGGGGGATCTAGCCGGTCGGCTTAGGAGGGGCAAACCAAAGTCGAAAAGCAAAAAAACGTCACGCAGTGAAAATTGTTCTACCATATGATATATATTATACAATATATAATATATTTTGCAATATATAATATGCAATATGACGACGGTAAAATTGGGATTTGGGATATTTGAGACGAATAGCAAAAGACCGTCACGGGGCGAAAAATATTGGTTCAAGATACTTTTTCTCCTATCCAAGACCCAATATTTACACTGAACTCAACTGGTTTTATTTGAAGTTGAGAGTTGAAGCGCCAAAATCTTGCTTATACACTTGCCGCCTCGGTAGCTCAGTTGGTAGAGCGTTGGGCTCCGGCCTGCTGCTCAGAAGCATGCAGTGGCAGTGCATGTCCAGGCTTGGGATCGGTTCCCCTGAGACGCTCCGGCGCTCAATAGTTTGCCCGACGTAGGTCGGCTGGCAACTGACTGGTGAGAGGGTGACCTGAGCGGGGCGGCCGTCCCTGTGCTTTGTGGGACGTTAAACTTTGGCTTCTAAATTATCCCTTCATTGTGGGAGTTGCTCGTTCGGGTGGTGGGGTCGGGGTCTCCGTGACAAGTCCCTTGAGGACTTCAGTGAGACTCCGACTCAGCCGTACTGGGAACAAGTTGGACAAAATTATAAAAAAACTAAAAAGGAGTCGGGGCTTAAAGGAGGTCGATCGTTTCGGGGGGGTAAAAATATTTTTCCCGAGCTTTTCCGTTTGGGGACAAATGCTTTTTTGCCCCCCCCCTGGATCCGCCACTGGGTATGTACCTGCCGCTTAATCAAAGCAGAAAATCATAAAAATGTTAATGACACAAGTGAAACTGATATGAACATCATACATTTGACTTTGTTTGTATAGCTTGTGAGTCAGTGATTATTAGAAACTTCTGTACAATGGAGCATAGCCGGGTCCAGAATATCGGATTGGGAGGGGTCACAGGTCAGGGGTCGTCTCTATTTGACCTTGGAGGTGGGAAGTACTTCTGAATGTGCAACCAATTGGGGGCACCAAATTACCATGGGGATGTTAACAATTTCACACACTGGAGAGAAGGGTTAAGGGCTGGGGGCTGCACTCTTTGTCCCTTCGATAGCCTTATTATTTGATGATAAACAAAATTATGAATTTTAACCAAGTTGTTTCCGGTTTGATTTTAGAGTCGGCGCCTCACTAAAGTCATCAATGGACTTGTCACAGTGACTCCGAGCCCACCATCCGAACGAGCAACTCCCACAATGATGTTAAGGGTCATTTCATGCCAACTCGACACATCAAGTGCCAATGTTTACACGGCACCATCTCGGATCTTCATGCTAATTTGCAGATAGGGTTATCGTGGCTGGGAACACGAATCTGGGAATATTAGGATCCTAACTCACTTATTTTCGGATATATGATGATGTCAATAAATATTGACAATAAATATTGCAAATGTTTGCAAAATATTGTTGCAATTCCCATCTAGATCATACTATAACTTCAAAACGGTTTCAAATATTTGCATTCTGTAAGCTGTTCATTAAAAAAACATATCAATCCATCCTTCAATTTTTTTTTTGAAAATTTGTGTTGTTCAAAACATATTTGATATATTACATTGAAATAAAAAACGTTTATTTTCGATCAGTGTACCATCTTTGATTTTCTTCATTTTCACATACTATAGAGAGCAGGGGTGTGGATTTTTATATCTTTGGGGGTGCCTCGGCACCCCAATGATGTGCTGGGCTCCCCTTATGGTGATTTAGGCCCCTCCACCAAGAAATGAAGCAAAGCCCTTATAAAGTGCGTAAGTATAGGAAATTTTCAACAAATACCTGTTCCACAGCACTACAGTGGCATTCTGCATCTGACCTGCAACTTAATATTTTATCAAAGAACGGAAAGCATCAGCCATATTGGACAATTAACATCGATGATGTTTCGAGTCCCGAATTCGATTTTGTTCCTTCACCATCCAGCACGGAGCAAAGCAGCACGTGTTTCCCTCTTCTGGTATATTATCTGGTTGTACTTCGGCAGCGCTCCCTCTTAGTCCTCACTCTCTATAACTCGTCCAACGGTTAAGTTTTAGATTTATGAACGTTTCTCTCCTCCTTCCCACGGTTACTTTGGGACTGAGCCCCAATCCTCTCCACTCAGCAGAAACCCATCGCGACACTCCCGACTTCAGCGAACTCGGCCGCCGGCTAGCCTGTGCTGACTGCCGCCGTCTCGCCTGTACCGAAGAGCAGCCTCGGATGGTGTGACAAATAATCAAGACAGTAGAGAGCAAGGTATGGTTAGAAATGTTTGAAAAATGTTAATACATCTCCTGGTTCATGTTTTAACCCCGCCCCACCGGGGGGCCATCGATGGCCCCCCTAAGGTTTTTCCGGGATAGCAGAAAAACGACGAGGCGCAGCACCGCGGTTGAGGGCTCTACCTCTCACTGCGTCATTTTCCCATCATCCCTGAAATTTTTACCCCGGGTCACCCAAGGTCAGGTCACCAGACGAGGTCAACCAAGGTCACCTCACTTCAACTTTAGAGCTCTGTAAGAGCTACATTTCAAAGTCGATCGATTTGAAACTTCCTACACTTTATGACCCCTCCAGGTTCTACAAGGTGTATATCCGGGATTTTTCGATTTCGTGTCCTGAGGTCAGGTCACGAGGCGACCTCTCCCATTGGAAAAGCATGGGGAAAAGCTGTTTCATGATATAAAAGCCACAAAAATGATTGCAAATACTCAGACTGCTCAGAACAGCGTTTTTGGACACCCTTTCACGGATCCCAGGGGTCATATTTGCCCTTTGACTTTTCCAAGGTCATCCAAGGTCACCAGAGGTCAAAAACAGTATTTTGACAATAACTGTTGACCTAATTAAGCTAGAGCGGTGAAACAAACACCATCGTGTTTGTCTTGTCACTGGCTTTCATTTGATATACGGCAGAGGTCACTTTTTGACCTTTCGTGACCTCAGGTCATATTAGGTCACGAGGTGACCTCTGGAGGTCAAACCACTGGCGGGAGGTCTTCACGTTCCACATAGTGGAAAAAGTACTGGCAATTTTCTATCAAATGTACTTTACCAGGCCTCAATAGCTGTAATGACATAAGAGTTATGCCTAGTTTGCTTAATCATTGCATATTTGAGTGAAAATAGCCGATCTTGACCTAATTTGACCTCTGGAGGTCAAACCATTGACCTGAGCACTAAAACATGCGAAGTAATTTCTTACTGAATTCACGCAAGCTTTCTATTGCACTTTGCAGATTTGCGCTAACGCCCATATTTTCGGAGTTAGAGGGGGGCCATCGATGGCCCCCGGACAGCTAGGCGCCTATAGTATCGCATCCTTTGAGTCCGGTTTTGTGTGGCCATCATTTTTTGTGGATAGTGTTTTTAACAAAGTTCTGTCCCTGCCTTCCACCACCAAACCAGTTTTGCTGCTGCTGTGCTGTTTTTTCGGTGACAGAATATCGTATTCCAGAGCGGAAGAGGTCAAAATAAGACATATTTATGCAAGGGAAAAAAACAGAAATAGCTTAGTTGCCAACAGCTAGAAAAAGGGGCAAAAAAGGCCAGATTCCATGAAAGGGCCAACCGAAAAAATCGCAGGGCCAAACACGACAAAAAAGGCCCAATTCGAGGAATTTGGCTAGACGACATAGCCGGCCTGGCAGCCCTAACGCTGCACAATAATTATAATTATTGTTGGGGGGTTTAGCGACACATCAACTGCCAGGGTCATACGGCGTCGCCAACTCTCACCCTGTTGGAGGGATTTTTGCCTGACGCTGATGCAATGTATTCCAAATGAAAAGGTGATTTTCTTATTTTTCTTTATGAGTGCGGCAAGATAATTAAATTCCTATAGCATCGAAAATAAGTCGTTCATAGGCTAAATCGAGATAGGTTTTTATATACATACCTTCTATGATGTGTGACTTTTGCTGTCAAAATCATCTAGGGAATGTAGTACAATAACCAGCTAATAATTGTTTAGTCTTATCGAAGCACCAAATGTCAGAGTCATATGGCGTCACCAGCTCTTTCCTTCTTGGAAGGGTTTCTCGGGGAGTTAGTTTTGAGATTCTAACGAAGGGCCGTGGCCGAATATATAAGCTCTCCCCATTTTCAACATCAAGGAATCTATGATAAAAGCCAGCTAACAACTTATCGATTTTGCAGGAAAAATTTATGCCGCGATCTCACTAAAAATTTCACGCATGCTACAACAAGCGTTGGAAAAGGGGAGACTAGGAGGCTTGTCCCCTCCCCTCCCCCCCCACCAACTTCTTGACCAGCAAGTTCTTGATCTTAGTCAAAATGGGGAAAACCGGAAATTTATATAACCAGCCGCTGCGGAAGGCAACGAGGGCCCCAAATTCGAACAGTTTTTGGTGCTAACGTGCAAAGTTTGTTGTCAGCATCAGGTTGAAGTTTGGCTGAAGTTTGGCTGGCCCCCTCACTTTTATGCTTGAAGTTTGTTTGGAGTTTGAAGTCACTTGTATGTATGAAGTTTGGCTGGCCCCTGACGTTTATGTATGCTACCACCACAATATCAAATAATAAGACTTAGCATTTCATACTTCCACACCAGCAATCACCGGCTTCTGACCTGTCTTACGCGCTTTGACTACACCGTGTCCCGTCTAATCCACGAACGAGCACACAATTGACCGCGTGTGAAACGAGAGCATCATACAATCTTACGATACTGGCTGGGGTGTGAGCTTCTGGTCGGATAGAACATGATGTTTGATTGGTTGTAGGCCAGCGTTCATCTCCAGCGTTATGATTAGTTTATGCTGAGGCCGCTTTGCCGGGATTTCCCGTAACTTGCGCTTTGTTTCGTCTTCGCACGATGGAGGAGACATCCACGGATGAAAATTGTTTAACACAATTGTTGTGGATTGCCAATTTGGCACCAGCAATAAACCTAAATTATCATCATCGGGTAGTGTTCTGTCTTATGTTCGTTAGGTGTGTTTGCATTTATTGATGTTTAAGTCATATTTTGACTATTTCACTGGGGGGGCAATTTCCGGTCACTGGGGGGGTATTTCGGCCGACTGGGGGCAAATGCCCCCCCCAGTTAACATGTTAGAAAATGGCCTGCGTTTAAATGTAATTTTAAAAAAATGTACGGAGGGGTCAAAACACTGTCCATCGGCCTATTGTGCTTGAAACGCTCTGGAGTTTAGATAAACATTTGCGGTCGATACTGACATGTATTTTCCAATTTGACAAACACGGTACATATTCCGTAAGGTGGTGAGCAGTTTGATCGGAAAACTGTTTGACAATGTTCCAAAAAAAGGAATCCCAGTAAATACTCACAAAGACTGTTAAATAGGTGCCTCCAAACACAGCATGATCAATATAAATGTCAGACTCATAATGAAAAAGTAGACAGAAAAAGGGCGCATCAGTATATGTCAATAATTATGTATCAACTGTCACAGTTAGGGGCTGTTCATAAATGAGGTCACTTTTTGAAAGGATTTCAAACCCCTTCCCACCACATCATGGCATCACTTTTGGGAGGACCCCTCCTACATGTCATAATGGCCTGACTTTTTCGTGGACCCCTAGTGTCATGGCGTTACTTTTGAGCAAAACCGTAAAAAATAAACAGCAGAAATCATCGACTGTAAAAGTCCACCAGTGTCATGGCACGCCACCTTTCGGCGAACAAACAAACGACCCCTCCCCCCGGACATGCTTTGGTAGGTTACTATTCGGCCAACCCCTCCCTTCCCCAGGGGCGAGTGATGTCATTTATGAACAGACCTTTAGAAATAAGAATATCCAGGCTCTCGGGAAAGCAGACTAGTATACCCTCCCTGACATTGAGTTACCGGAACCATTGACGCGGTGAAGGTGTCAGTCCTACAGAAACCAACGCAGGGAAGGGTGGAGAACAGCTCAGTGACACTGGTGGGGCGCCGGACTGCCGCTCGGCCGGGAACAGGCATCCGGCGGACACGGACCAGTCGGCAGTGTCCACGTCAACCCCTCAAACCAACACAACCGACACAATCCCAACCAAACAACTGGGGTGGCTGCACCATCACTCCAGTACATCCTCCACGGCGGCCCTCTCTGTCCTGACCACGCCGGTCGTCTGAGCTTGCAGAGCAGCCAGTCTGCTCCCTCCAGCGGATCAAGCAATAAACACACACGAAACAGGGGAAACAAGCCTCCGAGGACTGCCTCGTTACTTAAAAGGCTTAAAGTAGAGTGCCCGGTCCATAGTGACAACAACCTAACATGTGCTGCAATGACCTCAGAACACTGTCCCGCGCGCTCGCTCTCTGGCCAGACTCTGACCCGTCGCAGTCGCGCAGTCACAAGATAGGGCCAGTCCCTGTCGCCATTCCCTTCATTTATGATCTTGAGCTAAAAGTCAACTCCCCAGGGCGACACAGGGCTCTCGTTCACACGGTGTAGGGCTAAATAGTCGCCGCCTTTGCTAGTGCAACCGCGTTTAATTAACCACTGCATCACATTGTGAAGCATCAGTTCTCCACCCAGCCCCCTCAAATGGGCATTATTCGCCGGGCGTGAGGACCAGGCGGCGCTGGGACCTAAGGCCAGCTGGGCTAGTCGGCGGCGGCGGCCACATTCATCACCCCGCCCATCAGCTTGGAGACCTTCTGTTCGTTGACGAGCGTGGCGCCCCGCACCGCCGAGATCCGGTCCAGCTGGTCCTGGATGGTGTGCTCGTACTCGGCCAGCGCCGCCCTCATCGGCTCCACCGAGCTGTTGGTGGCCCTGCACCAGACGCGGCGGTCAGCGGCGACCGACGGCCAGTGGCAGCATAGGTGGCGAGCACTGGCCATTCCAGCGCCCTCCACCAGCAACGGTGGAAAAATTCCAGATATATTTGGGACAAATAGACTCCAAAGTAGTTGAACTGGCTTGAAAAGACAAATAATGTCAATTGAATTTTGAAATTCGAATGGAATGAATTTGGAGTTTGACGTCCCTCGGATCCATCTAGGCAAGTGATTATAATGAATTTACGTCAAGAGTTCATATCAAATGCTTGGTAAACGTCCGGCTAAACATGCTTATGAAGCTAGAATTATTAATGTTTGAGGGGAATATGTTGCGGCCTCGTTTTTGCAATCATGCGGGTGCTGAAAAATATGACTGTTCATCGTTGCAATGAAACACCAATACCCGCAATTTGAGCATTCCTGGGTGGAACGATCTATAGACTCCCTATTCGTTTAGCTTGGGTTCTGATCGGTGCATTAGTGGAGATTGTAAAGACAGCATTGGACGGCAGGAGGCGACTCGCTCCTGTACTAGACCTGAATGTCTGCGATTCAGCCACTTACTCGACCTCCGCTCGAATTTGTTGCGTGATCTGCTTGTTCTGCAGCCTCCACCTGTCCAGCTCTCTTTGCATTGAGTCTACGTCTTCTTGAAGGAAGTCCATCATTTTCCCTGCCAAATCACACATTTAGCGAGTTCAAGTTCAAATCTTGAATGACACACATTTTTTCCGTCAGAGAAGTAACTACCGGACAGGAGAGGTTGGAGCGGGGGGTGGGGGGGGGTGAGGTGCGGATGCTGATACAAAAATCAAGTCTGTTGTATGAACGATGAAAGTAGTCGAAATCCGTTCATCATGAATCAGTGAAACGGCTGTGGGGGTGAAAACCGAGCGGGCACTTGCCATAAAAATGGAGGTAAAAACATGCTTATGCGCCCACCCAGAGAACGTGGCATTTTGATATGCATGAAATATGCAATGCTGAGGTCGTTTCTAAAGAGCTAAATTTGTAATGAAATAGGCACATATAGGGCTCATTCTACGACAGAAATCAAGCTAGGCTTTTGCTATATTTATCTGTAAGTGGTGTAGTATTTGTAACATCAAACTTTGTAAGCTAAGCGAGCAATGTTTATGCTGAAGACTTTCTGAATATATCGTTTTCGAGAGAGCAGTCCATAAAATGGCTTCAAAAACACGAACAATTTCTACTTAGAGATTCCATCTCTCGGGCGTTCCACTCTCACCGCCTACGTTAAGGTCGTAGTGGCGCGGACATTCAGAACACGTCCCCAGCGGCTGTGATAATTGCATTCTTTCCATTTTTTGTCATCATCCCCCGTTTGCGGCATGCAGCAGACTGCAGAGTCGACACGTGGACAGTTTCTCTCGCTGGACAGCATGGAGCGCCACTCTTATTTGTACCGTGCGGACCGTGTATGGCTGCAGATTTATCACGCTGGTACCCGTGTTCGCGCGACAGAAGTGTCGGAAAACCCCGCTTCCACTGTAAGGGTTCCCCAGTTTTGGAATGTGTGTTGTAAAAAAACTCAGCGAAAACGTTATCCAAAACAGCACAAAGAAGAGCGTGCCCTTTGACGCTGCACTCTGGGGTGACTATTTTGTATCGCTATAACTAGTTTGGATAAAAATTGCCGAGAAAATTAAAACTTAAGATTACACGGTTCCCTATCCTAGAGACATAGCGGACGCCCATATGCAAAATTCTATCGATACGTGGGTACGAACCCGGCAGGAGCTAGACGCCCGCCGGGTAATAATAGGTCTTCTGTACCACATTTCCGTCATAAAACCAGAGCTAGACGCCCGCCGGGTAATAATAGGTCTTCTGTATTACATGTGCGTCATAAAACCATACAGAATTGGACATTTGTCAAGGTTACCACACAGACACGTACCTAGCGGGTTGGCTGACTTGGTGACCTTCTGGATGCTCTCTCTGAGGCGCACCACCTCCTTGCGCACAGACTCCTTGTCCATGAACCGGCTCTTGTCGACCGGGTCAGGGCGCTGGGGAGAGGTCACGGTGAGAGAACGTGTTCACAAACTGCAGCTGCACTCACGGCAAACTGGATTGGGCAATCGAATATAGTCATGAGGCTTTCGCAGAAATTTTAAATTCCTACCCAACTTAGAAATCGGTTGGTTCTCATAATATCTTTCACAGTGCTATCATTCATGTATTAAACGAGATCAAAATATGAAAACCTTTCTCGCTTCCATATTACCCGTTATGTAAATAAATTTCTGCACGGGCTACAGCACATGCTGAGCAGTAAAAACAAACTGGTATTTAATCTGCGTATCCGCGATTCTGCTGAGTTTTCACCAATCAGTTACCGGAACGGCACTGGCCAACTCACTTGCATCTCCATGCGAGGAAAGCCCTGATTAAAAGAAGCACAAACATTGAGCAGGTCAATACGCCTGAGAAACACGGAACTAACATACGCCACTAAAGCAGAAACAGATGGCAGAGCAGACGATGAACGGCCCCGCTCCGAGACTCACAGCAGGCCGCCGTGCTGCGCCTGCGGCAGGGTGTTAACCTGGCGCCTCTGGCTACCGGGGCGACAGCCAGGCATAGCACAATAGCTCCATACAACAGCTACAACAACATCAGCCACAACACTCAGCACGCCTACAAGTATGTACCTCTCTCGGGGCATGCGTTGGAACCTGGGCAGTGATACCAGAGTGATGTGGGCCCGATAGCTGGCGCCAAAACATCGCCGAATTGTACAGCGTGATATTACGAAACGGACTTGAATTGGTCCGCTATGGCAAAATTTCGACAGACAGATTAGATGTACTGGAGCCTTCCCTCGTGAGTATAAGCGTTCCCGCCGTCTGCGTCAATACTGAAGGGGGATCTCGACACAAGAACAGTGGCGGAACCAGACTTTTATTTTTTGGGGGGAAGAGGGAGTGTCAATGCTACCCCACCTTTACCTCGAATAACTTCTCTTACAACGTGATTACTATTGGCACTCATAAATTTCGGAAATGGGGGCTCGACACCCCCCCCCCTTGTAGCCGGCACTGTATCATATTACAGTTCCAAAAAGAGAGGACTAAGCAACTGCAGAGAAATAGACACATTTCAACCAGACCAGTGCAGGTGATATTATTAAGAGCGGATAATTATCAGTCACAACAGCCACTACGACCTGAAGCCCACAGAACCTGGCGAGAAACAAGCACCGCACTCAGAACCACAAATAGCACGGAGCAGCAGCCGACGCAGGCCCCAAACACTACTACGTGACAGCGCAGTTACTCACCTCACTGTGCGAGCAATAGCGCATTTCATTACGGAGTAATAGCGCATTTGACTGAATGGTCGCCTGACCAACCAGCACGACCATTCAGCGCATTTTGATTACGCTGAATAGTCGTTCTAGATACAGAGTGATGTGTAAGTGTGTGTGTGTCTGTGTCACTACCGCTAAAAATCTTAGCCCTTACAAGCAAGTGTAACACTTCAAATCCCAACGACTCCCTAAATCCGTGATGTTTTATGGATACTTCCGGATTTCTGTAAAGGAAAACCGGATGAACCCTTTCAATACAAGTGCCTATATTGCTAAGAAATTTTTCTAACGAAAGAAATTGGTCCAAGGGAGAAGTGAGGAACGACACCTATCCGGTATCAATGTTGAAAACCTAACATCTTCACAATACCAATTGGCGCGGCAGATTCCCTGAACAAGGAGTAATCTGGCTCCCGAGAAACCATTTCAACAAGGAAAGAGTTGGCGACGCCATGTAACCCTGGCAGTTGGTGCGTCGCTAAACTCCCAAAATTAGTATTAATACCAAGTGCGTTGATACTAGAGGTGGGAGTTTCGGGCAATTTTGCAGGCCCGGGCCCGGCCCGGCCGGCAGCTGATTTTAGAAGCCCGTCACAAGCCCGGTTTGTGGAAGAAATGGATTATCAAGCCCGGGAAGGCCCGGTATCATGGAAAACCATTAACGACTATATACAACATTTATTTACTTTAAAGCTGTTTCAAATATATGTTTTAAGCCAATTTATCCTGTAAAAACTTTTGGTTTCACCCAAAACCATATTAAAAAGGTGCATGTAGCATCAGTAGCCTCAGCTATCTTAATAATTCAGCAGAAAATGATACTGAAAAACACAGTATGAAACATGGCTTGCTTATGATGCAAGCTTACTTCAGGTAATGACCAGCATCACCTTATAAAAACAAAGGGCATTCTAGATAGAGGTATGCACATGGCAGCTATAAGAATCGGGATGAAATAAGTCCACTCATGTCAGACATTTCTTCCATCTTTGCACTTTTATAAACCATTATATGCTGGCACGAGCCTCACAATTGAGTTCCAATAATGTTTATGAATAGAGGAGAGAGCAGTGACAAGTTTTCAGCTAAAACTTTTCAGAATATCATGGCGGAATGGCTGTGAATGAACCAAAAATCCTTCACATTGTCCCTCAATTGATACATGTGAACATTTTCTTTTAGTTTAGTCACTAAACAGCTTGGAAGATAGTCAAAAGATTGTTCTGCTTGGGTCAGCCCGGTCTGCAAAGTAGGTAAGCCAACAGGCCAATATGAACAAGGCCCATCAGCCATATACAATTATCAAACCACCAGCCATAAAGAACTATCTTGATAAGGAACCACTAGTTTTCCACAGGTTTGCACCAAACATTGAATAAAAATATTGCACCAATCTCCACCAAAAATTAAATCTGACACAAAAAAACAGCTCAATCCCATCCACATCACCATTTGGGCTTGAACACTATTCTGTTTGTTTTGTTGTATTTTACGGTCTTGCGCTTTGTAGGTATCTGAAGCGCCGTGCTTGTCTACATTAGAGCAGCATTTATGAAAACATTTTTCACCAAAATTTATCAGAGTAGTAAGTTTATTTCAGCGAAAATATTCCAAGACTTTTTAAAATTTATTTTAAAATTTCACACATTTAAAAAGTAAGCACAAAGTGTGTGGTGCATTTCTTTTGTTCCTGAGAATAGGCTTTTCCTGAGAAATTCCTGAGAATTTCTTTTGTTATCTCGTCTCAGTGGCGTGACTGCCTGCTGCTGACGGTTGCTCCGATGGTGGGCGCCCCGTGTGACCGGCACCTATCTCGATTGGGAGAGTCGAGTATGGATATCTGCGCGCACCGTCGGCGCGGGATCATCCCTATGCCCTCTGCGGATGGCATGAGTGGCCGTCCCCGTGGTACCGCCCTCTTAACGCCTACTGGCGGAGCATCTCTCTGCCGAGCCGGGGGCTCGCCCGGCGCCATGCAGGTTGGCAGTGTCCGATGAGGAGGCTCGTGTGGGTACGTTGGAGCCCTACGTGCGGGTCTCCCGGTGTGTCGCCGAGGGACAAAGGCGGCGCTCCTTCAGGGGGCCCCGCTGCCGCCGGGGTCCCGCTGCCGGGGGTGGACCAGGCGGCGCCGCCGGGGTGTCGGACTGGACGGGGCTGACGTCATCGTCACCATCCTCCATGCCTCCGGCCGCGTCTCCGTGCCGCTGACTGCCCTCTGCGGGCCGTTGCGCCGATGGCGGGCGCCCTGCGTGGCCGGCGCTTACCTCAACTGGGAGAGTTGTATTTGAGTACGCCGGTGCCGTCGGCGTGGGATCGTCTCTATGCTTCCTGCCGGGTGTCGGGGCGGCCGTTCTCGTGGTGCCGCCCTCTGGACGCCAACTGGCGAAACATCTATTTCTGCTGGGCCGGAGGCTCACCCAACGCCATGCAAGTTGGCGGCGTCCGGTGAATGGGGCGGTCACGGGTGCCGTGGAGCCTCGCTGCTGCGGGTCTGCGAGTGTGTCGCCGGGGGACCGGAGCGGTGATTTCTCCTGAGAGCCCCGCCGCCTCCATGGGCGGACCGAGCGGCGTCGCCGGGGTATCGGCCTGGGCGGTGTGGTGGGGAGCGCCGCCGTGTGAGCCGATTGGGACGAGAGTGAACTGAGTTGTGGCTGTGGAGGAGTGCCGTGCTCATTATATCTTCGTGCCTGCAATCTGTACGGTTTTGCTTGCCGTGGTGTTTTGGAATGTCTCATCGTTTTTACGTTTTAATGTGTTGCTCCCGCGTCCGTGCCCGCCTTGGCGTTATTTCAGGGATCCCGCGCTATAGGGCGGGCACGGATGCGGGACCTAGTGTTGTAGGAAAGTCGATCAATATACGTGTATGGATCCAGGCCACTTTTTGTGCACTTGTTTCATATATGACGCTTTTCTGGCTTGGCTTTACAAGCTGCTCAAGGTCGCGGAATCTGCCATAATTTGGATATTCTGTTTTTGTGTTCTGTATTCCTACGTTTCTGTACATTTTTAGTGTGGTGGGAGGGAAGTGTAAAGTAAAGGTATCTTGGGAAGGAAGTGCTGTTATGTTCAAAGCTTATAATAGAAGTTGTATTTCATAGAGGCCAGGGAAGTATCTCCACAAGGAAAATGTAACACATAATGTCAAGTATATTCATGTTTTGGTGTAATTTCAAAGGTTCCTTCTAAGGCTGACTGCTCTCCCCAGTATCTCCCCATAACTGACTAATTTATGTTTTGAAGTACTTCGATCAAAAACATGTTTTCTTTGTGCCTATTTCCTTGCTTATACTAGCTTTTTCTGAGTGGATTCTGCATCTTTTGGGCAATGAAAGAGCAAGATGAAGCTGTGGAAGGGTCAAACTTATCAACATTTGTTCTTGCAGCTAGAGTTACCAGGCCAATTTGACAATTATGGGCTCCCACTAGATAGTTTGTACCTGACATATTTACTTCACCATTTTTCGTAGAGGACATGGGAATGGCTCCATAAATAACATTTTCTTTTTACCTGGAGCAGAAATCTTCTGGAAAGAATTTTCTAGCTAGAGCTATGTGTTAATATCAATATGTTAGCAGCAAATTGGTTAAATGACTTCCTTTGAAATGGTATACTGACAATATGGAAGTAACAAATATGCTATCACAATTTACATTTTGTTCACCCATATATGACTTGAAGATTTTGAAGTAATCAGGATATTCATAAGATGATAGTACAGCATGGATGTGTGCAACTGTAGGCATTATTCAATATTTGATTTTAAATATTGATTCAGGTTTAAGTAACTTGCTTTTGACCCTGGCATGAGTAACAGATAGAAAGCTAGAGCTTCATGCTTTTACATTCCTGATGTATGTCTAAAAGTCTCAAAATTAATTGTAAATGCATTTTCAAGAGCTGCTGGTGCATGAATAAGATTATGTTTCAGTGGAAAAAAAAACTAGGTCTGTACTGAAAAAGGCTTATTTAACTTACAGAAAATTGACTGAAGTCCCAGTTCAGTTGAAGCCCGGAATGAGCTTGGGTGAAGCCCGTTATCAGCCCGGCATTGGCTTAAATCATGCCTTCAGGCCCGGTCAAAGCCCGCGGGCCTGGGCCGGGCTTTTGCCCCGGGCCCCCGGGCCTAGAAAGTCCCACCTCTAGTTGATACCGAGCATGCAATGAATCCCTTTCAGTTATCTGGTGCCCTAACTATTGGGAAACAGCTACGAGATAACGCCAGAAAGGGTCAAGAATTTAAAACAAAAATATCCCCTGCTGAAGATAATCACCTTGCGTTTAGAGATCCAATCAGAGTTTTTAGGACTCATTTTGGCAGGATTTGGCGCGAATGAAGACGGCGCGGCATGGCTGTTACACACGGTTCAGTACACACTAAGCAATGGCCGTACACGACACTCGACCGTCCGCTCCATGCGTCTGACAAACAAGGCTCCTCGAGAGGTGAGCTGAGGGGAGACAATGTCTCCGAACTCGTGTGTCTTGTGGATGTCTCACCCACACCCGTGCGTGCGTAGGCTGACTTTCTGTCTGCTGGTGGACGTGCAACAGTCGACCACCACTTACCGACGGCGATTTGCTTCTGATCTCCTCCTCCATGGACTTCTTGGTTTCCAGGATCTGAGAGACGAGCAGGCCGTGTTCTCCGTCCTCGGCCTGCTCCGCCAGGTTATCACCGCCGCCTGACTGCATCACAGCCGCCAGGCCCTGTCCGGAGAGAGGGCGGCGTGGCGGGACTGAAGTTAATGATCATTTTCCATCGCTTATTACAAATACGCTCACCAGCCTCAGGGGGAGAGATTGCTAAGATGATCAAAATAAGGGAAACAACAGCAACAGTGTATGGCAAGCCTTCGATAATGCCCGACAAACGAGAACACACAGCAGCGGCAGGCGATCATATGCCATCCACAGTTCCCCTGACTACACACAGTCGCTCTCACCGGATCGGGAAGTGCACGTCGTCTGCCATCCACAGTCCCCCCTTACTACACACAGTCGCTCTCGCCGGGTCAGGAGGTACACATCGTCTGCCACCCACAGTCCCCCTTACTACACACAGTCGCTCTCGCCGGGTCAGGAGGTACACATCGTCTGCTATCCACAGTCCCCCTTACTACACACAGTCGCTCTCGCCGGGTCAGGAGGTACACATCGTCTGCCACCCACAGTCCCCCTTACTACACACAGTCGCTCTCACCGGGTCAGGAGGTACACATCGTCTGCTATCCACAGTCCCCCTTACTACACACAGTCGCTCTCACCGGGTCGGGAGGTACACATCGTCTGCCACCCACAGTCCCCCTTACTACACACAGTCGCTCTCGCCGGGTCAGGAGGTACACATCGTCTGCTATCCACAGTCCCCCTGACTACATACAGTCGCTCTCACCGGGTCGGGTGGTGCGCGCTTCTCCTCCACCACGAAGTTGTCGTCGTCGTCGTCTTCCTCGTCGAAGAGCACCTGCGGTCCCGTCTGCGCGCTGGGCGCCGCCTCCGCCAGCTCCTGCTCGATGGCGGCGCGCGGTTTCGGTCGTGGCGCGGCCGGGCGCGCGCTGCTGGGCCGGGAGGCGCGCGCCGACCGCGGTCGCGCCGCCGAAAAACCGCGGGCCGTGTCACTGCCGGAGCCAACCGGCGCCATCAGCACCCCGTTCTCGGGACGCTTGGTCATAACCAGCTCTATCTCTCGGATCTGGCCCTCACCAGCTATGGCAGGTTTGTGAGTTTGCTATGTATGGTATGAGAGTGAAGAAGTGATTTGATAGCAACTCCGCCTTACATGTCATTTTTACATCCGGCTTGCTGCAAAGCGCTACATTACAGTGCGGGATTAGATTGGTGGAGATAGCCCTCAGGGCCAAGCACCCGCAGCACCGAAAAGGTGACCTGGTACTGAATAAAAGGAAAGGACAAGAAAGAGCCCAGCGACAAGAAATCCTGAACAGTGAAACATTATTGGATTATTCCTTATTCATTTATACCCAGTGCTTAGGGAGACGTCTGTAGTTCCTCAGCAATTACGAATCACGATCGCTTGCTTTGCCACTGGTACATAAATGAGTGAGTGGAAGAGAGAGAGAGGAGGGGGTGGGGGTGGGGCTGGGGATGAGATGGAGAGAGATCCACGAGTTACAATAATAAAACCGAAATTTAGTACAAGCAAGGCAGCTTCGCCTGGGTACTCCAATCGCGAAGTAAGATGGATGGAAGACCAACGATGCACATAGAGCCAGAACCAATACACAGGACACTCCGAGTCAAATGCGTGTGGGGCGGCGGCACAAGCTTCTAACAGCAACCAGTTTCAATTTGATTTCCTATTCAGACTGCAACAGCCAAGAAAACAAAAATAAGGGAAAACATTCTCTGAGAATGTTTTTTTCTGAATGAATTATCGTTTTCCAAAGGAAATTTGATCCTTGCATGATTAGAACACATTTTCTAATAGAAAAATCACAGAATTATTGATATTTCCTATCGGTGACTGACAGGAATCGAACAGACTCCAGGATCCCAACAAGATACGTGAGACGGATCCTATCTAGTTAGTGGCTACACTGTCCTGAAATGTGGGCCCACAGCCTGATACCTGACCGGCGGCGCGTTCTGCTCACTTGAGCGGCAGGGTGGTGTCCATGTTGAAGTCGGCCGCCTCGGCCTCGGCCGGCTCGCCGCTCATCTGAAGCATGGCCGCCGGCTCCGGCTCCTCCCCCAGCGTGGCCGCCCCTCCCAGAGTCACCATCTCCTCCATCGACACATCGGCACGGTCTGCGGCAGACCACCGGCCTATTGGGAGCTGTTTAATCAAACACAGAAAAGCTATCTGGCTCGTAATGACAGTAAACAATGGATTCACTAAAACATCATCGGAAACATGGCATTCCCCGATGCATCGAAAATGCATCAGGGTTGGTTAAAGCTCTTCATCGCGATGAAGAGCTTTAACCAACCCTCCAATTGTCCTCTTGTGCATTTGAGCGGTCTCAGCACCAGCCGCAGCCGGCCTGAGCCAAGTCAGGACGGGCCGTCCACGGCTGCCCGTCACAATTCTCCAGGCAGGCGCCCCATTTATCTCAGCCTGGCCCGGCTCAGTTACCAGGGCTTGGCTCTGCTAGGACTCACACCGCCGCCAGGTGGCTGCCGAGCGGCTCTGCTGGAGCGGTGCGGGCGGTGCCGGCTCACCTGTCTCCTCCGGCAGCGGCGGCGGCGGCTGCGCCAGGCTGGGCGAGAGAGTGGGCCGCGCCGAGCCGGGACGGCCCGACCCAGGCCGCTGCGAGGTTGGACGGCCCGACGGCGGCCGCCCCGACGGCGGACGGCCCGACTGGGGACGGCCCGACTGGGGACGGCCCGACTGGGGACGGCCCGATGTAGGTCTGGTGGGAGGCGGTATCGCCTCCTCAGCGGCGCCTCCATCGACGTCCGGCTCCGGCTCTGGCTCCGGCTCCGGCTCGGCTGCACACCAAACGTGTGCAGGGTTACAGAGGAAACCGCACGGCAGGCAGCATCAATCCGCCGGCCACGCGTTAAAAGCATCCAGATGTGTGCTTAATACTGAAGTCTAGATGACGAGGTAGCATGGTTGACGCCCGAAAACGCAGCGGGGACGTACAGCACACAGACCGAGGACGTTCTCGCGGTTCGAAAGCGTCTTGGAACTTACGTTTCTTTTTCTCCTTGCTGGACTTTTTCTCTTTTTCCTCTTCAGACTTTGAATCTCTGGAAGAAAATAAAGTACATTTTATCTTCAAGACATGTCAACACACATGATTCGCGTTCCTTTTTCCTAGTTTACATAAAACGAACTGTTACTAGTGGAGTGATTTATTAAATAGCTACCCATTAAAGTAACTAAAAAGAGAATGCCAGTTTTCACTACAGATTACTTTAGCAAAGCCAGGTTTCTTCAGATAGCTGCGGTTACTGGGTCCTGTATTCCTGCATCCTAATCATGAAAAGTACACATATACCCTCCCTTTACTATTTCGCTCAAGAGCTATCGCATAAAAACACGTTTACCTATGCAAATAATACTGGGTATCCAAGAACGTGTTGTCCCACGGAGCCCTAAAGTTTCTGAGAGATCAAGGCCCCCATCTTTGTATTCAAATCGAATGATTGCCATAAAGGCAGAATGGGATGAATGACTGAATAAATAGCCATGAATGACTATGAAACAGCTGACATTTCAAGAATCGTTTCAATGCCACACTGAGCCGAAAGGGTGACTTAACGATTTGGATATGCGTATATGCAATGCGAATATTTTATAATGAAGAAAAACTCACTTTTTGCTCTTCTTTGACTTTTTGGGTTTTTCGTCTCCGTCGTCTTTCTTGGACCGCTTTTTGTCCTTGTCCCTGCTCTGTAACAGCGCCTCGGTCACTGTCACCCTGGTGGTGCCTTTCAAAATAACACTCCGTACCAGCGGTGAATCAACATCAAGGATAAGAATGCCACATTTCTGGGCATCACACAACACACCAGAAGTTATACCAGATAGACAGTGTCAAACAAGAGCAGAGGAATGATGCCGGTATATCCCGCCTGGCCCGCTAACTCTGTTGGCTACACTTTTCCAAGTAAGTCGACGTAAACATTTCGAGCTCAGTACATGCATAAGCATGATTAGTTCAAAAGCAACTTCTAATAAATTAGAGTGGATCATTACTGTGATGCAGCCTCTACTACCGCACAGGCACACTTGGAGAACTGTGCTGGCCAGACTCACCTTTTTATCGGGTGATTTGTTCGTCGCATCAGTGATTGATTTCGATTTCTTCGGTGAAGAGCCGTCCTTGGACTTCTTACTTGATTTGTCTTTCTTTCCGAATTTCTCCCCCGCCAGAACCTTTGACACGGCATCCGATGAATCCGCCTGAGAAAGGGAATCATTCTACTTAATTTGAACACGGTTCTCTTACAGATAAATGTCATACAAAGAACTTTCAACGTTCGGCTTGGTGCCGAGAGATGAACCTGGCGGTCAGCATCTATTCAACATGTCGCACGAAATGGAGCATAGGCGCCTCAATGATTCGACGAAAAATATTCTGGAGTGGGGCTTTTACATATCATAGCACTATTTTTGCGTAGGGCGCTTCGTCGTCGTAGCAAAGACGATTTTTTCACAGGTCGTCTTTTGTGAAATCAATGAAATGAAAATCCGAACCAGCCCTATAGAATATAAATGCATTATTTCAAGTGTAGTTAGATCTCACTGTCAAATTCGACAGCTCAGGAAACAGCAACCCGGTCAATCAAGAGCGCCAACACCGTATGAATAAGGCCGACCCTGCGTTCGGACCACACGAGACGGCGCCAACAGCCGTTCGGCCTCGCGTTCTCTGCACTGGCCGCACCGGCATCGCCTCCCCACTGACCTTGTTGGACAGCGCCTTCCCAATGCTCTGCAGCAGGGTGTTGGTCTTGCCGGCCTCCAGGCCAGCCACCACCTTGCCGGGCTTGATGGAGAGCTTCTCGCCGTGGATAAACTCTGCCGCCGGAGCTCGACGTCAGACACAGCAACAGAGGGATTATATTGTCTAGTTTATAGATTGTGTCGGTGGTATGTGCCTTATACATGTAGCTTCAAGAGTGGTTTGCTGCTTGAACAAGAAGTTCTGCTGTTTTGGTTCCGGAGTCCCGGCGCCGGGACTCCCCCTTCCCCCGTAAGGCATCTCCGTCAGTTTACAGTATTATTGTACACTTCGGAAGATATCCCGTTATTTTGCGTTGAAATACGATGGCTGATACGAAGACTTTAATTCATCCTGTGATTGCTGTGTGTGAAGAGGAATGAACACTGGAATTACCACTGGCCTTGCGCAACGAAATGGAAACCACAGCCCACTGGCGCCACCTTTAGCGTGCGTCGTCCCAGCTACTAACAGCGCAGAGCCACAGAAATTCCAGCCACACAAAATGTACCTTAGCTCGCAGCATATACGTCGAAATGGTAACCGCTACTTTTCAGTGGTAAACCAATGTATCGGCAGTGAATGTGCAGTCAGGGTGAAATCAGCATTTATAAACAGTGATGAAGGTATGTACACGCAATTGTGAAGATTTTATCACAACCTACACGAAGGTATTTCCGGAGTCTCCGCGACCCGTCACAATCACTCTGAGAAAATTAACTACAGTCAATACCGCCACAAACTATGCAGCCCAACCCCCTTGCATTTCAAAAACAAACCAAACCACCTACCCAAAGACGAGGCTGTGGGCAGAGACAGGAACGGTGCCGGACCGAGGCAGGGGTGTGGACTGAGGATGGCGGATACTGCCGGCTGCGAGGCGTCGCACCGCTTCAGAGAAGGAATACAGGTGGAACTGAGGGACGCCGTCGCCATAAACTGAACCACAGTGAACACGCCAGGGCTGAAACTGCACATCCACCACACGGGACAACACGCACATTACCAATCAATAATACCCATTAATTACTCATTTTATACATGTAGCAAGCAGTTCGCAAGATATACAAAACAAGGCTGAAATCAAACCATGGAATCTACAAGAGTCTGATTTGCAGCTTTTTCTACATATTTAGCGATATTAAAAAACACGATGCAACAGACAGCCTGAATGGTGGCCAATGGTAAAACTTTGCACGAAGTGTTCTGATCTGAATCTAGTTATAGATGAGGATGAATTTAAAGATCTTTGAGATGGGTGTTACGCAACAAAGTTATGTTTTATCGTAATAAAATGTTATGAAAGGTGTTGAACTAGGATATCCAGCGCCCACCTAATGTATCGATGACCTTCTGGATGTAGCCGACTTTGCTCTCCTTGTCCTTGAAGTTTCCAGAGTTCATCTCTTCGGGCTTGAAGAGACCGTCCATAAGTCCATGCTCACGAATGACCTGCGATCACCCCAGGAAATCTATGTACCCAAAAATGATCCCTAGCTGGGTATTACATCTCATGACCGCCATACGGTGTCGGTCCGATCACGACGCGGTAAACTTCAGCTGCATCAAGAGTGGTAACGCTGCTAAAACTCCCTGAATAATGTCAGCTGACAGTGAAACTGTTTCCGACATCGCTGATGGAACTGGGAGATACCGCAACACGGTTCAATGGAAAATTATGCACTGGCCCAGTTAAGAGTGTGCACCGGCCTGGGGGAGGAGGGTAACTGGACCAAATCAGTAAAAATGTTTTTTAGAAATTAAGATGGAATTGGGTGGGTTTCGGAGGAGGGCAAACGCCTTTTCGCTCCCCCGCTGGATCTGCCAGCGCACAAATCAGGTCAATACCAGTTCAAGGTCATCATCTGACCTAGCATTGTCAATACGCATAGCAATCGGCTCGCGATGACGATCAAAACGTCGTGAGCACCCATGCTTTCCACGCGGTCGACCCCGGTTCAGGGCCCGGCAGGTTCCACGAACAAGGAACGATATGGCTCCCGAGAAACCCTTTCCAACAGGGAATGAGTTGGCGCCACCATATAACCCAGGCAGTTGGTGCGTCGATAAGCCCCAAAAATAGTATTATAACGATGAAAATGTAGTGGTACCAAATGCAAGCTTTATCTTTATTTTCTGTAAATTCATTGACCCAGAATCTGAAAACCTTCTGAAGTAGTCTCAGATCACTTCTCCGAGGCCACAAGTCCAAACTTGCAACAGTACCCAGGGGAGTGGTCTGCGGTACTTCGATTTTGGGAATAGGAAGCTACGCTAAGCCGTATCTACAAAAACAGAGTCGTTTTCGATCGTCTCCCGATTGGCGTGCTTATTTCCAATGGATGAATGAGTACCCGTGCACGACTCTTGGTCATCGATATAAAAAGCTCCCGTTACCACAGCTTGTGGTTGTCGGTCTGCCTACTGAATGATGGGAATATGAGATGATCAAACCTTTTCTCGCTGGTGCTAGTTGAAATATTTTTTGGAGGTGAGGTCAATTGACCTTGCCTGGTAATCTAACCTGATACGATGAAAACACATGCTAGAAAATTTAGTTATTTCATTTTTAATGTTTTTAACATTTTCTGGGAAGTTGGGCAGACGATCCAGGATAAGGTTTGCTAAGTACGGCGGCACTTTGCGTTGGTTTTTTATTGTTTTTGTTTTGTGGGGAGCGTCGGAAAAACCTGACGGGATTGTTTAAACACCCCTCACTGGGGCTAAGGTCAATCATTTAAACAAGTGAACGGCAATGTTACTGGTCGCGAGGGAAGATACAGGGAACCTGATATTATGTAGCATAGGATAGAGAAACCATACGAAACTGTAAATTCAGGACGTATGTACATTCCAAGAAAAAAGAATACCCGCGTCATAATGGTTCCCTCATAACCCTTCATCGGTTAAAATAAGATTTGCGATACACAGAAAGAAATACGTTTTGTTACAATAAACGCTTTCTGATCAATAAAATGGTGCAGCAGCGCTTGCACTTTTAGGTCTTTGAGGAACGAACCAATTCACCGTAAGGGCGCAGGATGATAACGAAAATGCATCCCTCAGCTATAGAACCCAGGTCAGGCCGTGTCGGTCAGAATAGCAAAGACCAATATTCGGAACAAATTCTAGCATAAGACTAGAATTAGTTCCGGGAGACACGCTCGGCTACTCCCTGTTCGTACGATGGACACAGGGCATCTAACACCTACTATTTTTCCAAGATGATATCTCACCGCGGAGAAGACATCGTGCAGGAACTTGAAAGGAGGCTTGCTCAGAAGCTTGTCTGACAATGGCGGCTTTTTAACATATCCACCGAGACTGGCTTTCGTCGCTTTCAGAGTTGCCGGGTCGATTTCTTCCGACATTGTTTGTCTGGTTTCTTAATCTGGAATAAAAAGAGATCAAGTATGATTTGCAACGAAGTAACATAAAACCCACGCAGGTTGCATATTACACACAGACATCTGAGATGAGAAATTACTGTGCAGGAAAAACATAAATTGCAAGAATGAAAGACGCAGCCTTCGCTAAACTGCAGGCTCAACAAATTGTGTTAACCTAGGGCAGGCTTGAAACAAAATCAGATCATTTCAAAAACCTTATTTACATCGATTGTTGGCAGCCAGAGGGGAATGTGGGAAAAAGCAAATCTTCTTTGAAAGAAATGGACGTTGACGGGGGGGGGGGGAGAGAATGCTGAGGTTGCCAAATAATGTTATCACCAAGCACCGGTGTCATCTGCACATTGCCGGCTCCCGTTAGTATGGTGTTAGCGAGTACCCGCTCAAGGGGTCTGTGACTTATTTCGCGCCCCTCCGAAATAGCCGCCACCCTGCGGTGACGGCGCTCTGGGGGGGCGTATTTCGCCCCCACCTCTTCCGTATTTCATTTCCTGGAAAAGCTAAAGAAAAATTACGGGCGGCGTTCGAAATCTCTTGACGAGTCAAAGAGATATCATTGGAAATATTTCTAGGTCAGGTAAATGTTGAGATCACCAGATGTAGGAAATATTCCATGGCCAGGCTTACAACCGGGCATTGTAAATTTTCCCTATATTGAGTGGAGCTAGAGCAAATCTTTAGGCATCATTGGAGTCCTATCATCGTTGCGAATCGCATGATGTAAGACATGACCATGCTAGGCTAACACCCGCACTGCAGAGGGGTCTGGCACTAACGCGTGCTGGAGGGGCCTCGTAGCCCCCCCCTGAGATCTCTGAAACTAAGTGGCATGAAAAACTGCCATTTGGAGGGTGGGTGGGGGCTATGGTGATCTACATTATGACCGATTTTCATTGACTTAGGTTGATATATTCAAGGTCAAACGACGTCATAAATGTCAAATATTGGCCACGCTGGGGATCTATTGGAAAAATGTCGCTATGCAGAAAAACGGGAATACGCTACAGGCGGACCAGGGTCATAGACGGAAGGTCACAAAGAAGCTTTCCTACAATTTGCATGTCAAGGTCATTCAAGGTCATTGACCTATGAGGTTAGGTTGGGGCGCGGTAGAGGGTGGTCAGCGTAGTTGGCTTCCACTCAGCCGACCCGGGTTCAAGGCCCGGCGGCTTCCCTGAACAAGGAGCAAGCTGGCTCCCGAGAAACCCTTCCAACAGGGAAAGAGTTGGCGACGCCATATGACCCTGGCAGTTGGTGCGTCGAAAAGCCCCGACAATTATTATTATTATATGAGGCTAGGTTAGGTTAGGAGGTTAGGTATGAGGATATGATATACTACCGATAATGTAGGCACACTTTGACAAACACTATAGCCACTGTTTGGCGGAAAATGAGGACTGGCCTTTAAAAATGACCTTTGACTTTACATTGAGGTACCTTAACTATGACGTCATAGCATAATACACGTCAGACCGGGTAACGCCATTTGACCGGAAGCACTGGGGTCAATGACTTTAAAAGTACTGAAATGACATTGACCTGTGAGTTTTGACCGTGACCTTCTTTTGAGGTGACCTTGACATATTATCGCGGTTATATGGCGTTGTCACATCACCACTCGGTCTCCAATGCAAGTTAACTGGTCCGACCGCGCGTTTGAGGCGATCTCAAAATGAAGGTCTGACTTTGAAAGCCTATAAGTAAAACAGTTTTGACCGATTTTCAAAATACTTTCACCAATCGACGCGCCGTTAAACTCTCTCGAATGTGGCAAGGCATCGTTTTTCGGCTACCAACGGTTCTCCGGCAACCTCGGAAAAATAGGTGGGGGACCCTCCGAGGTCCCCTCCAGTGCACCGTTAAATGGTGAGAATGGCCTGACCTCCAGCCAGGTCAGGAGTAGGGCAGTTAGTCAGGAGCACGTTGTAACCCGGTATTGCCATGTTGCACGTCAATCGACTCCCCGTGACAAAATACGCACAATGAAATCACGATGAGGTAAATATCAATTTGATGCAAAGTTTTTGGCAAAGGAATCAGTCTGCAAAAAATGATTGTAAATAGGTACCAAGGTACTTATACCTATTTCTCAGAAAAGGATTCTTGGCCACCATTTCACGGATTCCAGGGGGAAATTTTCCTTTCCACTTATCTGAGGAAATTACAGGTTACCTGGGGCCGAAAACGGTATATTGACGATGACTTTTGACCTAATCCATGAATCAAGCTCGAGCACTTAATTAAAGGCCATCGTGTATGGCCCAGAAGGTGAGTGTTAGGTTAACGCTCGTCACAGCGGGAGTGTTTTGAACGTCCACGTCAGAGGTGTCAATCGGAAGGTAAACGATCCTCTTCAATAGCTGAAGAATGACCGAATCCAATTCGGAAAAGGTTCGATCCTCTTCAAGCATATCTGGTTCAGCGACCACTTCAAATAAATGTGTCTTGTAGAGTTGTAGGTAGGTAGGTACTTCACATAGGTACTCACCTCCGGAGCTGTGCGGGTCGATATTTGCAGCTTCTTTAACCTCTTCCCATTGAAAAGTGGTTCAGTTGATTTGTAGATGCAGTTTCTTGTTTGCTTGCAAAGCCTGTCAATCTCGACACTCAATTCATTCGAATTTTCACGGCACAGAGCTCGGAGATCGTGCGGAGTGTTTACAACGTGTAGTTTGTTTTGAAATTCTTCTGCAGTATCCATAGCAACGGATTCTACGGTTTATTTTCGAAGATACGTATCACTGATAAATAAAACATTATTTTTTCACATATGGTGGCTACTTTGATGTACCTAGCAAAATATTGCACCCTATTTTTTCTTTCTAGAAAATTATAGTCTAAAATTATATTATTTCCAGTCAAGTGAAGCCCTGACTTCACTTGACTGGACATAAATATCAAGACGGGAGCACACGTCCTTTATTACCCTAGGAGCACACCGGTAAAGCATTGAGAATTATCTTTTGGAAAACACTAACTGGAAATTTTTAATTACTGGATCAAATATTATTTAAAAGCTAGTAGTTGAAATTCCTGAGCACAGAACGATGTATGAATATTATGACGTCATCAAAAGTCACTCATTTATGCGGCAGTTACTGCGCATAAAATCATTATTTTGCCTTGAGATTTGTTGTGAGATTTTTGTTGTGGCGGAGAAGCGTAGGAGGAGAAGAGAGGGATGGGTCGGTAGTCAATTGTTTCTTAGATGTGTTTAATATTGGATATTTTTCTGTGTTCAGTTGAGTCAATGCTCGGTCGATTTTGAGGGTGGTGAGGACAGGCTGTTGACCCCAGCTTCTGTCTGCAGGTAAGATCCTGCTGCTCTCCATGCTTGTATCCATAGTGACATAAATATGGGGATAATAGATACCTACGTGATCTAAGTACCATCCTGTACTGTTGCCATGCTGTAGCACCTTCCCCTTTTAGGAAGTCACACCCCAACACCCCAGTCCACAAAAGTTGGTAGATAACTCATGAAGGTGATTGGGGATTGCTTCAACCTCGCTGCAAATGGAATGAGAGAAGTTTCACAAATGGGGCATACCTCCCTGAATTCAAACTAGGAAATCTGAGTTTTCTTCCTATGTACTTATGAGGCCCAACTTACAAGCTATTTCAGATTGTGAGGCCATTTATGCCTACAGGTGCCATTGTCAGCAAGCTCCAGTGAAAGTGTATTTACCTATCTCCAGTGTCCCAAAACCTGGGGTGCTGGGTGCAGAACACACCCAGTCAAGCAGGATTTTTCACTCACTTTTATATATTTTTGCTGAATTTTCCTCTCACTTCCAACAATACTTACTACTATTTAATTTTACTCAACAATACTTACTACAAAGGCCAGTTCCATTGCCTCCTCTACCAACGTCCACTGGAAAAGAGAGCAGCAGAATCGACTAAAAGATCGCCAAATTAACTCGGCTCTTATGCGCTTCTTTGGCTTTTCTGCAAGAAAATCTGGCGATTTCTATTTTTCTAGCCAATTATACCTGGCATCCTTATATCCACCGATTTCAGTGGAACAACTGAATCGAAATTCTGGCGCGGGCAAGACGCTCAGTGCCCCCTGCCCCACCGGAGAAAGTTCCGATGGGTGAACACCGCCACTAAATTCCACCACTCACAAAATTGGAGAGTGGAAAATTAGACACCCTAGCCCTGTGCTGCCAAAAAATGAGCTGACCGCTTTGAAAGATACATTTCTGGAAAGCAGTTTATCTGTGCACATGACTTCTAGGCTTACGTCCTTGAAAAGTTGTTTTTGTTTTTCTGGTACCGAGAATAGTGAAAAGCCATTTTTGGTCATCTTGTTGTGAAAAGCAATTATCTTGAAATTTGTATGCTAAGCAGCATATTTTTGACATTGTATGGTAGAAAATTGACCATTTATTTCAAAGAAATTTTTTTTATCCATATCAGCCCTTCATTGCTGCGTCCACGCCCTGTGACACCCAAATCCACTCACGACACCCTACGACACCCTAGGCATAAATACGCTGATATTTAAGTTCAACTGAAAGTGTCCGGTACTTGAATACATTCAAACTCTACATTTTCATTAAATGATTTTTTTGGGCAACAAGAATGCATCCAGTTACCCTTCAAACATCGGCACTTTTTGTATGGCTGGTCTACGGCGTGGACTTACCAAATCGCCGTCTTTACATCTAGTAAATAAAAGCAGCATCTTTAGGCTTTTTGAAAGGCTGGTTTCATATTCATTATTGACAAAACATTGTTAGTCTTCCTCTTGGTGTGCTTTTAGTTGTATAATTTTCTAGTCTATAAGGATTTAGAAAATTAATTTAGAGCAATTTTGAAATGCGAATTATGTTGCTCATGCGACCAGCAAGCGGATTGCGATCGGAAATTTAAATTAGTAGTTGCTCTGACGCTGTCGCAACCCGCCGCCAGGCTGATTGTAGACGAAAGGAAGAAACAACAGAAAAGAGGATGTAGTAGCTTCGATTAGATATTGATAGAAAACGGCATACTCATATGAAGGTGAGTATATATGTGAAGAGAAGCAGGGGAATTGACAGGTAAAGAAAAGAAACTTTTAGCAAGAGTCTGGAAGTTTATTGCCATGATAGAAAGTTTGTAGTTTCGTCTGGGTTAGTTAAGTGTAAACCAAGGCTCTTCTGGGCCCTAGCATAGGTGTATGCGAGGTGCAGTGATTGAGGTCAGGAGTAGCTTCCAAAATTCCGATAGCTATAGGTATGGGTATAGGAGGGCGTTGTCCCGGACAGGAAAACTACACAGTGTATGCTTAGATAATTAATTTTGGAACTAGGTATTGCATGAAAAAATCCCTTTTCATTTTTCACCACCTGCCGATCTCGGAGGCCCCCTCTGCAGAGTTGGTCTAAGGGGCCCCGATATTTCGTCTCAGGGCCCTTTAAAGCTGGTCGTGTGGGAGAGGAGGGGAGGGGCACAAGAGTTGGTCTAGGAAACCCCCAAGAGTCTTGGTGGCTCCCAGAGTTCTTTCCTCCGAAGGTTGGTCTCAGAGGCCCCCAAAAAGTTTTTATTTGTGGAAATTTACCAACTCCTTAAAAAATTGGAGACTGCATCAGGGGGTTTCAGCTGGTAAAGATTTACCTGCTTAACCCAAATTTTTCACATGGGAATGGTCAAACAATGCTGTTTGGGGATGATTTAAAAATATTTACTTTGAGAAAATTAAAGGAAATATCCATCCTTCAGTGCAAACAAGGGCCATGAGAGTTTACCACCTGAGTACCCAAATTGGAAATTTTTTACTCCGCCATACATTTTGAGGGAATTTTCCACTCACTCGCCATACATTCCGAGCTGAATTTTCCACTCGACACCCTAGCGCAAAACCTATTTTGGGTCACTGCCTATCTCAGTCGTTGGGACCAGGAGACGAGATGGATCTGAGGGTATTATCGCAGTAGGTGGATCACATCTCGCGGTCCAAAAGATCACATCAGAAGGTCCACAGTTCATATGTTCTACTGCTCAAAATGTCTAACTTAAAAAGTCAAACATTCAAAAGGTCCAAAGAGGCGTGCTCAGATGCATGAGAGTGGGGTGCATGATAATGCAGAGGCGTGCTAAGGCACCTGATAATAGGAGGCTATGAGGGTTAGCTTAGCTTAGCTTAACAACAAGCTTAGCAACAGCTTAGCTTAGCTTAGCTTAGGTTAGGTTAGGTTAGCTTAGCTTAGGTTAGGTTAGGTTAGGTTAGGTTAGGTTAGGTTAGGTTAGGTTAGGTTAGGTTAGGTTAGGTTAGGTTGGGTTAGGTTAGGTTAGGTTAGGTTGGGTTAGGTTAGGTTGGGTTAGGTTAGGTTAGGTTAGGTTAGGTTAGGTTAGGTTAGGTTGGGTTAGGTTAGGTTAGGTTAGGTTAGGTTAGGTTAGGTTAGGTTAGGTTAGGTTAGGTTAGGTTAGGTTAGGTTAGGTCAGGTCAGGTCAGGTCAGGTCAGGTCAGGTCTGTATGCCCTATGTCCCTATTTCCTAGTCTGGGGATATCAACCCTCTTTCCAGTATCTGAGTGCGCCTCTGGTCTGGGTACCACTTTTCGAAATGTCATAGAAATATCCCGAATTTCTGCAAGAAAATCCCTAGAGATGAAACAGATGGAAGGAGGGGAAGTTTGAGTAGTGTTAAGTGGTACCCAGACCAGAGGTGCACTCAGATTCAGGAAAGAGGGGTGATATCCCCAGACTAGGAAATAGGGACCAAGGGCATACACAATTGAACTGACCTGACCTGACCTAAACCTGACCTGACCTGACCCAACCTAACCTAACCCAACCTAATCTAACCTAACCCTCATAGCCTCCTATTATCAGGTGCCTTAGCACACATCTGCGTTATCATGCACCCCACTCTCATGCATCTGAGCACGCCTCTTTGGACCTTTTGAATGTTTGACTTTTTTAAGTTAGACATTTTGAGCGGTAGAACATATGAACTGTGGACCTTCTGATGTGATCCTTTTGAACCGCGAGATGTGATCCACCTACTGCGATAATACCGGATCTGAGTAGTATGTGTTTATGCTGCACTTGAAGTGAGACAGTATTTTTAATAGCTTAGGAACTTCCTATGACACAATGTGATCTGGATCAGACTATGGATCAGGATACATTGAGTGCTGTTTTCATGGCACATAAGGTGCTGATCAGGATCATAGCTGTATTCATACCAGATTGAAAGCTGAAAATGATGATTACAATGGAAAAAAGTTATATGTGGATCTGCAGTATCCCAAAACTAATTTTTGGAGATTGAGATGTCAAAAAATAGGGGAAAAAGGGATCAAAATCTATCAAAAGGGAAAATATAAGGATGTGCAAGGTAAAAAGAACATACTCCAAAGCTAATTTACTCAATTTTAGATTCTTCAAACAAAATCACTATCACAACCATGTATAAGCCACATGTGTAAGACACTCAAGAGTGTTTTCAGGCATTTCTCCACTGTTTTGTTGACTTCACCTGCAGGTATGACCCTATTTTTATTGCTGAACTTATTTAATGTGCTTAACTTGCTGAACTTGTTCATGGAAACTAGGCCAGTGAGATTATTATGTGAGACTTCTACAATGACCCTTAGCATTATAACTGTCTGTAGAATTTACTTCATCTAGTTGACATTTTCCTTCAGCTTCTGTGTCTACCCCAATCTCCCTCTCCTACTCAAAATAATCAAGAGTTGTCCCAAACAAGACATTGGTTGAAGGCTGTCCTAGCAAGATTTTGTTTAGATTTACCACATTTTCCAGACTAGAGCATATAGCTGGGTCTTGAAAAAGAGGTCATGTGATGTATTTATGTTTTCTTTCAGCCCCTTTCACAGACTTAGCTGAGTTTCTAAAAAAGTGAAATATGCTGTCATGCCTGGTGTTGCCATTTACAGGGAAAATTGGTGGATGATTGTGGAACTTTTATTTGGAAAGTCACTGGCTGTCTATTCACATGAACCATGCCTCCAGTAGTTTCAGGATTTCAAGGGGCAGCACCTTGGTTAGAGTGCAGTGTCATTTCTTGAAGGCACATTGTATCAGAGGGTCCCAAATTGCATTTTACAGGTGCCAATTCTGGCATCCAGTATGATGGTAAGCAGTTTTTTCTTTGGCCTGTTGGGTGCAATGTTTGGGAGCAGAATCAGGCTCTTTGATGGATGGAGGTGCCTGCCCTATTTTCCCTGCAGCATTCACATATGACTCTGAGTTTTGACATAGGAAAAACAGGTGCTTAAACTGCATGGAGAAATTTTACCACATGATGTGCATTGAAACAAATCAATTGCATAAAATATGGTATTAGTATTCCTTGCTTACTAATGTAGTACCTAGTTCCCCTTCCTTCCCACAATCAATGCTAATTCGATTTTGCAATTCTGATATATCTGCTTAGGATTTTCATGGTAATTTAACATATTGTTAAGCATCTACACAAACTGCACTACCTTCCTAACAAAAGTGTAGAACCAAATTGCTGGACATATTTTTGTGATACTGCTAGAAATTGATTTATTCCATTTAAGCTTCCTTTTTACATGTTGTCAGATAGGATAGGAAACTAGTTTTTGTTAGGCTATGTTTCAGTTGTGAATGACCTGACTTTACCTTATAAGATAGGTAAGGTAAGGTCAACTCAAAATGAAAAACAATCAAGTTTAAGCTGTCTTATTTTGTTGTATTTTATCAATTTTTTTTTTGTATTTATTCTTCAGTGTAGCATCAGGGTGGTGGCCTCCAGGGTCCTACCCCGCTCTCCCAGTTTTCATCAGATTCTGCTTACTTTGGCTTTGTCCAGTCTGCAAAGTATGGCAGCAGGCCAGACAAGTCGCACCAGCCATCTAAAATTCTCGCACTGCCAGCCTCCAAAAATTTGCATCAATCTGTCATATACCAGGAGAAAAACACACATTCCTACCCACACGATGCAATGCTACCTCTCTTATTAGTCATTTAGTTAAGGACTTTTTATAAGGCCCCCTCCTGTGTCTTTATAACCATTCAGCCATTACTTTTTTGTTTTCAGTGTCACCTTCCTCGCACCAGTCTCGCAAATTCGCACCAGGTTGATAAAATTCGCACCACTCGCTCCTGTCTCCAAGGGCACTCACGACGACGAGATCTCGTCGAAAATGCCATACTTTGCACACTGGGGCTTTGTTGTGTCACAGTTGAAAAAAGTTTACTAGTAAATGAGTCCAAATTCAAAGAGCTTTTCATTTTTGGCCTGCGATGATGTTTTTGTGTAGAAGGTGCACAGGGTTCTTTATGAGAAGTGATTACCCAGTGGTTATTTCTTTTCAGGAATGTGGGCCTATTTGAACACAATGTGAGGCACCAAAACCTCGGGTATTGCAAAAGAGGTGCAGCCATGGATCCGGGAGAGCCGACGGACCGCAAGAAACAACAGCCTGAAGATCCCAAGGAAAATGAGCACAGCGTGGAGGTAAGTTCAACACTGGCTCCGAATGCTGAAAAATGGTACCCCACTTCCAATGCAATTGTTTCAGAGAGATATATTCGTTACATCACTCTTGCAGAGGAGCCTTGGCCTCCCCCTCTCTTCTTTTCAATATACTATATGAATGGTTCGTTTCCATTTCGTTCCATTTGGCTCTTAGCTCTCTCCCGTTTTGGAAACCACCAACAATCTTCTTTTGAGACTTGCATGTTTCATACGGTTAAAAAAAGCGGCGTGTAATGGTTGCTGAGGCGACTATGGAAATAACGTCTCAACATTATCGGCTTTTGTGTTCATTATCGCATAGTTGTTTTTTTTGTCTTATCCTGTGTCTGCGCTTTGAATTTTTGTGCACCTTTTGTTGAAATACGTGCTGCACTTATCGGGTGAATGATCTTGTCGTTAACTCTCAGGAAAAAATTACTCAACGACAGATTATGCATACAAAATGTTGCTGCGATCCAAAGGCGTACTGAAGTGGTCATAACCTCCACTTCTGTCTCCACTTCCACACTGCCTTGAAAGGAGGAAAATACTTAATTACCTTTTGCTCTGCGTGGGTTCTGGTTACGGACCTTGTTTTGTGGTATATTGTAACGATTTGTTTCGTCTCGCCTGCGCAGTTCATCCAGCTCTATGCATTCTTATAGACTGAATATCTGCCATTACTGGAAAAGCTTAAATCCTGGGGGAGGGGAGGAAAGTGGAAGTATTTAAGCCTTTTCTTAATTTTATAAGTGTTGGTCTTGTGATTGTCACCAATGGTTCGCAAACGGCTCTTGAGCGGGCTCGTGTTCCCCTTGTAACGCCGCATGCTGTCCAACACGATGGTGTGAGCCAGTCGCCACCCGCGGGTTGGACGCTCTCTAGTCTGGGTGCTACCGTTGAGTGCTGGGCACGCGCTCGCCACGGTGCGGCGTGTTCGCCACACCGTGACCCGTGTGAAAGGACCGTACCGGCTGCGTGGGCCGCCCGATACCGGCGGTGGCGGCCGCCGGGTGAAATCGCCCACCGCTGGGTGTCTCCTCCCGCCGGGATGGGTGGTATATATGCATCGGTTTCGCAGAGGAGGGCTTGCTTCTGCCTTGAATGTAATTTCCGTTTTTGTCGCGAGGAGAGTAGAATTCCGGGGATTTGTCGTAATACTGTGTTAATTTTTGCAGCTATTGAAATTGAGCATGCTGCTAAATCAACTGCAGTGTTCAAACAGTACAAGTATCGTATATAGAAGTTATTATCTGACTGTGGGCACAGGCTGGTTCGAGAACACTATATTTTGCAAAACAAAAATTACACAAATCACTTCCACCCGAGTCACCCGTTCCACGAGGCATTACCTACGAGAGATTGTGAATTCGAACGCCTTACCTTTATTTCTACCGAAAACTAGGTGTAACTATTTCGGTTCATTTATTTGCCCACTTGTTCTATTGAATTTAACATCAATGACGCGGGACTGCACCACCCTCTCTGTGCTCGCTCAGTGCTAGTTTGGCCGGTTGATGGTGATTGTCGATGGTGCGTCTTTGATGTGGCCGCGCCGGTTTCGACCCCGCGCCGATAATCGCCGCTCCCCACGCACCGTCGATAGACTGCGTGCCGAACGCCCCCATGGCTGCCGACGCCTCCTTGTCTAGTCGATAGTGGCCGCTGTCCGCCGCAGGGGTCGGACCCCCTCTGACACCTGTTCCGGTTTACGCAGAGGTTTCCAAATTTGGTGCGGGTCTCCAGGCGGTGGCGTTGATGCGGACGTTATTGATTTACGGCTGTGTTTATAAAATCATCCATGGCTTCGTGGAAGCCAGCATGCTATTTTATTTCACTTTTGTTTTTGTTTTGTTTTTTGTTTTTGTTTTTGTTTTTGTTGTTTTTTTTTTGGTGAAGAGAATTAAGTCAAGCTAGTTTAATAGCCAAGATGTATTATTACGGAAATACTGGGCAAGACAACATGTATTTTGTCTTCGGCGGCGCCTTCATAAATGGAATTATACTTGTAGAACCTTAATTACACAGTGGTTTCAAAGCAATACACACTGATAAAGCCTTAATCATCTTGGACTTCTGAATCTCTCACTTTGGTTCCGAAATCGCATTGATATCGGCATTTAGATTATCGCTATCGGATAAGTGTTTGAAAGAGCTCAGAACACGTAACCTTCGTACCTTGTTGGGATGCTGCAGCATTATACTTTACGCTGAGCCTATTTAAAGTTGGCCTTCAGTGTATCTGCCAACGGTGTTTGAAAATCATCCCCACTCTTTATGCTCTTCAATCAATTGAGAGTGTTTAAAGGCTTGATCATCGTCAAAAAACCTCTCCATCGTTATAGCAAAATTATCTGATTTCTCAATCTTGATTTCTCCATCACCAAGGGCGTTGTCGGGAGGGCTACTTTCAACTTGCAGATGGAAAAAACGGGTTGCCCTCAATTTCGCACCAACCCAATTATCCTTGAAAGTGGCCTATCAGCTTAAAAGAAAATGATGATATACTATCGTGTCTTGTACTGACTGTTTCCGGCATAAGCCTATATTTTTTATTTGATGCAGAGTGCTGCTTATATCCCCGTTTTCGCGGCACTCCAGCTCCTCACTCGGCGACCTCGGGGGTAAGGGCGGGGGGGGGTCCGACGGCCGATGGAGACGAGACGCCGGCCACGAATTCATGTATCGTTCGATCTCTCTTACGTCGCGAAAACCACGAGCCGGGAATCGGAGTCCGGGATTGTGTGAAGGTCACCGGGCTCGTGAACTGACAGACTGTCCAGTTCCGTGTTCAGACGGCACTGGGTGGGAGATGGGGAGCGGGAGTCACGATACGCCTCCTCTGTTACTGAGTGTGTAGAGACGTGTGTTTCTGCGGTTGTCTCTCTGTGTTGTCTTTTATTTTGGTTTTAAATCATCGAGTTGGCTTCGAGCCACGAAATGATCGGTGTTGGTAGCTAGTATCGCTGCTGCTTTGTCTGAGCTACTGCCTTACAGCAAAGCTTTTGGGCGGTCCGCGTGTGGAGATGACCTGAACAACTACAAATTGTCGGAAATATTATGTTTTTACGATGCATCCCTTGTGGTAGGAAAGGTAACTTAAATGTGAATAAAAACTGAGCGCGCATCATCTTTTAATAGGTTCCGTCATTCTTAACGTTCTAAAAGAAAGCATTTGGATTCCCTCTTGTTTGGATCTCAAAAGGAGAAATCCAGGAGAGCAAGACCCGCCTTTGTGGGCGTTGAAAGGCTGTTACCTGGTGATACGGGTTACCGGGTTTTGCTATTCTGAACTGGCTGATGGTTTGGAGGTGTACTCGGACGTATCGAAAGGTGGTGCACAGTTTTATGTATTATTTCAGAAATGTTTGCAAAGTTGGAAGTTTGTACAGTTTTGGACTGTGCTCTAGCAATGATTCTAACAGCACAGTATATAAGGACTGTAGCAGATTAGGAAACATTGGGGAGGACAGGCTGTTCTTCACCAACGGGAACGAATTCTCTTTTTAATAGTATTGTAACCGTATAAGTATTTACATTCAATAACAATTATTTTAAAATGTAGATGGTGTTACCCTCCCCGGGGAGTTGCGACCCCAGCCAGGGCTCCCCGGTCCACCCGGGAGTAGACGCCTGTGTGGATGTCCGACGCTGGCCACTGTGACCAGACCGGCGGGGAAGGTTGGGAACCACCGTCCTGGCGGAGTGGGCCTCCACACCATCGCCTGGTGCCATGTGTGGCCGGCGGTGCTGTTGAAGACAGGGTGGGGAGCAGCCTCCTGGAGTCGAGATGAGCTGCAAACAGCCGCCTCAGCAGGTATCCGTTGGTGAGGTTTTTCCGGGCAGATTTGGACCTCAATAGCTTTCAACATGAATAACTGGACAGGTAGTATTCCCCTATGAACCGGGATCTAGTAGATTATCTACATGAATTTAAGTACATTCAATATTCCTCGGGATTCATGTCATGTTTGTCTCCATTGACAGTAAAAAGCCTGCGGGCAGGATTCCAGACCCCTGGTCGCACAAGTGTGGGAATCTGTTCCGGCGAGCGATGCCGCCTGTCCACAGAGCGCTGACAGTGAAAGTTGCCCGTGTTTCCGATGTCAGACGGGATAGTCACCAGATCGTAGTCATGCTTCCAAGCATGAGAGAATTTGTATCGTAATTTGTGTGTCTGTATCAATGGCGAGCCAAAGTAAAAATGTGGTGGGGCAAGGGAAACTTTAAGGTCATATTGAAGGGCAGGGTATAAAAAAACAGGACTGGAGATGTCCCCGAATCAGAGGGTGGGTTGTCCTCCCGAAACTTGGCTTTATAAGGGAACTTTAATTTGTTTTTGGGGTAAATACTGTTCGAATTATAATTTTTGCGCAACTTATTGTGAAAGTCACAAAATTCGGCGAGTTTTCTCCTGTTGTAAAGAATATATCGCGTCCTTAACTCATGTTTTTTTCAAGATTTTCATTAAATTGGTTGGGGCTCATCACTGGCCGAACGGTTCCCGGAATAAAGCTCTTTTGCATATGATGCTCGTCTATAGTCTTTCATAAAATAACTTGCCCTCAATTTTGTTCCGTAGAGGAGACTAGAAAAGACGGCGAAGAATATGGACGAGGCAATAGAACGTGCTTTAATGTGTTTGGCTTCTTTCTAGCCTTCCAACATTAGATCGTTTTGAAGGCTCTCCGTTTTTGTCAGCCGGCGGTGCCCTGTCAGTCTGACACGCTGTACGGCTTCCCCGCTCAGTGCTATTGCAGTGAACATTTCGGACGCCGATCTGATTTGTGTTCGCTTCTGATTCACCTGCTGGGGACCGTGGCCCGCCTTCCGAGGCTTCTGGAAAGGCTCGGCTTCGCTCCAGGTCACCGTCACGTCCCACTTACAGGGACTCTCTAACGCTCGTGACTCACAGATGAGTGATAGTGTTCCGGACGGAGATATCGATCGATTGAAAGTGGAACCGTCCCGGCAGCCAGTTCATTGTACTGCTTCAATTGATTGGCTGTTGTTTTTGAAGTGTGTGGTAAAGGTTGGCCACGCGGACATAGTTTAGTGGTTCAGACATCAGATGGGCCTAAAGGATTCTTTACAGACCTGGTGGTGTTTTTGGTGAGGCATTTCGTTATGCACTGATAGTACTAATATGTAAAAAATGTGATAGTACTAATATGTAAAAAATGTGATGTTAGACCTTTCCTTGATTTATGCATATAGTTATATTTCCACAGGTTCTTTGGGCATCTTTAATTTCGTTTGGAAGCCCAGACAAAAATATCAAAAATGAATGAAGAATTGTGGAAAAATACAACTGTGTCTGAAGGTGTTCTTATACGAATTGATGTCTCGAAACTTTGCACGAAACCGCTCCCGGCTCTATCGTTTTTTACGGACCGATTATTTCATGTACAAACTATTAAATTCTTTGAATCTGATTGGCTCTCTGACGCGGAGTCTGCGCGCACATCCCCGTCACACAGTCACGTAATGGTTTCCGCTCGCACACAGACACTGCGGTGACGAGTTCTCCAGCTGCAGCATCCGCGTGCTCCCAGAGCCAGCTCCCACTGCCGATACCCGCTGTTGCAGAGCCTGGCGGAGGTGTTCCGCTGCTTCATCTGCGAGCCAGCTCTCACTGCCGGATACCCGCTGTTGCAGAGCCTGGCGGAGGTGTTCCGCTGCTTCATCTGCGAGCCAGCTCTCACTGCCGGATACCCGCTGTTGCAGAGCCTGGCGGAGGTGTTCCGCTGCTTCACCTGCGAGCCAGCTCTCACTGCCGGTACCCGCTGTTGCAGAGCCTGGCGGAGATGTTCCGCTGCTTCATCTGCGAGCCAGCTCTCACTGCCGGATACCCGCTGTTGCAGAGCCTGGCGGAGGTGTTCCGCTGCTTCATCTGCGAGCCAGCTCTCACTGCCGGATACCCGCTGTTGCAGAGCCTGGCGGAGATGTTCCGCTGTTTCATCTGCGAGCCTGCTCTCACTGCCGGTACCCGCTGTTGCAGAGCCTGGCGGAGGTGTTCCGCTGCTTCATCTGCGAGCCAGCTCTCACTGCCGGTACCCGCTGTTGCAGAGCCTGGCGGAGGTGTTCCGCTGTTTCATCTGCATGGACAAGCTGCGGGACGCCCACCTCTGCCCCCACTGCTCCAAGCTGTGCTGCTACATGTGCATCCGGCGGTGGCTGACGGAGCAGCGCAGCCAGTGTCCGCACTGCCGCGCCTCGCTGCACCTGCACGAGCTGGTCAACTGCCGCTGGGTGCAGGAGGTGACGCAGCAGCTGGACACGCTGCAGGCGGTGGGCGCCAACCTCAAACTGGACACCGGCGAGCGCGACAAGTGAGTCGCCGGCCGGTGGGCCCGCTGTGTAAATGATTGTGGAAATGCAGGTCGAATGCTGCTGTGTTGTTGATGGTTTGAGTGTGCACCATGACAATTAAAATGGTTACATAGGTTGCGTCTGGGGCTTTACCACGCAGAGAGCGAGATAATCCTCTTATATTTCTATGTTTGTCTGGACTACTCTCAACAGGCACACTCGCCCAAGTACAGGGATTTTCGTGTGAAAGTTGTTGTAAAATGTGTATTTGTATGGTGTTACTTATTAACCAGATCTTACTCCCTTTCCTTCGAACGCTTAAATCGCCCTTAGCAGAGACAACTGCCTGTTTGTACTGACTGTATCCATCCCTTCCCCAGATGCGAGACCCACCAGGAGAAGATGTCGGTGTACTGCTGGACTTGCCGCAAGTGCATCTGCCACCAGTGCGCGCTGTGGGGCGGCACCCACTCCGGCCACGTGTTCAAACCGCTGGAGGAGGTGTACGAACAGCACGTGGGCCAGATCAAGACGGAGGTGTCGCTGCTGCGGCGGCGTCTCATGGAGCTCATCAGCCTCGTTCAGGAAGTGGTCAGTACCGGGAAGAACGGGGCAAGCAGGAAGACGGGGGATGTCTCCAGTCCATGGCTGTGGTTGGGAAAATGATGCTTGGTTGTGTCGTCCGGGGTGAATTTCCTCAACTCGGGATGTTGGTTCGCTAGCATCACTTTTATTGTCTTTGTTCTTTGTTAACGTAACTGTGCCTTGCTCGCGGAAGCGCTTGAAACTAGCGGCGCACAGTTATTTTGGAAGTGGTGACGGAATCGATAAAATAAGCCTCCAGAGCGCTGCTCTCGACAATTGCAGTATTACCCCGGTATTACATCGGAAGCTAAAGCGGCTTAGCGACCCCTTAACACTTACAGTTGGTGTTTTATTCTTACGGCTCAAATTCTAACATCATCTATTAAGCCCCCCCTCCCCCACCCCCGTAAGCGTCCCCGGCGCAGCGTCGGCCTCTGGCGCTAACCTCCCCCCTCAGGAGTGAGACTGGGAGAGGGTGGTCCTCACACTGAACCGGCGGTAACGCTGCCTCCCCCTCAGGAGCGTAACGTGGAGTCGGTGAGGGCGGCCAAGGACGAGCGGGTGAGGGAGATCCGCAACGCAGTGGAGCTGATGATCGCCCGGCTGGACTCGCAGCTGAAGCAGAAGCTGCTCACCCTCATGTCGCAGAAGAACCTGCTGACTCAGGTCCGTGGACCGCGCACTGGTAATGGCCGCTGCTAGGACTGAGACGGGTTGACTGCTGATGTCACTCGGGGTGGCAAATCCTGCCGGGTTGGGAGGGATTTCGGGAGGAGATCGCACGTTGTTAGAACCGGCTGAGAGGTCTGATGGTCCGGCGAGGTCAGACTGCCGGTTGAGGACGGGGTCAGATTAGGAAGGGACCGCACTCGCGCATGGTTCTACGCAGTTCTAGCGAGGTAGATGAGGGTGAGGTTCTAGCAAGATTCAAGGTGGGATTAGTGCGGTTTTCGATTTGGAGTCTGCCCTAAAATATTGTTGTAAATGTAAATGACGACCACATGTTGATTTAATTTCGTGCGTAATGGACTGCATGTTGTTTTTCCGTTCTTGTCATGCTCCGAGTGTGGTGCATCCGTGCATAAATACGGTGGCCTCTTTGCTGCGTGATGGTTTGATTTTTGTATCTTTTTGTATCACCTTGCGTATTTCGCCACTTTACTTAATCCGTGAATGAAAAACCCCCTATGAACCCATGAGGATCAGAGAATACAAACAACCTTTCTAATCGTTTGACTCCCACCTGGTCTCTCTGACCTCTGGTGACCTTGCAAAGTGATTGAAGTATGAAATACCCTCTATGAGCCCATGGATGATTGGACAATACGAGCAACTTTAATGACTCCCCGACCCCCACCTGACCTCTGGGGACCCGGTGACCCCGCAGGAGACGGAGCAGCTGGAGTCACTCCTGCAGGAGATCGAGCACAGTCTGCACACAAGCGCGCGCTCCGAACTGATAGCGCGCTCCCCCGAACTCCTCAACATGGTGTACCAGGTGCACAAGAAGCCGATGGCCTCCTTCGTCACGGCGCCTGTGCCTGCCGACTTCCAGAGGTAGGCACTTGTGGGAGAGGTTGTGCCAAACGTGAGGGTAGCGGAATCTCCTTGGCCGGTATGGTCGTTTCGAATCGCAACGCTCGTTGAAGTGGTTGTAGAAAAAGAGATTGCCAGTCAAATGGGAAATAAATCAAGCTTCGCCTATCGCTGTTGTTTTAGTTGAGAACTCGATGTCTTTTCAATGGCACTGTGCATGCTGAGGAGGTAGATTGTTCAACTCTTGAACATGTTCGCAGAGAATGTATAACTAGGACCACGTGAGATTGCATCCTTGCCCGTCCCCCGCTGAAGTCCTGTCTCCGTGCTCCGCAGTGAGATCGTGCCGCCCTACGACAGCAGCACCTTCATCATGAACCACTTCAGCTCGCTGCAGAGCAAGGCCGACCCCGTCTACTCGCCTCCGCTGCACGTCAGCGGGTGAGATGACGTCACTGGTCATTAGGGATGACGTCAGTGGTTAGCAAAGTCGCCACTGGATATATTGGTGTTACAGGCGGTGACGAGCTCTGCACGGACCACGGCAGAACAGATCGTTTGATGATGAGTCTGGACAGAGTGTGTAATATTGCCTTGTGGAAGGAAGTCTTTCATGTGGACTTGTTAATGAGTCATGAGCAAGTCATGTTCATGTAGACTTAAATCGTGCACATTTGAAACCCATAGATCATTAGAACAGTTTTAAATTGCATGTTTACCCTTCTATCAGTGATCACTGTTGGTCGACCTTGCGCCGCAGCACCGTTGTAATCCCCTCCTTTACTCCGGTCTGACCTCCGCGGTCCTCCGACAGGTTGTCGTGGCGACTGAAGGTCTACCCGGACGGCAACGGCGTGGTGCGCGGCAACTACCTCTCCGTGTTCCTCGAACTCAGCGCTGGACTGCCAGAAACCTCCAAGTGAGCAGCGCTGTCCTCTGCGGCTGAAGCCGCCACATTCCTGGCTCTTCCATGTAGCGAATTAGCCTCTTTGGAGGAGTGGGACGGCCTGTTCTGTTCAGATATCCGGGGAGTACTTGTAGTGTATTATTTGTAGTATATTACTCCGTGCCGCTGCGGTAGGCTTTTGCCGTGTGCTGAACGCGTGTTATTCCCGATACTGCAAAGAAACCTGTCAATTAGTTCTCGTCATATTTCCTGTCCAAACTGGGCTCAGTTAAACTGTTCTGATCGTATCGATCGGCGTGTAAAGGTACATCAGCTGCTAAGGCTGTAATATAGTGCCCAGTTAAACTGTTACAATGAATGTGATTCAATCGTGTTCTCTATACTATGTGCAGACAATGCCTGCTCCTTATATTTCGACGACAGTGACGCCAACAGACGTTATATTATTTGTCTGCCTCAATCATTTTGTATTCTTATGTCACACATGTAATTATAATAGACGTTCACTCACTCGTTCTTTCATTCTGAAACCTGTGTCTGTTGGTCCTTTGACGGTGTCTGTTGGTCCACTGACGGTGTCTGTTGGTCCACTGACGGTCTCTGTTGGTCCACTGACGGTCTCTGTTGGTCCACTGACGGTCTCTGTTGGTCCTCTGACGGTGTGTGCTGGTCCTCTGACGGTCTCTGTTGGTCCTCTGACGGTACCGCGCACTACCGTAGGTACGAGTACCGGGTGGAAATGATCCACCAGGGCTCACGCGACAACAGCAAGAACATCGTGCGCGAGTTCGCCTCCGACTTCGAGGTGGGAGAGTGCTGGGGTTACAACAGGTTCTTTCGACTGGACCTCCTGGCCAGCGAGGGGTACCTGAACACCGACACAGACACCCTGATCCTGAGGTACGTCCGTGACGCGTCGGTGGAACAGGTTGGGGTGAGGGGTGATACGTTTTCTTACAAGGGTGAATGTATTTTTAGTAAACAATTTCAGGGAAGAAAAATGGTCTTGCATGAGCAGCGATCTTGGCATTAGTTCTGGGATGGTTTTGTATGATTAAGCATATATATTTGCTGCGTTTTCGGCTGCGATTGATTATTCTGTTGGCCGAAAAAACATCAAATTATACCAAGGGATGGAAGATATGTAATATCGATAACGAATGATAAGCATTGCTTATAAGAAGACTTGAACTCGCGGATTTATATGTTCTATGCTGCATATTTACCAGTAAATATTTTATGCAACGCGTTTAATAATGGTTATCTTGCATGGGGTTTGAAATCTATGAATGTGTCGGTTGCGGTGTTCATTCTCCGCTTTCGAGTAGATAATCCGTGGTGTGGTGTAAGCCTTTGTTTCGATTCAAGCCCACCCTATGATATTAGTATGTGGCACGTGGTTTGTATGTGTTTCCCATGGGGTCTATGCCCCGTCTTTCCTCTCATTGTGTGCACACGTGACCTCAGCACACTGCGTCGTATACTTAACTGCGTTTATAGCGGCCATGCGCGGTGGTGCAGGTTCCAGGTGCGTCCGCCGACCTTCTTCCAGAAGTGCCGCGACCAGCAGTGGTACATCAACCAGCTGCAGAGCATACAGACCCAGTATGTGGCGCAGATCAACGACCTGAAGGAGGTGAGAGCCACCTCGCCGCGGTGGAGTACACTGGCGTCACGTCTCCTGGTGGAGAGTTTGGGGTCTTTTGATTGACAGTGGGTATAATAAGCGTTAGTCGTGGGCCGCTCTAGTGCCGACAAACATTTGACGGTATTATATTTGCAGTTATGGATGCTTGCTATTCATGTAGCCTTGCTGACTTTTAGCGCGTGAGATTCGCGGATGTTCCTGGCTGGAAATAATGAGCTTTATTACGAAATTGATTCATCTAGTTACGAGCTGTGGGTTGTAAGGCTCGGGTTTCTTGTAGAAGCTATATTGTAATGAGGTTTTGGTGCGGGGAACCTATTTCTGTTCATGACATGTATATTTATTCAGATTTCTTTTTCTGCATTTGTCGTTATTTAGAACGGTGTCCTACAAATGGTACGATATTGTCTGCCGGTGCCCAGCGGGATGCTGTCTCGCCATCTCCAGCAGTGCATCACGTGACCGTCCGTGCGTGCGGCAGAGAGTCGCCATCGAGCTGTCACGTGCCTCCGGGAAGGCCACGCCCTCCGGCGACTGTCACGGTCTGCTGGAGGCCGCCGGTCTGGGGCCCACCAGCATCAAAGGGCCGGCGCCGCACCTCCACCCACTACCCCTGCCGCGGCCCAAGCCGGCGCGACCGCGCAAGACAGAGCACTCGGCCAGCGGCGGCGACGTCTTCTTCGAACTGGAGGCGGAGGTGGATAGCAACCCGTCCAGCGACTCGGAGGTGCGGCCTGTGTGGACGTTGGCTGCGGCGTGTGCCAGTAGGCAGGGTGGCGAGTCCAGCAATCTAACGCAGCCCTGCTCGGGGACGAAGGGGTCTGCTCAGTCGCGCGGGTCAATGTCGGAAGCGCTGGACAAGTGCGTTTATTGCATTCTTCACGGCGCTGCTTGTGATGTTTCACTAAAGCAAAATATGCCGGTTCGAGTGCCTTTCAACAGAGCTTGCTAACTCTGAATGGGTTTTGGGTCCGAATTAGTTTTACTATTAAAATAGGGTTTTTGACGGCCGTGAGCTCTCTAGTCGGAGTTTGGTTTGTATTTTATTTCACCAGTGTCCGATGACCTTCCATAGTGTGTAATTTATAAGTATTGTGTACCGGAATCCCTTTATTAGATGCAGTCAGAGTGTATATTTGTGCGTCAGCTTGCGTCTAAAATGTCCATGGTGTAAGTCCTCTTGAAATTGGCTTTAATTTGTTCTTCTTCACCCGTAGCCATTGCCTCGACTTGGTGAGTAGCTTACATCAGTAATTTATAGGAAAATGAACGCTGACCCATTAGCTAGTACAATTATTACGTAGGTGAATACTCTTACTCCACATATTTGAAGCCGGACCGAAACAAAGTGCTGCTCTGTATAACGCTGGGTGACGGTGGGCGCAGGACATCAGCGAGGGCGAGGGCGAGGCGTTCGACCGCCTCGACATGTCGCTGACGCTCACCGAAGAGAACTTCAACGACGAGAACGACGTCGACGACGAAGCGATGTCGGGTAGGTGGGCTGGACTCCGAGTGGGCGCTTTTGTGAGCAGCGGGGTGTGCGGCAGAAGCTCTGATGATTCTGGGGTGTGTCCTGTTTCGGTTTCTTTTGTTTCATGTTTTGTGTGGCGATTGACGAATAATGTTTACTGGGACATGCGATCAGATATAGGTTAACTGGGATTTTTCTGGCTCTATGTTACATTGGCTCACTTGTGGTATATTTAATAAGTAGAAAATAATTTCATATATTGCTGAAACGGGCAACTGGAAACATCGTCATATAAAAATCGATCCTACCGGACGACTTCGGTTTGTGATTTTTAACATCATTGAATGATATCTTTATATGGAAGGATACAGAAACCGTTTTAAAATTGTTGTAAAATTGCATCGGAGCCACCGAGTTCGATCCAGCGGGGCAATGGCGTGATAACTTCCCAAATTCTCGACTGAAAAATTTCCATTATAACGGCTTAAACGACATGATCTTAATACTTTGCCGATAAGAAGTTTGTACCGCTGGATAGTGGAGGAAGTGAATGCAGCCTTGGCGACGATCTGCAATGGCAGAGTTGTAGTGTTTTACCGTAAAGTTTCACTAGCTGCATGAGTATTCGCGGAGTTCATGATCTGGCGTGGGCCCTGCTGATGCCAGGGAGTGCGTATTGTTTTGGAATGCGGGCAGAATTCGATAGGGGATAACAACACCGAAGGACCATCTCTCCAGCAAGCCACCGTCACCGGCCGTGGTTCCGAACCAGTAGTGCTCTGATGAGCACGAGTGGTATGCTTGGCATTCTGTGAACTATTCTGGTAGAGAGTGATCTCATCTGGTTTAGAGGCTCTCTTGTAGCTGGGGCTCCGGAACTCCCGTCCAGCAGTGAACAGCTATGTATGGGAATTGTCTACATACCGAGTATTACGCCATCTAGGCAGCATTTGGAAAACTAGTGTTTCGAAACCCTTGGTGATCCTCGCCTTTACTCCGCTGGGATCAGCTGGGTCTGTGCCGGACTTGGTCGGGATCGACGTACGTCGGATAATGCTAGTCCTTGCGTTAAGCGAATCCATATAAGCTGTAATTGCAGCCGTATGTGATGTTGTGGTACCAGAATATCAAGTGAAATGGATTGAAACCCACTGGTCAGTTCCAAGATGGATTGTGTAGAGTTGTAAAGCTTCCTAGCGTGAGGGGACTCGTTTCTTCGTTATTACATGTTCATGAGGTCGAGAATCGCCCTGCCAGATCCATCACTGGTATTGCATGGCCCTCTAGGTCAATTTAAGTTAATGTCACTTTCATACATTGTAAAACTATCTTGTTTGTGTCAGGATTAGTGCCGGGATCTATATGTTCTTTCTTTGAGCGTTTTTGGTGCCACGTTAGACTTGCCTGCGCTGGGATGGACGTGGTCCCCGACAGTTTGGAAAATAAGAGCCTCTTGTGCTGTATTTTCCTGTATTAGGTTCTTGTAATGCCTTCATGCATGACGTATTGATATGATGGGTAAATTTCGAGATTTTAGTGAGTAATATTCGGCATTATGTGTAGATGCGTCTAGTCCATGGATCCTTGACGGTATGATGTATTTTCCAAAGAGAGGTGTGCTTACTCAGAGAGTTCTAACTTTCCAAGGGTGATATGCCGTAAAAGCTTATCCTTGACCAAAGACAAGACCTTTATGAGCCAGTCACGACGACTACCATGGTGTGCGTCATCGCTGTGATCACGTCTCCCTCAACAGTTCCAGAACTTACTGCATGACATTGGTCGGCAAATGGACCGTCCGGTGAACCATGGTGTCACCCCGTCCATCCGGCAACAGTCGCTCCTTCTGACCTCTCCGCTGTCTCCCCCTCTCTCTCAGGCGATAACGACGTGGAGCGGTCGCTCTCCGGTCTGGCCGGACAGCCGGGCTCGCTGCGCGGCTCCGACCAGCTGGGCGCGCTCGGCGACTCGCTGCTCTCCGCCGAGCTGGACTCGCTCTCCGACACCATGGGCGCCGTGGGCGGCTGCGACCCGCGCTCCTCGGCCGCCCCCGATGACCCCCAGGTCAGACGCGCTGGAGAACGCGAACCCTGGTGGCACTGACCGGGCAGGGAGGACGCACCAGGATGCGCGCCTTCTGTTTAATGTCCAGATATGAATGGATTCAGCTTTTCCCCAGCTTCTGACATCGTCTGTAATAACTTTCTTCCGACGCGGCCTGGTGTGACGTAGGCGGGTGTCGTCCTCACCATTGTGTGCCGGTGCCGCAGGTGATGCTGCTGCACCTGCTGGACCTTCAGGAGCGGTCGGGCGCCGCCGGTCGGTACCGAGCCTGTGGCCGGCCCCGCTCCCGCTCGCTGCGGCGCCCACTGGTCACCGCCAGCAGCGTGCTGCACACGCTTCAGCTGGACCGTGCCCTGGACGGCTCCAAACTGGCCGACCAGCTGGTGGCGCGTAAGTGACGCGCCAGAGCGCCAGGCTGGGTCGGACGCCTGATAATGACAGCCGCCGGGAGGGAAACTATCGGGGACAGAGACCACCATGAGGGAACTGCTATGTTACTCGTTACTTGTGGTCTTCGGACAAGGAGGCTACTGAAAGCCTGCGTGGGTCCGTTCCCATCCGGCTCTTTCGGGTTTACCCTTGCTCAGTCTGTATGATGTTCTTGATTTTTTTGTAAACTCAAACAGAAATCGGTGAAACTTCCTCAGTCTTCCCTGACCATAAACAGCACGAGTCGTGGACATGTCTGTGTAGTCGGCCTTCCGAGCCGTGCAGGTTTGGTGCAGGAGCTGTAGCTCCAGAGTGCGATGGCCGTGTGTGCGCCGTGTTCAGTGTGCTGTTGGCGGCAGTGAACCTCTCCTCGGACCTGCCCAGCTACCCCGGAGTCAAGACCAGCGCCGAGTCGGACTCGGGCGCGTCTCCCTCGCCGTCTCCGGCCGCTGCCTCACTGCCAAGTGAGTCCTGCCAGGGGCCGATCTGCCGTCTGAACGCTAGCACGGGGCTGAATTGTGCAGGCCTCGGACCAGAATCCTCTCTGTTATGGTCGAAATGAACTCAAGCAGTAACTGATGTCACTTGTTGCATTTCGTTTAATTTTCACAACTTGAAGATGTGAGATTCGATTTCTGGCTCGTATATTTGGTAGGCTGTAATCATTTTTAGAGAAACAGTAATGAATTTGGTGCATTGTTGTGCTAATTTGTCCCAAAATATCCTTTTATTTGCAAACAAGTCAATTATTAACAATCTCTCCTTTGCCTAGGATAGCTGTGCCAAGATGTGCTGCTGTCAAAACTTGGCATTTTTGCCTGTTGAGTTTTTGTCGTGTTCGGAGGTAGGTAGGGGAACCAGAGCTCAACGGGTCTGAACCAAAACTTGGCACGCATATTTCTCCGGCATAGGAAAAGGCGGTTTCAGTTCGCCAGTTTGCACGACAGACAATCCACGTTATTTTACACCTTACTGTGCAGTTACGGCTGCAGTTTACCGGCGTCTCCCCGTGCCACGTCCATAGCAGTGACTCTGTACTGTGACTGCTGTATCCCGTCCCACTCGCCAGGCTCTGCCGCGCACCTGGACCTCTCCCTGGACGCGGTGACTCCGGACCAGGTGCCTGTGCGGGCCGCCCCCGCCCCCGCCCCCGCCGCTGCCCCCGCTGTCCCGGCCGAGACCGAGCCCTCCCGACCTGTCGCCGCCCGCCCCGGCTGGCGCGCTGGGTACGTGCCGCTGCGGGTGTCCAGGGGGCGGGCTGAACTCGTGGTCTGGCTCAAACGCCCACCGTAAAAATTTCTCTTTTGAGAAATGTTCTTGTGTATGTTTTGTGTTTTTTTCCCCTGGGTTGCTCTCCGTTGAGTTAGCCGTGCTAAAGAGAATGACAGCACATCCTGTTGCTGAGATGCTTTAGCGAAGACTTTACTCGTTAGGCTCAACCACTTTTTTAGCACGTGATTATGAGCTTAAGCGGTGTTAACGCTACCAGCTTTTTCCTGTGTTTTCACCAATCTTCACTGCTCCGGTGTTCTCCGCCAGGCGCGCCACAATCGCGGCGGCCAAATCGGAGCCGGGCGCAGCGCGACTGCCGGTGGCGCCCACCGCCTCCAGCGCCGGCGCCCCGGGCGCCGGAGGGGGCGCCGGCGCGGTGGCGGCGCCACAGTCGCCACCGCTCAACTCAGCCCCCGTGTTGGACCGCGAGCGGCCCTCTGACGAGACCGCCAACTGAGCGGACGCCAGGGTGCCCTGACGCCTCGCTGCGGACGGGGCCCGGTGGGTGACCGGACCGCAAGGGCTGGAGGGTAGGCAGCGGCTCGGCGGGATAGTATCGCTGGGTGTGGTCCGGCGTGCTGGTCTGGGCGCCGACTGCCGGGGATGTACGGCGGGTAACTGCCGGAGGTTTCCAGTGTGGATATGAGCGTGAATGCAAACAACTTTTATTTATATGTGTGGGTGGTATTCGTGCATGGCGAGGGTGCGTTAGACGCTGATGCCACAGGCAGAGGCGATCCTGAATCTTCACCCGTGGAGGTGTTTACTAGGTAGTCAGCTGATGATGCGGTGTGCTGTCCCTGTTCTCAAATCTCAGGCGCTACACTGAGCATGCTGTTGCGAACAGCGACGCAGAAGTCGACCGTTTTTGTTATATCGGCTTAATACTTTGTTCTTACGACGGTGTGGAGGTACACGAGTGTGTGGCGTTTGGTTGAGTTGTGGTTGGACTTAGGTATTCGTCACGTTTGCAAGGCTTGAGCGGTGTCTGCGACCGAGCCAGTGCAGTGTGGTATGGCGGCGCTGTCGACGATACGAATCTGAAGTCGAAGAGCGTGGGGAGGCGCTGGGTCCTCCGACGGACAGCTGGCGGGACCAGGGCCGCCGGCTTTGGCTGTCCAAAATACTGGTAAACCGCTATGTTCTTGTTTGTTTCGTGCAATGTTACCCTGCTTTGGATGGATAGAAATCGACGCTAGCTTTAACTTCTGTTGTTATATTATGCACACTCATGTTCAAGGCTCGACCAAGTTAGGTGCTCGAGATGTTTGTAAAACAACTATGTCGCTGTGATACGCAGAATGTCATTCCTTTTTCTTTCTTTGAGAACGTTTCCAGGATCGGTGTGGTGCGGTGCAAATCGGCTATTTGTATCTGGAAGGGCAGCGGATCGGTGAATGCCGAGGTGGCGCGCCAACGCGAATGTTTTTAACTTGAGATGATGATGAATAAAGTGAGGCGTTTGCTTTGATCTTTTCGTGCGCAATTGTGAGAACTCGTAAAGGTTAGGTTAGGTTATGCAACCCTGATGCAACCTAACCTTAGGTATTCGTAAAGGTGTGTGAGGGTGGAAAGAAACAGGCATGGTGCGGTCCAGTTTTTTTAGATGAACTATCTATCCACATTGGCCAAGTGCGGTTAAATCCGTAGTGGAGGATGTCGGAGCCCACAAGCTCAAGGCAAGATTTCAACATGCGATCTGAAGCACGATAACAGCTCATGTTTCCAAACGAGGAGCCAAGAAGCACCTGGTGACAGTTTATCGCCGCTTTTCATGTCTCGGATGAGGCAAGACGGAAATGATGCAGGGTCGAGGTTTCAGAGCTGGGTCTCAAAATTGTTCTGCTTGATTTGAAGACGGGGGGAGAGGGCGTAGCGCGCTTGGATCGTGTGAATTTCAACGGCATATGAAACACTTATAACGATGCACTCCATCAATGCATGTATTCAGATTCACGTGGGTTACGGAGAAAATGCAGAAGAATCAAGTCGAGATCCAAAATATTTTGAAGGACGTCCCTCTGATTTTTTAGCAGGGGATACGCGTGCCCTCGCCTCCGCCCCACCCCCCCTCCCCGCTTTTTGTATGTATGGCATTGCCGCTTTCGATGCCCATGCATCTCAGGGAGAATTAAGTTTGAGCAAACTCTAAATGTCGAAAAAAGAGTACCTTGTCCCATAGGCGGATCCAGGGGGCGTCCCCCGATCGACCCTCGGCGCCCCCTGAAGGTCGATGGCGCCCCCTGAAATGTCGCTTCCCACCCCCCACCCCAGGATGCGAAAGTCGGCGCCCACCGATAGGATTTGGCGCCCACCTGATAGCTTTTGCCGGTCATAGTGGCGTCCCCTGGTCCGGATGGCGCCCCCGGTCCGGATGGCGCCTTCCCGGGAAGGTGCCCCCGCCCCCCGATCGGCAATCCTGGATCCGCCTATGCCTTGTCCCATGTTTTTCCCAGCTTGTTTTCTTGGAGTTTGATGCTGCGTTTTCAGCACCTCCAACTGCAAGCTCCAATTGCGAGCAATTTGCACCTCTAATATGTGTCCTGCGGCGCCTTCGATTCAGTTGCTAGGCAACGCACCCGCTTGTGGGCGACAGCTGTTCACGTTTTCTTTGCGGAGAGTTTGTAATCTAGCAAGGAGGGCGGGGTTCTTGTTTTATCGAACGAATTCCGAGCTGTTCGAGTTTTGTAGTTCAAAGCGAGGTTTACCATAATGTTCGCAAAATTATTTCTGCAGATGGAATACTTAACGTAAAGCTTGCAGCGAAGTGATGGTCGGGTGTTTCGACTCCGGATAAGGCGTCTGACTCTTCAATTCCCTACCTACCTAAACAGGTAAGGATGTCAACCTGCTCACCGACCTACCTACCTATCTATCCTACTAGGCAGTGGCGGATACAAGGGGGTTAGGAGGCTCAAGCCGAACCCCCCCCAAATGTCCGAGTGTCTTTTCATAGTTAATACGTAGGCGGAGGCTGATCTGAGTCAATGGCGGGGGAGGCTCAAGCCCCTGCCAATCTCCCACCCATAAAGTCCTGGATCCGCCACTGCTACCAGGGAAATTGCGATTTACTTCTTGCCAATCGGGGGGGGGCATTTTTGACCGGCTAAACCTGTCAGGTGGGCGCAAAATCCTATCGGTGGGCGCCGATTTTCGCATCCTGGGGGTGGGGAGGCGACATTTCAGGGGGCGCCGAGGGTCGATCGGGGGGGGGGCACGTGCCCCTTAGATCTGCCTATGACACGAATGTGAATGGAAAATTCCTTGACCAAACTTTTGGACGAGTCTAATATGTCAGCGATCTCACGATATAGCGTTTATGGCTCCGGACGGTCCGCACCCGAGAAAAAATACGGATGCAGCAGGATTCCGGCGAAAAGCGGAGAGCTTGGTCAGCCAATGTCTTTCTCCTTCCACTCCCCCTCGTGGATTCGTCCCTTAGTGGGAACGGTATATTTTTCCGATACTGAATCGCCTTCAAAGCTTTATGGAGCACCCCATACAGAGAGTGGAATTTACTTTTTTACCCCCATACCGTATCATTTGAATTACCTACTTTGCCTTGGTTGTCTCACCTGCTTCCAGCGCCGGATAGCAAGGGAGACTAGGGGCTCAGGAAACAGGGGCAGCCCCCCAAATGCCTAGAGTGCTTATAGTGCCGGATTCTGTTCCGAGGCTATGGCGTGAGGGGCTCGAGCCCATTACTGCCGTGCAAAGGTGAAACCGCATTTGTCCAATACGTTTTGCATGGGACATACGTGGTTTCACCTTTGCACATTTTCACCTTCCCTGGTTTCACCTACCCCCGCCCTCAATGAAGTACTGAATCTGCCACTGCCTACTACGTTCTTAGGAACATACCTTGAAAAATAAAATTGCTTTTGTCTTTGAATTGTTGAATTCTTGGAGCATCGAAGTACTCTTCAGGTCCTTGACGAGGTAAAAAAGGAAAAACTTTCCTGACAGATTCTCGTTTTCTGCAGCATTCCTTCCTCGCTTCACCTTGAAGTTTCCCGGTCGAGGTTAAACGCGAAAAGATGTTTCCAAACTGATGCTCTTCTGTTTTGCAGCGTTCCTGTCTCACATCCCAAACCCCCCCCCCCCCCTTCCCCCCGATCGCCGGTTGCAGATTATATTAGGTATATCTTAAGCTGCCAGTGATATCTAAAAGTAATTTTATTGTCATCGGGTAGTCTTTGTTGACTTTGATGGCTAGTGACCTATAGGTATGCACAGGCACACTGGTGAATTGGCCTTGACTGTTGAAAGCTATTATGTTTGAGGTCAACCTTAAGCGAAAGCATCCGAGGCTGGTGTGATTGTTCCGGCGGGATTTCACTTCAACCTCAGATACGCCTCCTATCGGTATCAGAATAAATATCAGGGCCAGCTCGAAATTAACCCCGTCGGCCGTCCATATTGTCGTCTTCAACGTCTTCTGACCTTCGTCTTTGTGAGCCCGACGAACTGAGATACAGAATTTGTGTGCATCAGAAATTACGTTATGAAAATTTAGCCAGTTGCATTCTTTGGCATTGATCTCGTTTAATGTAATGCTCGGCTTGCTCTCGATGACTTCAGGTGGAAGAAGTGATTTACCACAATGGACCGGAAGAAGCGTTCTGACATGGAGGAGAACGAGCTGGAGGGCATTACGGAGACGGAGCTGGCCCGACTCCAGCGGCAGTACCGCATCATGGACAACGACCGCAAGGCCTACTACAAGGAGACGCAGGCCGTGCTCCGCAAACAACGGTCTGTCTATACACTCATGCACAGTCGCTGTGTGAACTGCAGCTCGTATACAGTTTTGTGTGTTGCTCTTGTATTACCACCACTATCTCAGCAGCTGGTGTTTAAACCATGCGGGTCATGATTGCATCGTGACTGAGCTTCCGATCATTCGCATAGTTCTGGAGGGCTGCTGTTTTCTCGTTTCTTTTACTTTGAGAGTGCCTTAAGAGATATGGATTATATACCAGAGAGGCACCAAGACAGCTCTGCGAAATCTTTGTCGTCATTGATGCATTGGTACATTTCGCAGTGGCCGTGGCGTAACCACAAATTTGTCCAAGGGGTCTAGCACGACGACCCAAGTAAGCTACAAAGGACCGGGTTACTTAGTGTATGGGCAAGTTCGACTGAAAATTAGTCATAAATCATTGGCCCCGTGGCTTCGCCACTGATTGCAGCCCATTTTGCTCGGAAAACGTGCTCGTTTCGTCCAACGAAAACTTGATATTGTGGGTCATCTACTTATTTTCTGTAACGTAAAAAATGTATGATGTTTTTTCAGACGCATCATCGACAACTTGATGGCGGAGAAAACTGAAATTGATACGGATATGGCCCTGATCAAATCTGACTATAATATCAGAAAGAACAAAATGGCTTCGGACAAACTCAACAGCTATGTTGATCGGCAGAAACAGCTTGTGGATGAAATTGAATCGGAGAAGCAGCAGGTGACTCTTCCAGTTATCGACTTTTGTGCATCGGAAATGTTTACTCTTGTCAGTTCGTACGATGGTTTTTATTAGAGAAGAACCCTGTATTTGTTTCGTTTGCTTTCTTTTACTGCCGACAGCGAGGATCCACTTGTTTTGCAATGCACATCTAATCCAAGATTAGCCCTTGCTTGGTGTGCATCGGTATGTTAGGCACTTTTCGGGTTTAGAGGCGACTGCAGATAGGCGACTCAGTTTTCGCAGGGAACTATTCCGTTTTCGTGTGACCTTTTCTATGTTGATTTACTTGATGCTGTAGGGCTGTGGTGTTGTGGCTCACGCAGCCGCAGGTGCCGATGCTAACCCAGTGAATCGCTGACAGCTGGCAGAAATCGAGAGTCGTATCAAGCGTGTCGAAAAGGAGATACCCAAACAGGCCAAGCGCGGGGGCGCCAACGACGTGGTGCGGAACAAACAGTTCCAACTGCAGCGCAAGGCGCGCCGCCTCGAGAACCGGCTCTACAGGGTATGTACCGGTCAGCCGGCCCCACACCGTATGTACCGGTCCGCCGGCTCTACACGGTATGTACCCACCAGCTGGCTCTACACGGTATGTACCGACCAGCCGGCTCCACACGGTATGTACCGGTCCGCCGGCTCCACACGGTATGTACGGGTCAGCGGGCTCCACACGGTATGTACCGACCAGCCGGCTCCACACGGTATGTACCGACCAGCCGGCTCCACACGGTATGTACCGACCAGCCGGCTCCACACGGTATGTACCGACCAGCCGGCTCCACACGGTATGTACCGACCAGCCGGCTCCACACGGTATGTACCGACCAGCCGGCTCCACACGGTATGTACCGACCAGCCGGCTCCACACGGTATGTACCGGTCAGCCGGCTCCACACGGCATGTACCGGTCAGGCGGCTCCACACGGTATGTACCGACCAGCCGGCTCCACACGGCATGTACCGGTCAGCGGGCTCCACACGGTATGTACCGACCAGCCGGCTCCACACGGTATGTACCGACCAGCCGGCTCCACACGGTATGTACCGACCAGCCGGCTCCACACGGTATGTACCGACCAGCCGGCTCCACACGGTATGTACCGGTCAGCCGGCTCCACACGGCATGTACCGGTCAGCCGGCTCCACACGGCATGTACCGACCAGCCGGCCCCACACGGTATGTACTGGTCAGCCGGCCCCACACCGTATGTACCGGTCCGCCGGCTCTACACGGTATGTACCCACCAGCTGGCTCTACACGGTATGTACCGACCAGCCGGCTCCACACGGTATGTACCGGTCCGCCGGCTCTACACGGTATGTACCCACCAGCTGGCTCTACACGGTATGTACCGACCAGCCGGCTCCACACGGTATGTACCGACCAGCCGGCTCCACACGGTATGTACCGGTCATCCGGCTCCACACGGTATGTACCGACCAGCCGGCTCCACACGGTATGTACCGGTCAGCGGGCTCCACACGGTATGTACCGACCAGCCGGCTCCACACGGTATGTACCGACCAGCCGGCTCCACACGGTATGTACCGGTCATCCGGCTCCACACGGTATGTACCGACCAGCCGGCTCCACACGGTATGTACCGGTCCGCCGGCTCCACACGGTATGTACCGACCAGCCGGCTCCACACGGTATGTACCGGTCCGCCGGCTCCACACGGTATGTACCGGTCAGCGGGCTCCACACGGCATGTACCGGTCAGCCGGCTCCACACGGTATGTACGGGTCAGCGGGCTCCACACGGTATGTACCGACCAGCCGGCTCCACACGGTATGTACCGACCAGCCGGCTCCACACGGTATGTACCGGTCAGCCGGCTCCACACGGTATGTACCGACCAGCCGGCTCCACACGGTATGTACCGGTCAGCCGGCTCCACACGGTATGTACCGACCAGCCGGCTCCACACGGTATGTACCGACCAGCCGGCTCCACACGGTATGTACCGACCAGCCGGCTCCACACGGTATGTACCGGTCAGCCGGCTCCACACGGTATGTACCGACCAGCCGGCTCCACACGGTATGTACCGGTCATCCGGCTCCACACGGTATGTACCGACCAGCCGGCTCCACACGGTATGTACCGGTCAGCCGGCTCCACACGGTATGTACCGGTCAGCGGGCTCCACACGGTATGTACCGACCAGCCGGCTCCACACGGTATGTACCGGTCCGCCGGCTCCACACGGTATGTACCGGTCAGCGGGCTCCACACGGTATGTACCGACCAGCCGGCTCCACACGGTATGTACCGGTCAGCCGGCTCCACACGGTATGTACCGACCAGCCGGCTCCACACGGTATGTACCGACCAGCCGGCTCCACACGGTATGTACCGGTCAGCCGGCTCCACACGGTATGTACCGACCAGCCGGCTCCACACGGTATGTACCGGTCAGCCGGCTCCACACGGTATGTACCGACCAGCCGGCTCCACACGGTATGTACCGGTCAGCCGGCTCCACACGGTATGTACCGGTCAGCCGGCTCCACACGGTATGTACGGGTCAGCCGGCTCCACACGGTATGTACCGGTCAGCCGGCTCCACACGGTATGTACCGGTCCGCCGGCTCCACACGGTATGTACCGACCAGCCGGCTCCACACGGTTTGTACCGGTCAGCCGGCTCCACACGGTATGTACCGGTCCGCCGGCTCCACACGGTATGTACCGGTCAGCCGGCTCCACACGGTATGTACGGGTCAGCGGGCTCCACACGGTATGTACCGGTCAGCCGGCTCCACACGGTATGTACCGGTCCGCCGGCTCCACACGGTATGTACCGACCAGCCGGCTCCACACGGTATGTACCGGTCCGCCGGCTCCACACGGTATGTACCGACCAGCCGGCTCCACACGGTTTGTACCGGTCAGCCGGCTCCACACGGTATGTACCGACCAGCCGGCTCCACACGGTATGTACCGACCAGCCGGCTCCACACGGTATGTACCGGTCCGCCGGCTCCACACGGTATGTACCAGTCCGCCGGCTCCACACGGTATGTACCGGTCCGCCGGCTCCACACGGTATGTACCGGTCAGCCGGCTCCACACGGTATGTACCGGTCAGCCGGCTCCACACGGTATGTACCGGTCAGCCGGCTCCACACGGTATGTACCGGTCCGCCGGCTCCTCACGGTATGTACCGACCAGCCGGCTCCACACGGTATGTACCGGTCAGCCGGCTCCACACGGTATGTACCGGTCCGCCGGCTCCACACGGTATGTACCGACCAGCCGGCTCTACACGGTTTGTACCGGTCAGCCGGCTCCACACGGTATGTACCGACCAGCCGGCTCCACACGGTATGTACCGACCAGCCGGCTCCACACGGTATGTACTTCGGTGTTCTGGAGGTGTTTGCACTACTATGGAGTGCCCACCGTCTGAACTGGAGTGGTTTCCTAGAGCTGGCAGCGAATGTAGATGACAGTATGGTAAGATCCCAGTGCTGTATGCCTTTTCCTTCATGCACGAACAATTCGGATGTTACAACCAATACATATGAAACCTTTTGAAGAAAAATATACAATTGCGTAAAATCACCCACCTTGAATTAGTTATTTGTAAGTCTCCTCAAAAGGTTACTGTCTTAGCCGAATCGAACATCTTTAGACTTGCCTTCACCTGCCAGGAAGGCCTTTTTCTTCAAAACATGTGTCTCGCTGGTAGACAAGAAGCTGTCTCATTTCTGCAAGTGTCTGCGCTGGCTGTCTCTAAGTCTTTTGGCACTCACATGGTGCCAACATTTGGCTAGGGGCCCCCTCGTATCTTTCTGTGGATCTTTCAAGTCAATTAACCATGTACATACATCAATCAATCAGAACGGATCGAAAAGATCAGATGAAACGACCAACTTAGTTTTTCCAAAGCCATTTTCTGCAGTGCGAAGGCAGTTTGAGAAGTTTAACAGCCTCCATAGATCGGGACGGAACCATGCATTGCACATCATTTACCCTACCCGTCCCAACCTTGACATTGTAATGACCTCAGTGTAACTCTGATTCTTGCGACTCTGTGCATTTGATATCGTCATGGAGCTATGGATTTAAGCCACGTCTAAAGAGAAATGTTCTCTGGTTATAGCGAATTTTTGGTAGATGTCTGCAATAAGCCTTCAGTTGTCTGTTTGATTTTGAAGGCGTCCGTTGTTTTTCTTCAGACGAACGTCAACTTCAACAGCATGCTGGTGGAGAACAATAAGCTGCGAGCTGAGATCGACCACCTGCTCATCGAGCGGGCCACCTTCAACAAGCACTACCGCAAGCTCATAGAGCGGCTGGCGGCGACGAAGCAGAAAACCTCGGACATCATCGACCAGGCCACGCAGGCCTACGACCAGCGGTGAGCGGGTGCCGTGTTCTGGGTCCAGTGAAGGAGCGCAGGTGCTGAACAGCCGTTGACCGTGGTTCTGGTTCGGGGTGCTGAAGGAGCAGGGTCGGAGCTTGTGTAGCCGCAGCCAGTGACAGATTTTTGTATAGTGGCTGCCGATTAGAATATTGTATGTCGTGCAAATGCGCGGTTTTCACACATGCAGTAACAATATCCCCTTCGTGTTGTAACGTAGTTTCAAACGGAGAAATGTACTGAGTTTGTGCTTTATTGGCGCAGTGGTATACAATGCAATGTTTGTTTTGCTATTTTTCAGCTGCTTCGCTATTTTTGTTTATCTTAGTGACGGGCGTTTAAAATGCATGGGGAAACAATTCTGCATTCGTTGTTGCTGCTCTTCATATTTTATTGTTCAACACGCATAACAAAAACAGCGTATGTTTTAGTATACCTATGGTTACTCCATCAAGGCCTTAACATGTGGAGTATTTGTTGGTTTCCTGCTGTTAAATTTAGTTTCATTGCTATTAAACAAAAACAGCGTATGTCTTAGCATACCTATGGCTACTCCATCAAGGCCTTAACATGCGGAGTATTTGTTGGTCTCCTGATCTTAAATTTAGTTCCGTTGCTATTAAACAAAAATAGCGTATGTCTTAGCACTCGGTCGAGGCATCAAAATGCGGAGTATCTGTTGGCGAGTGTTACCTGGTCACCTACTGTTTAGATTCAGTTCCGTTGCTATTAAACGCTGGAAACCACGAATAGAGCCATCGTCATCTCTGTGCTAACACACCTGGCCCCTGCTGTCAGCGATGAGGCCAACTCCAAGACAGCCGCGCTGCGGGAGCGCAATGAGAAGGAGTCGGTGGCCCACATGGCCGAGCTGAAGGACTTGCTGCGCACTCTGGACCACGACCACAAGCTGAAGGAGTTCATGTCCACCAAGGCACACGAGAGACAGATACTCGAGGACGAGGAGAAAATCAGGAAGAAGGGTAAGATTTTGCTTATTGTCGGTAAAATATCGGAATGCAAAAAGCATAGCGCCTTACTGCTCAAACTTTTGGACTGGAGTGATTGAGAAAAGCCTTTGTTGGCGATGGGTCGTGTGAACTGTGGACGATGGGTGTTTAGACTGTGGCATTATCAAATAAAAAGCATCGAGTGTAATGTTACCTGCCTACTCGGGCACTTACAGGCCGAGTAAGGGCAAATCCTCTGTAAAGGGCTTTGACGCCAGGAGAAATCGGTCTAAGGCCAGTCACACTCATGAATGTGGAGTGGGAGATTGCGGGGGGGGTTGAAAAAACACCTGAACATGACTTTGATACTTGTTCTCTCCTGCCCGAGCAGGGTTGAGTGCCCACTGGCGCGTTCTAGAACACGGTAATGGCTCCTTTATCCTCATGTGTAGTATATCATATTTGCATGGCAACGAAAGCCTCAATGTGCGTCGGCATGGCGGTCTGATTTTCTTTCACACACAGACGTTTCTTCCCAGTGAAAATAATCATTGCCACCCTCGGCATTTGTGCCTGGCCGTGAATCTGCAGGCCAAACCAGAGGGTGGCTGATAAAAAAGGCATGAACAGCGAAGTGTGACTTGTTCTACAGCAGTAGTAGATGGCCGGCGCTGGAGGCACAGCTGACTCGCGGTCCAGGAAAAGACTGGAGCGCCTTCTTCGGAAGGGCGCGGGTTCGGACCCTCGCAGAGATCTTAGTGTCTGCTCCAGTGCAGATGACCCAGGCTCGGTCTCTCTCCTTCCCCGATGCTGAAGAGGCGTCCCGAGGCTGGGTGTTGTGAGACCCGTGTCAAAACACCGCTGCCAAAATCTAGACTTGTGAACACAGTGCTAGCCGTTAGCGCTGCTCAAGCCCTTAGCCGATCGCTGACAGTAAGCAGGGTGTAGAATGTACCGCCGGGCGTAGAAACGCCTTCATTACGTAGATGACCGACTGCGTTACTGAATCATACCGAAGGGCCTATACGTGTTCCTGTCGGCATCAGTTTGATCCTATTTGTTCATCAGTCTTGAATCAAGTATGCTTAGAGTAAGGAAATTCCGATATGTATCGGTTTATGGGTTCCACCTGGTTTTTTTCCCACCAAAGTTTGCGAATTCAGACATTCTTACTTTTACCTCTGGGCTCTCCGTAGCGATTGGGGACCAGTGACCCCACTCTGAGTGTGTTCTAAGTGTGAAAGACGTTTTTCTACAAGGAGCCTACGACAACGCACTCCTAGGGATCGTTTCCTCTGCTTTTACGCTGAATGACTCTGTGCTTACCGTTTCCGACGAGGGATCCGCTGTAAATACCTTTGCAGTCTTCACATCTGCCAAGCCGTCGATGGCCGATCAATGCGCCTGCTTTGTCGCTGAATGTGTTTAATGTTTCTATTCTCTGACCCGCGGCGAGAATATGATCGCATGTTTGCCCTGGCCATCATGAGAACATTCTCGTGCCTAATCATCTCAGACTGCTTAGTGTATTCGGAAACAGCCGGGTAACTTTTATCGTGGGTGCTTGTACATACTCCATGTTTGTAAGCAAGGTCAGCCTATTTGTCTGTAGTTTTTATAGACTTTTATGTGTACTTTTATGACTCCCCCAACAACAGAATATCAGTTTTTGCGTCATCATGAGCAATGTTGAAGGGCTGATCAGGACATGTGGCCAATGGTAACCGCTGAGCTCATCGATTCTACCGGAGCTCAGTACGCCGCCGGTTGTCATGTATCGAACTTTCTCTGATGCCTGAAGTAGAGACACAGCTGAGGTCACTCGGGTGTGGAGGGAAAATCAACATCAAAATGTTGAGCAAGTGATAAATTCCGATGGTAAAGAACCGAAAAACCTAATTTTCAGGATCTTCAGCCTTGTGAAAAATGAATTTCCACCTTAATTTCTGGAATGACATGATTCATTTTGAGATCTTACTGCCTTTTGGATTTTTGCTTTGTATGAACCACACTCGTGTGATGGTCAAAGCGGAGTTTGGTACGAATAGACAAAATAGAGACCCACGAAATATGAGCCTCTAGACCGCCATGTGCCTTGTCTGGGTATGGTTGTTTCCTCGGACCCCTGGATTCCGGTGGTTTGCATCTGACCTCGGCTATAAGGCGGCTGTGCCGGTCGGCGCCTCTGACCGGCGCGCTGTGCCGTCAGACCACGAGAAGTCGGCGGAGAAGACGGCGGAGGAGACGGTGCTGGCCTACCGTGAGGCCTTCCGGCGCATTTCCGACATAGCTGGTCAGTGGCGGACACACGGACTGTAGTAACGCCGGGTCGGAGGAGCGCCTGGTGGAGCGGTCTGTGTGGGACATTTTAGCACTCACCCGGTCTGTCCCATCCACTCTACCCCATCCCACTCCGTCACGGAAAACCGATACAAAACGTTTTCTGGCGAAATATTCCTGTACCGTCCCACTTTAACGAAGCTGGGAAAATTTCGACTCATCTTGTCTTACAGCACCCATCCCGTTTTGTATACCTTGGAAAGCTAAGATGAAGACTTTGGAGACACTTGCAATAGTATTTAACTCTGTATCATAATGATACAGAGCTACTGATGCTACAGAGCAATGAGCTAATGATTAGTTTTCATGTCGAACATTCTTCCTCTGCTACATTGCTCCCTTTTCACTTTTAAGTGTGGAGTACCCTGGTCTTTGCCATGAAGTTGAGACCTCCCTGGGCCACAGGTGAGACAGATATCAGCAAACTGATCGATCAGTACGTGAAGATGGAGGACAAGAACTTCGCGCTTTTCAACTATGTCAACGAGCTCAACACCGAAGTGGAGACGCTTCAGGAGCAGATCTCACTTACGGAGGAGGAGATCGAGAAGACCAAGCAGAAGGACATCCGCGAGACGGAGGGCAAGCAGGAGAAGATTCACACTCTGGAGGTCAGTCGATGGGCACGAGAGAGTGGTCACCCATCAGGGCTGTAGATAGTCGGGTGTTACCCTGCGCCTCCTGAGGAACTTGGGCAGGCACTAAAAACTGTGGAGCGTAAAGTCTGGTGATTTCTGTTGGTAGATTGACCGTGCTCAAATGCAGTCCTATGGCACTCGTATCTCGTCTTAACGAGCTGAGTCGTAACGAGCGATCTTGACGATCGTTAGAGTAGAATGTACGTTGATACAATTAAGTTTTTCACAGACGGGATGAGAAAACTTCGGTGTCCGTTGGGAAAGCGTTTCAATTTTGTTTCAGTTTGACTTCAAGGTCGATGTGATAAACTCTGTTGAGATATTGTAATGCCCCTTATTTCTTTTAATCGGAACGATTATTATTGGAGGTTAGAGCATTCTTTCCCATTTGTTTGTTTTCGTTTACCGCAGCTCTCCAAACTTCAGTTTTTGGCCCAAATTTTTTGCACTGAAGATCAGTTGAATGATACTAAACCAACATTATTATTTGGAAGTTCCTGATACTTGGGAAGCTGCTAAAATTGGAAGGAAAGGAGAGGGGTCGGTGGGAGAAAATTGAAACCAGACAAATGTCAAGAAACTGGCAATCATACTGGAAGAGCGTATTTGCCGTCTGCCAGGCCAGTAGTTGCCACCCTGTTGTGCGTGTGCACAGCGCGAGGCTAGGGGAGACCTCGGAGACGGCCGACAGCGCGGAGCAGTCGCTGGCCAAGTACCAGGCGCTGCTGCGCCAGCTGTGCGAGGGCGTGGACCAGCTGGTCACCGAGACCAAGTGCGACCGCTCGCCCATCCTCGAACTGCTCGGTAGGTGGCGCCGGCCGCTGACATCCGGGGGAGTCGGCGGCGCTCGTGGTTACATCGCTAGCTGTGGGTTGACCATTACTTGATCCGAGCCTTTGACTGAGGTTTCAGGCTGGTATGAATATGAGTTTCATCTAGGCACTGCTTGTGTGTCTCTCTGTATTTGTCCACGCGACGTGTCCAGACCCGATCAGCGTCGCGTTCTGTCAAGTGTGGCCTCGTTCGCCGCCGCTGCTGCCGCATCTCCAGCGTCATGTCTCTCTTCCACGTCAGGTAACAACCAAGAGGTGACCGAGAACAACATCATGACCTACCTGACCATGGTGGAGCAGCGGGTCAACGACCTTCTGCGCGTGCGCAAGTTCATAGACTTCCAGCGGGACGGGGGCTCGGGCGTGGACGGCTCGGAGGAGTCGCCTACCGGCTCGCTGACCTCGGCTCGCGGCCAGAGCAGCCGCGTCATGCTGCCGGCCCAGCTGGCGGCCGTGGACATCAAGGTGGCGGCGCCGTCGCCCGGGTAGGTGCAGCCTCGGCGGACCGGCGAGGGCTCTGTCCTGGCGTGCTCAGTGACAATGATAGATGTATCGTAGCAACATTGGTGGCTCGCTTTTGCTGACGTTTTTGCCCTCATTTCTGACCTCTGTTTCGTATTTTGTGCATCCTTTAATTCTCCACTTTCGCTTTGGCTCCAAATGTAAAAAGCAGATTGGAGAGGTTGACTGTTCATTTTGGGAAGACTATTTTTGATGGATTATCGTGTTAATTTCGGTTTGGTGTTGTCAATTCATGTCTTGGTATGTGTATACCTAATCCCCATAGGTTCTTATTTTGATCTTCAATAAATGTGAAATATGAAGCGTCCGAACCACGCCCTCCCCTTCCTTCACGCCTTGTGCTGGTATCCGCCCCGTTGGACACGAGCCGTCCGCAGCGACTGGCCGTTTTGCTTCATCCAACACCATCTTCCAACCGCGTGTGTTTGCAGAGACGAGAGCGAGGCCGATACGGAGATCGTGCCTCTGACCGAGGAGCAGATCAAGGCCAAGATGGCGGTGGTGCCGGAGCCAGCCGACTCGCACTCCAAGAAGAAGAAGGCCAAACACGCCATCGGACCCAGGTCGCCCAAAGCCAAGGCTGGCAAAGCACGGAGCTCAGACTGACTGTAGTCCAGGACTGTTCTGGATCTGGTCAAGGCTACGCATCAACTTGTCAAAGCTTCGTAAATGGCGAATGAAAGATCTGCCGGAGGAATGTTACTTTTAATCTAGAGCTATAGGTCCACGCACGATGTCGGCGTTGTAAGTCCTGCTAGTCAAATCAACATTTTGAAGCGTTTTGAACGGGGAATTTACATCGTTGTCTGTCAAAGATATATACTGAAGGGAAATCATGTGCCGTTTCACAGCACCTTATTTAAGCCGCACTTTTACAATGAAGGCTGTCTTATAAAATTTAATCGTGCCTCTCACTCAAGGTGGCTCGCCTTTCGTCCTGCACTGTCAGAAAACTCCTCTACTTCAATATCTGTTGTCTCGTCTGATTGTCCACTGGTGGAGTCATTTTATGTTCATCAAATATATGTGTGGTGTAACTTATCGCCTTTGTGTCTTGTCTTCCACTGGCCTCGTATACCTGAAATTCAAAATGTATATCAACAGTGTTCGTTCTATCGATTCGTGAAAAACTCGAGCCGCATTGTGATTGGTTCTGAACTGAAATGGCGCTCTTACGGAGCACGCTAAAGAACCTTTGATTTCACACTACGCTTGTTCCAAAACACATAGTTCTCGGTGAAATTACTTTTATGAAATGTAACTCAAGCGCTTGAAATGTATCAGAACTTTCTAGTGTGCAAGCACAGCGCTCATGGCTTTCAACACTAGCGTGGTCATATTCAGTATCTAGGTTTTTTCCGTAGCTGCTTCTCTTCAAATAGAGATCCCTGACTGGCAACAGCAGGAATGGGGAACCCTTGGTGCTCTTCCCGCGCCCCACTAGATAAGGCTGAAGTAGGACTGCCAGGCTAGAAAAAGCCCCTGAAAAGTCATTTGGCTCCTAAAAGCCATGAAACCTCAACTTATTTGGAAATCATACCGTCGTCAGGAGATAATATGACTCCTTCGGGGACAATTTGGAAATTGGCCAGAAAACCTGGCATCCCTACCTCCATCTCATCGAGCGGGGCGCGCGGGAACAGCCCCATAGATCAGGGAAGAAGGTAGCTGGAGCCAGTGGCGGATCCTTGGCTTGGTTTGGGAGGAGGGGGATAGGTGGCCCGAACTTCTCCCGCCATGGCCTAGGAACAGCCTCCGACTAAACATTAACTATTGGGCACTCGGGAGATTGCGGGGGGGGGGTTTGAGCTCTTTAGCCCCCCCCCTTGTAGCGACCTCTGGCCGCAGCCATGGCTTGCGGAATGCTGCAGGAGAGGTCTCTATCGAGCTCAGTCCAGCTATTCTGTGACCAGCCGACTGTATACCAAGTGTATGTAGAGGCGTGCACGGTGCACGCAGGTTTTGCACATTCAGTCCATTCGCCTCTGCAATGGTGAGTACGGCGGTACCGTCCTCTGAGTATTTTACTGCAGCTCTTCAACATGCTAGTTCTACGTCGTGTGGATCAGCTTTTCCCTCTGGAAAGTTATCTGAGTTCTGGCAGCTTGGCATCTGCGACACGACGAATGCCCTTACAACAGGGTCGAACTTTGCCTCCATCTGTTTTCTATCTTTCCCGAAGACTCCTTTCGCTGAGGTAAGGTCAGGCTGTGTGGTGAGCTCAGGTAATCTGTTTTTTTTGGTAGCTACGATAATCACATGGCTTTGAACGGTAAGAGCTCATAGAAATATTACCCTCCGCAATGTTTCGAATAAACCTGCCCTTATGATTCTGTGCCAGTGATTGTGAAGCACGGGTGACCTGGGGCTGGGTCGAACCGTCAGCCGTTCCACTATAATCGTATGGAAGAGAATTACCAAGGAGTGTTCTCTGAAGTTTAGGGATGCCTTTCTGATTTAAGGAGGGCTCAAACAGCCCCAAAAACATTCATACATTGGTGCCCGATTGTTTCGGCATGTTGACTATATGCAACTATAATCAACTAAAAAGGAGATCTGCATGTTAATTGTAGCAGTAATGCTCAATTATGAACATTAGAAGACTGCCTCCGCCGGACGAATTTCCACCCCGCCCCTTCTCCTGTATTTGCGGGTGCCCCCCCCTTTTGCTACGCAGTTGCGGGTGTGCCCCCTCGCCGTCGCCGCTCTGTCCGGTGCTTTGGAAGCGGGCGGGAGCGGAGTGGCGCCGCGTCCGTCCAGTGCAGCGGTCCAGCGGAAAACTGCCCCTCCGACCGCTGCACACACATATCATAGTAATCCAATAACAACTTCAGATGGATTAGTGGCGGATAAAATCCGATGTGCCCCAATGGGCCGTGAGGCGAGCCGGCCGGCAGCTGCAATCGCCAGGCCCGGCTATAAAGTCAGCCCGGCTGCAGCGGCGGCCGGAGACGGCGATCTCTCGTTCGGTCAACTGCCCGGGACAGCGCCGCCGCTCGGGCCGACGTCGCCGCCGCAGTACTTGACATCGGCGAATACCGAGGCCGGCTTTGTGTGCCGTCTGCCGTGATTGGGACAACAGGGGCCTGTAATGTATCGGCGGCCGGCGCTGGCTAATGGGCGGCTGAAGAGGGGTCGCGCTGGCCGCCGCCATCGCCTCCAATGCCGACGCTGTGAAGCGGAAGTCTGTCGACGCTATCGCGAGTTATCGGCGCGACGTCGCGGTCAGGGCTGCCCCGTCCCGTCCTGGAAGGGTCGGCTCCAGTGCTGGCTGGCCTGAGATGGTGTCTATCGTACGTTTATAGATACGTTTGTGGACATGTAGCTTGATCTTAGACGTGCGATCCTTGTAGATAGTACAGTTGCATTAATAACTCCTAATTGCCTTCTTTGACTGCCCTGCATGTGTGTGTGGTTGGTACAGTTGTTGGTTTGTGGCTTTTTCTGTTGCATGGACATATGCCGTATTACGTGGTGTCAATAGGTTCGCTGGTGCCAAATTCTGACACCAACTACCAAACCAAGATCTGAGCTCGGGTCGTCATTGTCTGGTGATGTGTGACTCCTCCGAACCTGCGCCATCATGTTTCCAGGGGGGCTGGTTTTCCAGTCAGATTCTCGGCTCTCGGTAGACATTTTTCAGTAATGATCTGGGTCGTTATCATGGCGCAAGGTTAGGCGCTAAAGAACATCAAGCCAGAGTTCTGCAGGCCAGCATTTGTCTTCTGGCATCGCAGATCCATACAGGTTCTGGCAAGACTGAGACATCAGAATGAACCTCTTTGAAAAACCCGCGCCAGAATGAATCTATACTTCATTGTAATTAAACCGACGAACATACAATGTGGTCTTTGGAAACCTCGGGTTAAAGCGTGTATTCTCTCTGGTGATGGATCAGTGACCTATCAGCTTAACGAAAAATGATCTCTTACACTTCTCCAGCGTTTGTAATATGTTGTAAACGTGCAGTAATTGTGTTTTTGTGCACTTCTAAAACACAGAAGCACTGCAAAAGGAAACAATGCAAAACAGGACTTTAGCTCATAGAATCGGCACGATACCCATACACATTAGAATGTCTCGTTCATTTGCGCGCTTATAGCACATTGCATTCATTAATGCACTGCAAATTATAAATAAATCAGTATGTAACTACAGACTAGTCTTGCGAACACAAGTGCCCGTAGATATTGAGACTGACTATTCTAATACGGCCACCACAAACCGACATGTTTCAAGCTGCCCTTCAAAGCAGCTACATCAAATGTTATCGATCACAACCTAATGAGATCATCAAAGCACTCTACTGTGGCCTTAGACAGCTGTTTTAAATAGTGTCATCAGGGGCTTCCACGACCTTATCGAAGCTGCGGATGAAATGCCCGTAATCGGCCGATCTAACGGATGAGCTCTGTGGAGATCAGTACAATCAGCAGGAATGAGAACCGGCAACCGCGAGATCGGTTCTGGCTGTGCAAACTGAGTTCGAAACTGCTGAACACATTCTATTTCAAATACTTCAAATCCGATATCTTGTGCGTTTGGAATCTACGGACTGTATAATCGGCAGAGAAACCGTTTTAGGCAATGGAAATGAGTACTAAACAAGTGTTCTTACGTTAATGATCTGTTCAGACTCTGTCATCTCACTAGGAGTAGTAAAAATGAAAGAAACGGGAGTCAAATAGTTTTTGCATTGCAGAATCTTGTTTTGTTTCAGTTTCATGAGTAGTGGAGTGTTGAGAAGTTCCCTTTTGCCTGTTCTGTCCAGCCTATTTTGTCACTGGCCATGTTTTCCTCTCAGTATATAAAACGTAGTCACTTCCCGTGAGATCTGAGATCCCACGAAATTTTCTGAAACCTATGGAACCATAGGTTTCAGGTTACCATAGTGTCCATAGGAACCTTAGGCGCCATAGGTTAACCATGGACCTGGAACCAAGTTTAAGGTTACTATAGGTTCCATAGAACCATAGGCATCATAGATTACCCTATGGAACCTGGAACCTGTGGAAATTTGCGGGAAAATGCCCTTTTGCCCCCCCCCATCTTCCATCCTTGCCGAATGCCCCAGTATGGCTACTTTTTCAAGGATCATGACACATGCTTCAACTCATTCCTTGCATTTAGGAACACTCTAGGGTGATTCATAAGTTTTAAGGGTTTGAAGTGTTGTAATGAGCGTGAAAGTCATGATGATAATGTTATAAAAAATTACCGGCAATCGCTCATAGTATAAAAATAAAATGCCAAATAGTATATGATATTTCGACGGCGTGTTTCTTCAGGAGCAAGTTTGAATTTAATAATCAAAACTTGCCCTGAAAACACGCCCAAATATCAAAATACTATTGGCATTTCAATTTCATTATACTATGAGCGATTCCTAATTTTAAAACATTATCATCACTCTAGGGTGATGCCGAGGAGAGCCATGCAACAAGTTTCCTGTGAGCTTGAGACGGTTCGCATCGCTTTCAAAAGATAATCATGGTACAGTGACGTCACTCAGACTCTTCGGCCTGCGAGCTGTGCTAAACCGGGTCCACCCAGCACCCATGCAGAGGAACTGCGCCAAAACAACTGGTCGCTGCCCCCTGGTTCAAGCTGGCTCGAGCTGACGTTCTTACACCACCACCATGTCTCTGACCAGTTAACAATCAGTCCCCCTCCGTGACCACTGACCAGCGCTCGAGTCGGCACCAGCTGTAGAAGAGACCCTGGCCATGCGGCCGGCAGCCCGCGGCGCCGCTCAGACCGGCGACAGCCGCGAGGCTCGCGCCGCGCCGCTCAGCGCCTCGGCGTGTTTGCGTGCCTTCATGCGGAGGTCGGCGATGCTGCTGCTCTTGCTGGCGAGCCGGCTGGCTGGGCTCCAGACGCTGTTGGCCAGGCCCAGGCCCGGGTAGCTGGCGCCCGGGTAGAACAACAGCGGAGGCGGGGGTGGTGCGCCGTCGCCAGCGACGCCGAGAGACGCCGCCGCCGCCGCATACTGCAACACCCACGTAGTGTCAATTCTAAAACCCTGACAACCGAGGGTGGTATTTATTATTCAAATGCTGCCGTTGGTTCTTGAGCGACAAGAATAGCCTTTGTTGGGTCGAATCCATTCAGATGAAATTATTGAGATGTTTGGTCTCCAATTTGGATGTGCGGTGTGAGCAGATTGACGGGCTGTTTTTAAATCCGCCCTTTAGCATTGAGCGCACGTGTAAATTCATTCAAAAGTCACGTGCCGGGCAAGCATAATGCAATAAAGGGTCCTGTTACAGGACTTCTTCAATACTTCACTTGAACAGAGTGAAGCCCACTGACATCCCAGACGGCTCCTGTTCATACGACGCGCGATATTTCAAATCAGTTGGCCCGATTACATTACAGGCCGGAGATCAGGGCCGGTTTTCCGCGGCGCCGTCGTGTCACCGGCATACGCCCCGACGCCGCCGCGCGCGGCGACTCGTGTAAACTCGTCACTTATGCATGCAAGGGGAGCCGGCGGACCGTGCGCTGCCAATCTCCCTGCCGACGTCCCGCCGGCGTCTCTGTGGCCAACGCACTCTGCCTCCGAGGGCGCGCGGCGCCGCGCGAAGCGGGAGCAGAATTAGGTCGTTAGAGTCAGGGTCGCGACTGATAGATACTTGCGATGGGCAGGGTGTTCAGTAGTTGCGGAAATGCCAGGGGATTAACACGCGTATTGACGGGGAGGTGGGTAACCGCCTCCCACCCGTCCTCGGATTTCTCGGAGATGCGGCGGTGCAGTGCGAAAAAACGGTGGTGCGTGGCGTCGCCATTCTGGGTATACATTTCATCATTTTTACGTCTCTGGTCAAAATTGTGGGTTTAGATCATTTTTAGTCATGAAAAGCATCGCAGAAAGGAAAGCTTGTGCCATACCTACCATGAAGTTGTCTGACACTGAAAGTGCGCGAAAGTTCGAGACAAGTGTGGCTGGAATTTTTCAACGCTGAACGACAACGGTGATCATACAACTTTGTGGTGCTTTTGAATTTATTTCGATCGCATTAAATGTTTTTTTCAGGCTCTGCAAGTGTTTGATGTAGCATGGGGTCTGGGGGAGACTGTTTTATTTGCACTACATACTTTCTTTCTGCCTAGATTTTGTAAGAAGCTTACACTAAGCCAGGACGCTAAGTCTCAGTTCTCAAGACGCAGTTTTGGTTTGGGAAGCTCTTATGGCTAGGAGCAAAAAGCTCGGTTAATCAGTTTTGCTCGGCTCCGAAGTGCTGCCAACGCCGTTTCAAGCGCCTCCTGTGGTCTGCCACCTTCGGAGCCTTAGGCGAGTGAGTACGAATACTGCCTGACATTTACTCCTCGTATGTCATGGTGGTCCTGTTGTCATGTGGCAACGAGATGCTAGCATGGCAATAACTCCGTATTGTATTGCATGTAGGTACTGCTGCGTCATAAAGTCATGATTTCAATTACTCAAAGATCGTTCTCAATCAATCGCTTGAGATCGTGTTGTAACTGTCACGTGACGCAGTCTCCGGGCTCGCCGGGTACCTGAGGTTCCGGCGCGGTGCCCCGGGGCGTAGCTGCGCGCGTCTGCGCTCCAGTGCCGACTTGGAACAGAGGCCGGCGCGGCCCCGTCAGATGTCGCGCCCGATCGATGAGCGGGGGCGGAGCTAATACAAATCTCATTACCATTGGTCGAATGAATAAAACGCCTGATGACGGACGATTCTCATTGGACGTAATTCGATTAAATGCTTCCGCGGGGGAGAGAATTAAATGTCGTGTCGGGTGTAGCCCCGGTGGGGTGTAGGGGTGGAATTGGGCATCAGATATGGTGTGAGGTGAACGGATGAGCAATCGAAATTGATTCGGTGGTGATTAAATTAGCTAAAATCTTATAAAAGGTATTATTCTCAGGCCATATGGACCTGGCAGTCAGTGTCGATGAGCCCCATTTTTGTTCCGAGGGGTGTACTGACACATCTCCGTTAGAACAACACAAATATGACGTAAAAATGGAAAAATAGTGGGCCTATATTATACTCCGAGCAAGAGAGAATGATAAATGAGATCAGGTGAGTTATGTAAGATATATTACCTCGAAAGCCCAGGTTCTTCAGTTGAACCAATTTTGCCTCAGATTTGCTCTGGGGACCGAAGAAAGAAGGTGCATGCCTTGGGGCTTTTAACAGGTGCAATAATATCTATCTATGTCTAATCCTGATCACTCCTCTCCATATATTTTTCCGGGTTGACCAAAGAACAGTTCACAACCGGAAAACGCTACTTGACTGCACTTGAGAGAATTCATGGGCGCATCAATCGATGAGAGAATTTTGAAAATCGATAAAAATGTTGCACTTAAATGGTTTTAAAATCACACCTATATTTTGAAATCGCCTTAATCGCGCGGCTGCAATGGTTCCCATGTACTGTAGACCAAGTAGTGACGTAATAACGTCCAATAATCGTAGTGGTGTTTCAAGGTCATCTCACATAAAAATGAAGCTCAATATCATACCAGAATTTTCAAGGTCATTGACGCCAATACTTTCAGTCAGACAGTGTTACTCACTAGGGACGCATGTTATCTATGACGTTATAGGTAGTTAACACGCGATTGACGGGGGTACCCCCCCTGGGTTTTCGGAGACAGAAAACGCGGCGCGTAGCCGCCGTACTGTAACCTTTCCCTCATCATTTTACAACTTCGTGAAAATTTTAAGGTTAGGTCATCTCAGGTCAGGTCACCAGAACAGGTCAAGTGACCCGACCTAAAAAGTTAAGATACATAAGTCGGAGCAGGGTGAACTTATCGGATTGAAACCACACACATAATGGCCCCACCGAGTTCTCTAAAATATGTTCCGGTATTTTGATATCAATGACCGAGGTCAGGTACGAGCATGACCTCTCCATTGGAAATACATGGGAAAAATGGTTTTTACGGAATAACCAGTAACGGATGGTGAAGACATTTATTTTAGCTGCATTAGACTTGCCTGGGCTTTGCGGTTCTAATGATATGCATTTTATATAATTTGACCCTGACCGACCTCAGGTCAGGTCAAATCCTTGATTGACCTAGAAAGGTCAAATTATATATCATTCGATTCGGCTTCTAAGAGGATTCATAAAGTTCAAGTCGTTTTGCTCTATCTTACTTGTTCAGATTTCATGGCCGAAAAACTGAATTTACATGTATCCCTATGACGGGCATGTTTGACCTCTCGTGACCTTAAATGTACCTACAAAAAATGGTTCAAATGTTTTCGATTGAAAGTGGATGGGCAGCCCAACACCGTTTACCGTCTTTCGCTACCACCGTGGTTCTCGAGATCTTAGGGGGCGGACCCGCCCCCGTCAACGAAGGTGGCTCAGACCCCCGTCAATGCGCGTGTTAAGGTTACCCAATTTGAGATGAGGTGGCTTAGTGGACCGCATCCTTGTCTTCTAAGCCACCGGTCCCGGGTTCAAGTCCCGGCGGAGCCTCTGAATAAGTCGATCTGATCCCCAAAATCCCTTCCAACAGGGTGAGAGTTGGCGACGCCGTATGACCCGGGCAGCTGGTGGGTCGTTAAACCCCAACAATTATTTCAAGGTTATCCAATGCTAAGTTCAAGGTCAAAGGTCATTGGTTAAAGTCAACCCCTCATTTTCCGCCCAATGGCTGGTATAATGTCAGTGTTTGTGTATATTATTGGGAATATATCATATTGTGACATCATGGGTCAATGACCTTGACCCTAAAATTTCAGAGGAAATCGTGTGGTTTCCTCCTTCCATGACCTTATTCCGATTTTAACGTATTTTCATTATTTCTCATAATCACGGTATTTCCCAATAGGTCCCCATCCCGACGTAGATTTGTCATTAACGACCTCGTTTGAGCTTGGAAAGACTTATCTAGGTCAATAAATATTGGATATAATGTAGATAAATATAGCTCCACAATCTATCAAAGGGGTATTTCCCTAACCCTCTTGGTTTTCCAGATATCAGGGGCATATCACTGTACCGCGTTCCACTGCGCGTTGACACCAGAATCCTCTTCACAGCGCATGTTAAAGGTGCACAATTTCATGTGTAAAAGCCACTTTTGTTTTCTTTCTTAAGAATTTTTTCCCTTGCAACGTAATTGAGCTAGTTGGGAGCCATAGCGGTCCTCAGCAAAGGCCACAATAGGCTCTCGCCAGCAAGGTACAGGAACGCCGTCACTTATGCCATTTATGCCTGGCTGGTCGCGATTGTACGAAAATCTTAAGTGTCAGGGACTCATCGGAGGGACTGGAGAGCCCGAAAGCCCTGTTTGGGTCTCTGGTCCAGGACTGAAAGCCCTCATCTGGCCGTTCGGTGGTCTAAACCTTGGAATGAGCGCTGTCGCGTCCCTCGTCGCATCCCCTCTGAACCCTGTTTAAACGGAGTATGGAGCTGGTGACGTCAGATGATTTCAGCAGTTGATGCCTCGTGAAACCCGAAACCGACGCTATCAACACTAGGAAAGCGATGTTGCCTCCCGAATAGAGAAGAGATTCCAATCCAAGGTTTTGGGGGCACAGGTATCAAAAGGGCAGCGGGTTCCGGAGTGCATCTTTATCAGCCCTTCCTTTCCGGTTCCGAGAATTTGCTATCTCAGCTTAACTTCTATGGTTTAACCTGGCGGGATATCTGGGCTCAAGCAAAGTGGTTTAAATGTTTCAAAAACAATGCATTTGAGGTTTTCCGCAGGTATCTCAAGCATATCCAAACCTGGCTGTCGCATTCTCAATGCTGCTGAAAATTTCAACGCTTAAATTTTGACCTGGCATATCGCGTAATATTAGTTCGTAATATCACTCACTGTAGTGGGAACTTTCTTAATCTCTACACTACAAAGCTTATTGCCAATGCATTGGCCTGAGTAAGAATAGTCTCCTTACAGATCAGCTCTCTGGAGCAGAGGTCGAAGATCGAAGTCAAAGTGTCACGAACGGAATTTGAAATCAGACCTGTGTGACCAAAACTGTTGAGTTTTGAGACCAAAGGGCCGGAGGATTATTTGCCAGACCTTCTCATAATCCTAATAGATATAAAAAGAAATGTATTGACAGACTGGACTCTCATGCTGAGGTAGGCACAATCTTGCCTATTTTGTCACCCACGTGATTTGTTTTTGTCACCAAACATTGTCGGTGAGTTGGCAGATGTTTCGACCCGAGAACTTCCAGGTATGAATACAGCAGCTTTTCCGAAAGCCTAAGTCTCACTAATCAAAATTTCACCGTAGCTAACTAATTTCATATCTGACGCTTGCAATGCTCATTCAACAAGTGCGGGATGAGGTGGCTCAGTGGATAGCACCCTTGTCTTCTAAGCGACTGGTCCCGGGTTCAAGTCCTGGCGGAGCCTCTGAATAAGTTGATCTGATCCCCAAAATCCCTTCCAACAGGGTGAGAGTCGGCGATGTCGTATGACGCTGGCAGTTGGTGCGTCGTTAAACCCCAACAATTATTATTATTCAACAAGTTACTTACCATTCAAAATATAAGTTTCAGTATCATAAGTGTCGGAACAGGAGGGGAGGAGGGCCTGGCCCCGACTTTTTAGCAAAAACATTCCTGATCTAAGTCAAAATGGGAAAAAGCCGGACATTTTTATACCCAGCCGCTGTGGAAAGCAGCGAGGAGTCCAAATTCTAACTGTTTTTTATTCTAGCGTTGAAAGTTTGTTGTCAGCTTCAGGTTGAAGTTTGGCTGGCCCCCTCACTTTATGTTCGGCATATATTTTAGCACCAAGTCTACAGGTTCAGGAAATCAAGCAGGTAGGGTTTATTTATGTTACCTGACCAGCTGTACAATCTGTGGAGAGAACTTAAGCTGATTGGTGCCCTGGGCACAAACATTACAGTTTCTGGCAAGTGTTTTTACTTCGCCGTCGACCTGCATTAGTTTTGAATCGGTTAACGATAAGTGCACCTCATTGGTGGATTCAGGAGGGATGGGGAAGGAGACACATGATCGGGGGAAGAAAAACATATCAGGTGGGCGCCAAATCCTATCGTGGGGCGCCGAGGCTTGCATCCTGTGGGATAGGATAAGAAGCAACATTTCAGGTGGACACCATTGACCTTTCAGGGGGCGCCGTGTCAATTTCAGTGGACACCAAAGGTCGATCGGGAGGGGAGGGGCAAGTGCCCCCATTGCCCCTGGATCCGCCTATGATGTGCCCGACAAAAAGATAGCTACACAAGACCGACAAGAGTTACTAACAACTCAATAACGTATTCGAGATCGGTGATTGAGACGAAAAGGTTTGATCGCGCAGAAATTAATGGTTTTAGGTTTTGTTATGGCCATGTCAAACACATCGCAATAGGACTTGGTCACGTTATAAACACTGCTGAAAATGTCAGCGCTTTCGCTTAGACCAGGTAAACCAGGTAAAGCTTTCCCTTGATGACGATGTTCCGATTCATATTCGACCGCGCTCAGACTTGACTCCACCGCAAAAACCCTCTCCAATCAGACTATCTTCTGTTTATACAAGATATTGATCGTTAGCATGTCAATATATTTTAGAACAAAAATTAGATACAGAAAGGCCAAAAAGAATCGAGGCGATATTTCGCTGAAAACAGCATCAACAGGTCTGTTGATGCTGTTGTCTATTGCAACAAGCCGTTGAGCATCAACGACCTGTTGATGCTGTTGTCAGTGAAATATCGTCTCGATTTGTTTTGTATCTAATATTAATTCTAAAATATATTGGCATGCTAACGATCAATATCTTGTGTATCTTTCTCTCCATCATGCTGCCGCAAGCTATCTGTATAATCAAAATATCGTCTGTTTCGTCAAGTTCCGTGTCCTGAGATATTGATTGGTGAGTGGTTGACATTTGTATGCAGCAACATCCACACTGACCTGCAGCAGGGCGGGGTCGAGGCCGGAGAGTCTGCTGACGGCTGACGTGATGGGGTCGGGGGTGACGTGGGGTGACGTGAGGTGAGCCGCGTGCGTCAGCCGGCCAGGGTACGGACTCAGAGGCGTCATCGGACACGGCTCCAGGGGCACCCCGGCGGCGCCCGCCCGGCCCGCCGGCAGGGCCGCGCCCGGCGACGAGGCGCCCACCACCATACCGGCTGTGGGACGGGTACTGTGTCAGAGGCGGTACTTCTGGATAATGTTAATGACGCTACCGCAGGACATAAATCTAAAGCCTAAAATCACAGTTTTGAGCTGGTGCCAGTGGGTTATCTGTCGGCTGATCATTTCCAAGCTTCTATCTAGATTTCTATATATTCTATATATTTATATATTCTAGATATTCCATATTCTAGATATTCTATATATTTATCTATTATATCTTCTTATGATGAAGTCGTCAGTGTTCTACAGATGCGTTACCTTTTAGAATTGTTATATTGCAGATCTAAGATGGAGTCAATTGTTGGCTCCTCGATTATAAGTCTTTGAAGAAAGTAGGAAGGTCATGGTAAACAGGTGCTTACAATGGGATTCTTGTATCAGGTTTTAGCTTTAACAAAATACAAGACGTTTTAACCTTTAGAAGTTACAAGTCTTAAACTATTACAAGAATCCCATTGTAATCACCTGTTTATCAATCTGTCTCACCATCCTGTACATAGGAAGGTCATGTTTTCACCCAAGACGGGTCATGTTTAAACTAAAAAACACTTGAAACACAGAGCATGCCAGATTATGTAACGTAACGACTTATATGATCAAGTTCTCTCAGTTCCTTCCTAAGTTTTGAAACTATGAGTCAGAGGGTGTGACATTGTGCGCAGTCGGCAAATCCACAACTGATTGCACTATACAGCACAAAAACTGAAGCTTCAGTAATCAGTACTTAGGAGTCACGCACTCAAGCATATGGTGATGCGATCCGCCGCGACTCAAGCATATGATGAGCTCTATAAGTTGATGCACTACATCTGACTCAACGGAGCCGCCTAATTATAAGGACAAATGATCTAACATAAAAATGAAAGCAGCGACAAATTCTGCTTTTCCCGATTGAATCAAGGAGTCAGAGTTTAACCCCTTTGGTATTGAACTAGCGTTGAGTCACCAAACTTGGGCAGCAGATTGTTCACAGATTCTCACACGATCTCAAAATTTAAATCTCACAGCTCAGCATCGGTATAAATTCTCGGGTAGTCCTCGTCTGGCACTGTGCTCTTTCAGCAATCACCAAATATCACTCCGCCGCTACACTCCCTCAGCCACAGCATACTGCATCTCTCCCCATCAATAACGTAAACCGGCCTCGACACGGATTAACGGGCATCTCTTGCCATCGGGGTTCGCCACAGAGTGGCGCCCCGTGGCCAAATCTGACGCAGTGATTCATTGCGCTGTCGCGTCAGGCACCTCCAAAAGAAAATCAATGGATGATCCACTTTGGTCGCTTTTTATTGAATGCCCCTCGCGATTTGATTAGATTAAGATCCTCTGGCAATAAAGAGAGTATGCATAAACGCGTTACCCGTGCGCCCTTCTGCAAGGCAGCGCGTGACGACTAACACCACCAGAAGGTTTGATTGGATTATTGAACTGCGGTAAACATTGAAGAGGTGTTTCGCATCCTAAGCCTCAACTCGGTGGGGACAGTCCCTTTTCTAGTATGGGAGGAAAACAGGAGATTTACGGTGGCAATTATAAAAATGCAGTAGGTGAGTAATCTTGATAATGGTGCTGCATTTGCCATTGTTCGGTGCCAATAAAGATACGATGTTTCATCAGTCTGAAACCAACGGTAAAAGGTCGACAATGACATGGAGAGTGGTGAAGTCAGATCCTCGTGAAGAGACAAATCGATCCAGTGTCAAAGAGTGAGTGCCAGCCCGAGATGCTTCTTACATCCTGGGACTTATAACCGATTTTTTGTCGCGTTTGGCACGTCAAGATTTATAATAGTCGATTAACGTCCGTCAGTTGATTAATCGATCAGTCGATTAACTTCCAAGGTTTTGCTGACTTTGTATGAGTTTCGATTTAAAACCATATTTCCAAACCGTGATAGAGATCACACAAGTGTCAGCTGGTTTTGGTGCTCCCCGGGGCGGGAGCATTATAATTTTCACTTCGGAGGATTTGGCCAGTCGCCCCCAGCCACCAAACACCTAGATCCGCCCCTCGGGCATTGGGGAATCGGACTATGACTACTGAAGAATGTAGTCATCTTTCAATTCCCTCTTGCTCACTTTTCTATTTTCAGCCCGACCTCTTCCCGGCGTGAAACGCTTGCCGAGGGCTAGAAATTATATGGAAATGGGGGCAAGCGCTGTAACAGGGAGATAATTCAAAGAAAAATTTTCCATTGCTGGGGAAACTGGCTCCATGCATTTCAAAGCAGGCCAATCAATTACGTGTAATCCTCCCCGATACATCTTTGAGAGTGAAAATTTTGGAAGATATGCAAGTTTGGGAGGTAAGTTTTCCTTATGAAGTACCTTACTTACTTACCCTTGTGGATTTGGCTTTCGTGCTTCCTGCATTTGGCTCGTCGGTTCTGAAACCACACCTGAAACAAGAGACGGGGATGTCATGTCACCATATCATTCGGTGAGGATGACACTTTTCGTAGGCGAATCACTTCTCGGGACTGGTTCGCAAAGGCACAGAACACTTTTTCCTTCCAATCAGTTTTTTAACCAGATACCTTATCATTATGTTTTTGTATTTGCCCTCTTCCTTAAGAATATCGTGGATTTATGTTGCAGCTTCTTTTAATTGGAAAATAATGATCACTGATCCCCAGGTTCTTTCGCCTTTTAATGCTCAGATTATAACCTTGAATGAAAGATGACAAGAGGTCTCACTCATGCTCTGCAAAGATATCACAGCGTATAATTGAGGTTTGGGTAGAACATTTGCTCACAGAAGCATGGCTTCATCACTTTTGTGACTTTTGGCTGAGGTCTGAGCCCGAGGTTTTCAGTTTTACTTGATTTGTTTCCAGATTCTCTCACGACAGCAGGACAGATGATGGGGTTTGTTAAGGGGAAGGATAAAAAGGATTTCCCTTTTTAGAGCTCCTGTCCGCGTTGAAAACTTTTCAGTTATTGCCCTGCTGACGTATTGAACATTAATGAAGAATTTAGAGCGAGGCAGTGCAGAGAAGGAAGAAAATGATTATTACTGATTATACTATTATAGTGATTATTTATTGAACATAAATAAATTAATTATCACACTAAATAATTTCAACTGTAATAAAATCTCAATTTTGTCCCTTAGCTCTGAATGAAAAGAAAAGGTAATCAATCAATTTACATATGCACTTATTCACTTAGAAACTCTGTGAACTTAGGACTTAAAGGCATTTTGATTTTGAACTAGTTTCTGTGGCTAGGTACTTGCTGAATGGGTAGCCCAGTCTTAGAAACTAACGATACTATTTTTTCCATACCGTCACAAATTTTAGCGAAGGCCTGCAATTGCCGACACTTGCCGCTACCGCTGGGTGTGCTAAGAGCACGCCAATTGGTGAGCGTTGGGCGGCCCGCTGCTCAGAACATGCAGTGGCAGTGCATGTCGGCTGGGATCGGTTCCCCGAGACGCTCCGGCGCTCAATAGTTTACCCACGTACAGTTGGCGGCAAACGGTAGAGTGACCGAGCGGGCGGCCGTCCCGTCTTGTGGGACGTTAAACTTGGCTTCAAATAACCCTCCATGAGGGGTTGCTTGTTCGGGTGGTGGGGTCGGGGTCTCGTGCAAGTCCTATGACTAGTGAGACTACTCAGCAGCCACCAGAACAACGAACAAAATTTTTAAAAATCCCGAATGGAAGGGGTAAGCGTTTTAAGCTCCGTGAAGTTAATGCACCTCCTGTGTCTTGGTGTTCTTTCGGATAGTTTTAATTCCTAGATTGATCGCAAGCTTTGTTATGATAAAATATGAAATCTAAAAAATTATCTATGACAGCAAGCATGAGTTTTAGGGGGAGGGTGTGGGATAGTGCGGTAGTATCGTGGCTTGCGTGCCTGCTTTCCGCGTGGCTAACCATGGCTCAAGGCCCGGCGGATTCCGTGAACGAGGAGGAATTTAACTCCCTTGTGGACATTTCTTACATAAAGTGAAGGCCGCGGGCTTCGGAGACTTTTTAAGCCCTAATAATCCTTGCTGATGGGATGATAGAGTTTTAGGCTGTGCTATAGGCACGCAATATGAGTGCAATCCAACTTTCATGCTTAATGTATCGCGGCGCTAAACATGAACAGATTCACACATTTTATCTCATATTATTGCAAACTTTGCATATAAAATAGTTACACTATTATCTCAGAGTTGTGGGATCCTATTATCTGTCATAAAACTTCTTAGAATAGGAATACGCTAGACTTGAGCATTGAAAAGAATTTCGATTTCCCACGCTGATGTTGTCTGCTGCAAAACGTTTTCATTAAAGGGAGATACGCAAAAAATATATTGGCTAGATCAAAAGATCACAAAAAGTTTTTTTCCAGAAGTCCTATTCCCATTTTTTGCGAATTCAGCCTCCAAATGCCTTAAAATTGCTCTCAAAGTCAACATTTCTCGACGACTTACTGAGAATTCTCACTATAAATCAAATGACGCAGCCTCGGCTATGACTATCATTTCTCTAAGAACTAGGGCATATCTGTCCTAAAACTGGTGTAAAACCTCGATCTATCACAGAAAAAATTTCTTTAAAAACAGCATTCCAAAACTCTTTTAAAATAGAAATATAGGACTTAAAAGAAACCACAATTGACCAATCAGAAGCTTAGAAATTCCCATAACGTGGTCACATAACCTATCTGACGCAAAAGTTTCGTTATCCTGGGAACTTTGTAGAAAACGACTGAAGACCTGAGGTATAAAACGACTGAAGACTCGAGTAATTATTTAATGTTCCACTTTTAGGGCAAACTGATTCATTTTGTAGTTTTTGCAAGCTATATAAAACTAATTCAAATACAAATACAAGAACACAAACATTTTTATTACAATAAAACAATTACTTTAAAACTAAAAAGAGCTTTTGAAAATGAAGAGATGAAGAGCAGGTTCCAGCGTTTTACGGGTACCGTTAACAAATTTCAATAATAGGTGAGCGGCCTCCAAAAATTTTGCCGAAGATACAAAAATAATTGGCAGTGCCGTAATCAAGATTTTTCAAATGGCAAAAAACAATATTTTTGCATATCTCCCTTTCTCCCTTTAAGGACCAGATTAAAAAACGCACGGTACGTTTTAATCGCTATCCTTTCAAAGAACCAATGAACCGCAGAGGTTTGGACCCTTATCTCTTTTCGAGCTTCCGGAAAATATATGATTAAATGCTCAAAGTTTGTTGAAATGTGCATGTCGACTTTACCTCCCGGGGAAGTCATGATCCGGCTCGTGTAAAAATCCTATCATCATACGGTTTCGTTCAGTATTTATAAGCATTGCTCGAATTTTAGTATCTTCATTTTCTTACGAAAATCATCCTCTCCTGCGGCCCCGACCGGACCGGGACCCCTCCCCCTGATTTGAAAAAAGATCTCCATCCCTGCCTCTGATAAGTATCACTTTACAAATTGTTGCCCGTGGCCGAGATGGTGCCCCCTGCGGGTCTAGATGGAGTCTCCTCTGGGCCCAGACGGTGTCTCTTGATCAAAGTGCCGCCTCTTGTTGAAAATGCTGGACCTACATATGCTAAGTATAATGTTTGTATGTAGATGTCAACAGAATTAACAACCAATTAAATAACTCTTTGGGTATTCGGCATTGTCCTGATTTGCTTGCTATCAACCCAATATTTACATTGCCTTGGCGTTTTGAGAATGCCTACCATACAGAAGGACAGGCTCTATATAACACTCGGCACAGTTTTTGACAACTAATTAAATTGAACTCAGTGGGTATTCGGCATTGTCCTGATTTGCTTGCTCATCAACCCAATATTTGCATTGCCTTGGCGTTTTGAGAATGCCTACCATACAGAAGGACAGGCTCTAGGTAACACTCGGCACAGTTTTTGACAACTAATTAGGTTGGACTCAGTGGTTATTCCACATTGTCCTGATTCTCTTGCTCATCAGTCAAACCTATTCACAACCTTGTCGTTTTGAGAATACCTACCATATAGAAGTCCAGACTCTAAACAACTCTCGGCACGAAACACTCCGGCGACTTCAGTCGACAGCCTTCACGCCCGTCTCACCACCTCGACAGTCGGCTGACGACCAGAGCCTGGCTGACACGGACGCGCGTTACACCTGTTTTGGCCCGGAGCCCGCCAGTCCCTGTGGGGCCATCGCTCCCAGCTCTCTGCACCAAATTGGTCGTGACGGATGCTTAGTTACCGGCGTTAGCGTCATATTAGCCGATTTATCCCCGGCAGGGCACGCCAATGATAATCAGGCCGGTGCCGGCTCGCCGCGCCTCATAAATGCTGGCTGGGATTGCTGTACTGCTCCCGCGTGGCCCTACGCAGCTTGTTGGCTGGTAGGCAGCGCTCTTTACATGGGAGAAAAAGGCTTTGCCTGCACTCGAAAACATGCGTTTTCACATATTTGTTAGGGCTTATATGGACTTGTGGTGCAGAGATGAAGTCGGGAAAGACACCCCAGCAAGTCTGTGGAATGTTTCAAGATTCAGCAGTTTGAATCATGTATTTGAGATCCGAAGCCGGACTGAAAATAGACGCGACCGTTGTTTGTGTTATAACGAGGAAGTTTCTTCTTCCTTCAACATTAAATTTCTACCTCAGACCTATTTATTTTCCACTGCTTCCAGTCAGATAGTTTATTTCCTCTCATTTATCCCACTCCCAGGGGTAAGTAGATACTACAGGGTTTCCATTCCCACAAAGGTACTCAGATTCTCTTTACTGATGGGCTTGGATTTTTGGTTGGAACATATAGCAAAGTGGAAACATCAACTAGTATACAAGCTTCTTTTCTCTAAGCACTGTGGTCACCTGGTTTTATACAGTGTAGGTGGCTGACTGAAAATTCAATGAATTACGGACATCTTGATGTAGTGCCCTTCAGGGCAAGCTTAATCTTTTTTATAAGGCTTGTCGTAGTTGTTCTCTTTAGATTAGCGGCCGAAGGTGACGACAGCATAGAAGAAAAGTTGAAAATGACTTCATCAGGTAACCTTTACTCTCTTAATGTTTGAAATGAAACTGCATCAATTTTTTATCAATCATCTTATGTTCTTCATGGGATCTTCACCGTTTTCAGGATAATTAATCAAATTAACATAATTCCACGCCGAGCCCCGCCAGTCTGCGCCACTCACCTGGACCCGCGCCTCGCTGAGCGCCAGCCGCTGGCTCAGTTCCTCCCGCATGAAGGCGTCCGGGTAGTGCGTCTCGTCGAACAGTCGCTCCAGCTCGGCCAGCTGCTCCAGGGTGAAGTTGGTGCGACTGCGCCGCTGCTTCACCTTGCCGGAGCTGCCGCAGGAGGTGTCGGGCGCCGGAGGGGCGGCCCTGTCGCCACTGCTGGAGGGCGATGTGTCTGTCGGAGAGGGGTGTCGTGGTTGGGAAGACTGGTGGAGGGTCTGCCGAGGAGGGGTGTCGTGGTTGGGAAGACTGGTGGACGGAAGTTGGTCAACAGTTTAGATATTCTTAACCAGGCTGGTTTTGCTGAAAAGTAAGTTGTGAACGATTAGTATGATGACATGCCCGGAACTATTGACATATCAACCCTCAGTGGTGGATCTAGCCGGTCGGCTAGGGAGGGGCAAACCAAAGTCGAAAACCCCCAAAAAAACGACACGTAGTGAAAAATTGTGCGACAATAATATGACTTGACGGTAAAATTTATGATATTTGAGGAGAAGAGCATAAAAAACGTCATGGGGTGAAAAATACGCCATGGGCTCAAGATACTTATTTTCCTATCCAAGACCCAATATTTACGCTGAACTTAACTGGTTCTGTCTGAAGTTGAGAGTTGAAGCGCCAAAATCTTGCTTATCAACTAAAAAAAGGGAGTCGAGGCATAAAGAAAGTCGACCACTTTGAGGGAGAGAAACATAGTTTTGCCCCGTGCTTTTCCGTTTGGGGGGCGGGGCAAATGCCTTTTCCCCTGATTCCGCCCCTATCGACCCTGAATGATTAGCATAATGAATTATATCTCTATAGATGGGCAATATATGACGTAAGCTGTCGGTGCACCGTGAAATTCACAAATATGGTGATATATCTCCAAAGGAAAATTTCTAGTTTCCTTTCAGGCATTTGAGAAGCTTCCAAACACGTGATCAGTCTTTCTGGCTCCGTCCGCATCAATACCAGTAGGTGCGATCCGCGAGCTGGTCACTCAGCTCGCTGCCAACCTTTCTCTCGGCGACCTTCTTCACTCTGTAATCATTGTATCGGCAGCGGTGACTATCGGCGCTCGGGTCACCGAAACAACCCACCATTATCCTCCCGAATAACGATTATAGCTGCACCGCTGGCTATCCCATCACCCTGTAAACGCGTCAAGTCCCGCCGCCAGCGCTCTCTGGCTGCAGCAGAAGTTGGCGAGTGACGGCCTCCAGCCTCCATCTCCGTATGACACGGGCCGCTGCAGCCAGTCACGGTTGAATCTCTCCGGGTTCTGCAGAGGTTGGAAGGCCGCCGCCGCCACCATTAGCACGACCGGCCAATTGATTTTATCCGCGCGCGGCGTCGCCCCGGACCAGCTCGGCCGACGTCCTGATCACGCAATTAAACCCATATAATCGCCCCACTAGTCCGAAACGCCTCCGGGGACGCATTTGTTGCCATCACACTGATCGCATTAACTACACGTTGAGTGAATCCCAAATTAATTTAATCACATTAACTAAATGGTCGTACCAACGTGGGTCTTCAGTGTAGAGACACGCCTGGCTGTGGGGTTGGCTGTTGGATTCTGGCGTAGCCGCGCGGTACGGACACACTGAGGGCCGGCCAGTGCTAGCCAACGAAGATTACAAGTTTTTATCTGGCGTTTGGGTCAATCGGTGTAATGCAGTAATGCGTCTCGAGGGAGCGGGAGAGCGCCGCTCCCCTCCTCCAGCGAAGTGTTGTAACCCCGGAGAATGCGGCGGCGTCGCCCTAGCCCCGATCCGCATCGGCTACAGTCAGTATGCAACTGCCATTCCGAATCTGTAGTCCGGAATGAGAGCGACGAGGCCGGCCGTGCGCTCTAGCTGAGGAGGCTTCTGGTGGACAGCACAGAGAAAGTGCACTAGATTATGGGTGTACTCGGTTAGCTCTGTAAAGGACTCGTTTAGCTCTTTGTACCACGCATGTTTTTTAACGTTGTTGTATTTTGAAAACTTTAAGAGCTAATTTTTGATGGGCGCAATGACCTTCGTAGTCGGCGCAAACAAATTATGATGATGATATGAGCTAATTTTTGTCGTCGCCATCCAGGAGTGTAGTAGAAATGTCTTCCATTTCGTGTAACAGAGCTGGGATTTTCCCTCTATCGCACGCTGAGCTCTAAACGATTGCCTCAGAAATGAAGGTATTTCGGAAAAGGTTCTGTGCTTTTTAGAAATGTGGATAACAAACACTAATGCCCCCCCCGCCCCAGGGGACAAAATTTATGCAACAGCTTGCGTACCCTGCACACCCCACTTGACACAGAGACGTCCTAACAAGTGGCATTTGGCCCTGCTCACCAGAGTGGCCCACCGTTCAGAATATCCTAGACAAGACCCTGCGCCTGGCTATTCAGAATGACATCGATTATCTTACAAACACTGTCACACGCACAAAAGTGTTTCTCATTAACGCACAACTCTTATTGCTCCAAAAAAACTACATCGGTAATCAGGTAAACATGACGAACATGGCTACACAGCATGTGATGGAATGTTGCTGGGTGATGGCAGACAGTGTGACTGGGATACTATGATAGGGTGTAGGATAAGTCTAGTCGATATCACTTTCTGCGCAAGTCTAAAATACTTGAAAGATTATATTTAACAGAACCTAACGACTCACCACACAAGGCAAGACGTTAAATCCATGGAACTCAGTCCTTCGACAGTTGCCCATTGTGTAAATAGGCTTCTTCATCTTGCGCAAATTCTGAACGTTTGGGAAGAGGTTAAATTTCATGGGTACCAAGGGTGTATCCACGGACGCATTTTCGTACAAGAAATATAAGTTTTCAGCGATAATCACACTTAAAAGTATAGAGGTGCCAGACCCCACACTTAACCTTCCCGTCCCCCCACTAGTCGCGTGGCCTGGTGCGTAAAATCAAGATACAGCCATACATTTTTAGCTTTTTACGAGGGATGAAGAATTAAAAAGCATGTGCGACACACTCTCAAGAACTTCAGTCATATGAAAAAATGAGGATGCATCGGCAATATCACACAAGAGACCAATACAAATTCTAACCGTAAAATAAACCGTAAAACCGTAATCCCAAAAATAAACCGTAAAAATCCAGCACTCGCCGTGGTTAAAAATTACAAATAGATCTAGTGCGTTGATAGCGTTTACTTAGTGCGCCACTTGTTCACCTCAACAGTTGAAGACAGATCTTCAACCTTATCTGCATTGCTATCTAGTGTATAAATATGTCAACATTCTGGAGGGTTGGAACTGAGATGCGGTGAGGGCGTTGGAGCGCGCTTTTCCGAAGCAAAATGCTAAGTTCCTATGCTGACTCCAGGACGACATGGGGTGGGATTGGAAAAGGTTTTCAGATGTGGGTGTTTAGAGACAGGAGAACTAGCCCACGGACAATTAAGCCCAAGAGAGAAAATTCAACTTCTTATTTGGATCCGCGCCATCTTTTTGTTACCCAACATTTTCCTTTTTGTGGTACAAATGTGAACCTTTACAGGAATGGGATGAGATAAACAAGACATGTATATCTCACGTTAAGAAGTTTTTAGATTGAATTCGCTTCACCAATGGTGCATTTTAGCTATGTTTTTGAACCCATGTATGCAGTGGCGGATCCAGAAATTCACTAGGGGGGGGCTAGGCGACTCGAGCCTCACCCGCTTGTACCTCGGGCAGCCCCTCGCCTATGTATTAACTATAGGGCTCAGAAATTTCTGGGGCTTGAGCCCCCTGGCTCTCCCCTCCCCTGCCTTGGATCTGCCACCGCATGTATGGCCATATTCCATCTTGTTCCATTCTACAAAGCTGCAATTATAGCTAGTTCCCTCATGCAACGACTAGCATCTTTCTACATTCTGTGATCACCGCAAGGTATGGCGCATACTCAGTTGGTCCCGGGAAAGTCCCAGCCAGGAACAGCATCGGGTCCTGGTGCCAGGACGCCGGGGCCAAAGGTGGAACCTCTAGTCAAGACGCTTATTTCGAACGGGCGGCAACTCCCCTCGCGTTAGAAATGTCCGCGAGGAGCCTTAGATGTTATACTGCGCCGGGGTACGGTACTGCAGAGCGGGACAGTGTTATCAGCAAGATGCTGTGCCGCACGACTCGAGTGCCATGCGGAGCGGTGTGGCGTGCAGAGTACGTACTCGAAGATGTAGCTCGGGGCAGATGAAAGTGTGGCCCATACTGCAAATACTGTTTCGCTACGAAATTCAAAGGCTGTAAGCAGTGGCGATTACGAGGTAGGGGAGGGAGGGCATGTGGGCTCAAGCCATAGGCGGATCCAGGGGGGCAAGGGGGGCACGTGCCCCCCCGATCGACCCTCGGCGCCCCCCTGAAAGGTCGATGGCGCCCCCCTGAAATGTCGCTTCCCACCCCCCCAGGATGCGAAAGTCGGCGCCCACCGATAGGATTTGGCGCCCACCTGATAGCTTTTGCCGGTCATTAGTGGCGCCCCCTGGTCCGGATGGCGCCCCCCCGGTCCGGATGGCGCCCCCCGGGAAGGTGCCCCCCCGATCGGCAATCCTGGATCCGCCCATGGCTCAAGCCCCAGCACAAATTTCTGAGTGCCCATAGTAAGTAGATAGTAAGAGGTTATTGGGGGTAAACGTGGGGTAGGGTTGAGCCCCATAGCCCTCCCCCAATGAAAGCCTGCATAGGGAAAGTCCGTGCAAGAGTACGCACTTAACTTTCTAAAGGCTTTAACTTTTCTCCTACATGTCCAAACATGTCCAACAGCTGAAACTTTTACACGACTGTTTAGCCTGAAGAATTGTCTATGTATGGTCCATGTTTCAACTTGATGTCTCTGAAAGCAACTCGCCACGAGCCCATCAAAAATAAAAAGTCACGTGCGCACTCTTGCCGGAGTGGGTCGGCAAGAGTACGCAACAGAGGAGGCTGGAGTGCGCACTGATGCCCCGCTGTGCTTTAGGTGCATAGGCCTTGTCACGAAGTTTTTCGTCGTCAAACTAGGCGATTGTAGGATTTTATGTCGTTTTAAATATACAAGAGCTATGTTGCAATATCGACTTGCTAAATATGAATTACGGACTCTGTCCCGAGTGAAAATTTATTTTCCTATCTCTTAAGCATGCGCACTCTTGCCCAATGGTATATTGTGTACTCTTGCCGGACATGCTCCCCTGGGAAGAAAGTCTTCATAAACATGCTGGCAGACGTTTTAGCGTGTGCTCCGGTCCTGGAGCACACTCTTAGCTCAGCTTTCTGACTGATGACAAACCGTAATACAATTTGTTTTGATAAGAGAAACATGGTCTACAAGTTTACCCAGTTAAGAAATATTACTTCAAGGGTGCCCAGAAACTTATTTTGCTCGGTACTCCCATGGAAAGAACAGGAGCACGTTGAAGTTTGGTGTGCAGCCTAGGCACTGACCTTGTTTTTTATACCAGGGTATCCACCATCTCAGTGGTTTCTAAGTAACCAAAACAGCTGCTGCGTACTCTTATCTCCTGCGTACTCTTACCCGCCCTTACACTAACCGCCCCCCCGTTTTTTAAATATTGTAAAAATGGCGGCGCGTAGCGCCGTCCTATTTGGCGTACCTTTTCTCCCATAATTTGTACAACTTTTGTCAAAATTCTAAGGTTAGGTCATCTCAGGTCAAGTCACCAGTACAGGTCAATTGACCTGACCTCAAAAAAAGTTTAAGATAGCATAAGTCAGAACAGGGTGAACTTCCCACTCGCTCACCTTCCCGAGTTACAATCATTGGGCGCCAATGATGCTCACAATGAGGTTTCGCGCCCACCTGCTAAGTCGCACTTTAAGAAGTGTCGCTTATGTGGCTATAATGACGACCCCTCGGGCCAAAATGTTGTTCTTTCTGTCCAAAATGACTACCCCTCGGACTAAAGTGACGTCCCTAACCAAAGTTCCCCTCCTCATAGAAAATTCGGTGTCCACCCATTTGTGCAGTCACTCACCTGGGATAGCGGGCATGCACAGACGTTCACTCAACTGAGCAGAGGTGGGCAGTCCGCTACTTTAGTCCGCTACTCCGCTACTCCGCAACTTGCGGACTTCCTAAATGGTAGCGGAGTAGCGGTAGCGACTTCTCTACCAAAAAAAGTAGCGGAGTAGCGGGTAGCGGACTCTAGAAAATTAAAAGCGCTACCGCTACCAGCAGCTTTTTAAGCGTATCCTAAATTCAAAATATTAGGCACACAAAACAAGGTCTATGCCAACGAGGGGACTCATGTGTGAGTTTGGAGTAGAAACGTCCTCAAAAGTAGCATAGTCAATTAATTTACAGGGCTGTAATGGAGGCCAACAAGGTGAAAGGGTAAATATATATCAAGCAAGTCATCTGAAGGCCATTGACTTCGTGGCCTCAATATATTTTTTTGTTGTTTTAACCCTCGCCCCACCGGGCCATCGATGCCCCCTAAGGATTTTTTTTCGAGATAGCAGAAAAATGACGAAACGCAGCACCGTGTTTGAGGGCTCTATCTCTCACCTCATCATTTTCCTACCATCCCTGAAAATTTTTATCCCAGGTCACCCAAGGTCAGGTCACCAGGCGAGGTCAACCAAGGTCACCTCACTTCAACTTTGAAGCTCTATAAGAGCTACATTTCTAAGTTAATCGATTTGAAACTTGCTACACTTCATGACCCTTCAAGGGTCTACAACGCGTTAATCCGGGATTTTTCTATTTCGTGACCTGAGGACAGGTCACGAGGTGACCTCTCCCATTGGAAAAGCATGGGGAAAAGTTCTCTCATGATCTAAAAGCCACAAAAATTATTGCAAATACTCAGACTGCTCAGAACAACGTTTTTAGACACCCTTTCACGGATCCCAGAGGTCCTATTTGCCCTTTGACTTTTCCAAGGTCATCCAAGGTCACCAGGGGTCAAAAACAGTATTTTGACAATAGCTTTTGAGCTAATTAAGCTAGAGCGCTGAAACAAACACCATCGTGTTTGTCTTGTCCCTGGCTTTCATTTGATATACAACAAAGTCACTTTCTGACCTTTCATGACCTCAGGTCATATTAGGTCACGAGGTGACCTCTGGAGGTCAAAACACTGACGGGAGGTCCAACGAAAAGAGAAGATTGTGTGAATGATTGTGTTTGTGCATGCTTTGGGCATGGATTGAACTTTGGCTCCAATATACAAATTAAAGTTGGCTGTCTGTGGAATTTATTTAGATCGACCTGGACATTTTCGGAGTAGCGCTTTGGTAGCGCTTTATGCTAAAAAGTAGCGGTAGTGGAGTAGCGGAGTAGCGGGTAGCGCTTTCGTCTTTCAAAAAAGTAGCGGAGTAGCGGTAGCGGTTTCATGTTACCAAGGTAGCGGAAGTAGCGGTAGCGGTTTAAAGAAATTGGTAGCGGCGCCCACCTCTGCAACTGAGCACAGCTGTTTGTATTTATTCAAATAGATGAAAACCGCTCCAAATATATTTCAAGATTATCAGAAGAAAAGCACGGGAACCGTTGCTAAATATAAGGGTATCAAAGCGTTATGAATTATTATTTGACCGGAACACTGTCGGCAGTGGTGGATCCAGGAATTCATTTCAGGGAATCAGGGGAGGGGGGCTAGGGGGCTCGAGCCTCACCCACCAGTACCTCGGGCAGCCCCTCGCTTATGTATTGACTATAGGGGCTGGGACATTTGAGGGGGGGCTTGAGCCCCAAGCCCCTCCCTTTGGATCTACTGTCAGACTGCTCGTGCTATAAAACGCCTTGATAAACCATATATTCTCCAAAAATATATAATCTATATTACCATGCAATCTATAATACTGCCCTCAAAACATGTGAGATGAAAATATTCATAAAAACTGCCTTGATATAACTTTCACAGGGCTTTCGAATTATATATTTTAGTTTTTTTTCTGCCACAGGTTTTATTTGCCTAATACGGTAGTCCAAAGTCGAATTATTTGGCACGGCTCTTATTCTCCTTGCATGGCCTGCAAAATAAAAAATCGCCCAAAGTGATGGACTTTCTAACATTCCAGAACCTCCACCTCAAAATGTATTTTAAAACCTGACCTCTCACTCTTTTTGCGCTCCAAACACATTGACATGTATCCTCGTTTTATCGTGTGTTTAATTCTTGCTTGCTTGCTTCATACGTCATCCTCACAAGTAGAGCTCATTGGTAGCTGAAAGCGGTATCCGTGTTTAGAAACTTAGAAGAAGTGGCAATGAAGAGAATAGGGAAATAATATAGGCGTCGGAGCCCTGTTAGCACAGTCACCCTCTGACGGCTAAGTGGGCGGGAATAACTAGTCTTTCGAAGGCTGCTGAAGCTGATATTATCGCTGGAAATGGACCGGTGGCTTCTTGTGAATAGCACTTACTAGCCAGGGGAGGGTCAAGAGGAGGGTGGCTGTCCGCCCCCCTCCAGCTTTTGGACTGGGGGGCAGTGCCTCCCCAACTTTGGGCCGATTCCGGACCTTTTCCGTGAACAAATCAAGTGATAGGCCGAATTCTATTTGACCCCACAAGCGGTGAAAACTTTTGCCCCCTCCCCAACTTGAATAAAAGTTCCTGTGCATATGCTTACTATATGTACATTGTCGTATATGTCTAAGAAAAGCTGAAAGACGAAAATATTGTCCTTTTGTGATTGATATCGCGAAATATCATACAATTCATACAAATTTATTTGAGAACCTAGGCCAGTGGCAGATACAAGGGGGCAAGGGGCCTTAAGCCCACCCCAATTTCTGAGTGCCCATGGCGATTGCAAAATAAGAGGCTATTCGGGATAAGAGTGGGGTAAGGTCGTGCTCCTAGTCTCCCCCCATGGAAGTCTGGATCCTCTAATGAACTAAATATTTAGATTACCAACTCTGTTCTGCGTGCACCAACATTGTAGGCTAGTTGGCTTTTTTATTTCTGGCTGGTTCCAGCGACACTGTCGCTTTTTGTAGAGGCCATCAAAGGTCCCAACCAATAAAGATTCCGAAAATGTCGGGACCAATCTAGGGAAGCCGATCACTTGCGGGTTCAGGACCCGAGCATGGGAGGGAAAAACTGGACGGAGATTCTGACGATTGCGGGGGGAGGGGGCTGCTGTTTGGGCTTGGAGCTCGATATCAAAGGCGGATCCAGGAATTATGAGGGGGCGCTTTGGTCAGGGAGTGCCAATTGGGGCTAGAGGGGAAACCACTTGGGCCAGGGCAACAATTTTCAAGATGGACCCTAAAGAAGGAGCGTAAAATTGTATCCTGGGGTTTCAATACTTGTATTTGACCAGCGGGACAGATACGTCACATACATTGTTTGGCCGACCTTATTTGACTAGTAGAGCCTATCTGCCACTTATATCATTTGACTCTGTTCTAACAGCATTTATAATTGGAACGAAAATGTGCAAAGCATTAAGATGATACCCAACTGTTCTGCTGATTGTTATTCATATCCCCTTACGTTAATTTCCGCAATACAAATATTAATTCTAAAAAAGTTTTTTTTCGGTACGGGGACATATTGGTAAACCATTAGCATGCGTCGGAGACAATACATATCCTCTCTGACCTAGCACATCTTTTCTGGTGAGCCAAAGTAAACGGCTGCTTTCTGAGCATCGGCAGAAGACACATTATACGCTGTGCAAGGTCAAGAAGCTGGAATTCTTTCATGTCAGTTTTTTCTAAACCTAGCTAAAAGTCCTGGATTAAATTTTTTCGGAGTACAGCGAGCTCATAAATAAATACGATCAGACTTAGAGCTTAGTTGTGACGAATGGTTTTTCGGATTCAAAACTCCCCAATTTTGCCCAATTGTCCTCAAAATATCATTTTTATGAAACAGTTTTCCCCGGTCCGCCCCAAAAAACCAGAGAAGATCCGCCACTGTACCTATCTCTTGGTTCTAACACGTTAAACTGGGTTAAAAATGTTAAACTGGTATCAATACATTCTACAACGCTTTCGAAGTCACAAGTTTAGAGAACTTACAAAAGTCACTGGCAATCTGGGAAATTAGGATCTAAGAATATTTGAATGGTTCAATATAGAAATACAGCAGCGACACCCAAATTGGTGGAAACTAAAGGGAGAGTTGGTGTGTTTTTCGATTCCGGAAACGTCACTGACTCCATTATTAAAAGGCACCATCGTTCTCATCGAAAAGTAGGAGTTACACCCAGGACTGTGGAGTCGACTGTCACCTCCGGGATCGACTCCGAGAGAGATTTCTACCTGCAGCACACTTCAGGTTTTATTTTTACACTAGTCACCGTTTGTTCCAACAAGACTCAGAACCCTAAATCAAAGTTCCAAATACTTTATGTGGTAAGATATTAGATAGATGACCTGACTTAACCTCGGAGGTGGGGTCGGCTCAGTGATAGAGATAGCATCGACTCCAGGAAAAGTTCTGCAAGAAATCTCTCTGCATTCAAACTTTTCCTAACATCTCAGTTTTGCCAAGTTAAATGACTCTTTTCAGCACCGAGCTCAGCTTCAGAAAAATTATTTTCTGCATATTTTCACCCGGAGTCGATTCGGTGTTTTCGGATGATTCCACAACCCTAGTCACAACGATGCGGCGCTCAAGAACAGAAAGGTCCTGTTTGTCTAAATCAATATCGATTTCGATTAGTTTGATTTTTTCTAACAACTCTTATTAAAAACCCCCCATCTGGAGTGGGCCCGAAAATTTTTATGGCATTGCAACAACTGTTTTCAGATATTCTATACCATGAGCCACGTAAGCATAAAATAGCCTGCCATTCTTAAGATGATATCTGATGTAGTACTTCTTTTTTACAGGGGTGGTAAGGTTGATCGGTTCGATTAAGTCGTGCCCGAAAAAACAACAACATCACGATCGTATCTAAACCAGAAAATAGAAACTAATGGGCAAAAAACCGTAATGGAACAACTTCTGTCACTTACCTTCAGTGCAATCCTCTGCATCTTTAGTCAACTCTTCTGCCGGTAAGGCTGTTCTCATGTCGACAGGCTGAGGGTCTGCTTCATCCTCTTCCTGTGACCTTTCATCAATCTCTTCCTTCAGCTTTGGGTTTGCTGTTGCAGCTGTCTGAGCTGTTGCTTCAGCAGGACCATCCACACGCGCTGGTTCCTCGAACGTCTGAGTCACAAACTGAGTAAGCTTTTCCATTGGCGCGCAAAACGCTTGGAGTCCAAGTAAAATCGCGCGACGGTCTCAGATAGAGCAGAGCTTGGAGGACAAACGTAACACCAGTCGCTGCCCGCAACGCTGGGGCAGACTTATTTCATAGCCTCAGGCGCCGAAGCTCGAGACCCAGTTGTTTTATAGAGGCGTCAGACGACGTCTGCTGCGACCAATCAGCGGCGTCGGTGGGCGGAGTCAAGTCGGTGGCGAGCGGGCGAATTAGGCGGGCTAATGAGCGTCGGTGTACAGCTAGTTTATCATCGTCGCTGCGGGTGAATTGCAGAATGCTCGCGTTTGTCTCGTTTATTATTTGAATGGCCGCGACAAATGGGACAGATGAAGGCGGTAATGAACAACAAGTGTGTGGCAGGCCAGCGCTAATGGAAGATGGCTGAAGTTCGCCCGCGTCGTCAGGGAGTGACGGCTCCGTTTCCGCACGGTTGAAATGCTGCAAACCGGGAAGGCAGTTGGCCTAATGTATGCAAATCATTCGCCGGGGTAAATTTGATTTTAACAACAATAAGGATTTATGATGTGTGGTTAATGCCCTGCATGTTGAAGGCTGAATAAGACGTGTTTTTAGTTCAAAACTTTGAATTTGCTTCATGATCTACACTTCACTCGAAACCTGTAGGTAGGTACACACTTCATTCCCAAACAAATTAAATAACTCGTCCCTTTGAAATAAAGCTCCAAACAGGGGATTAAGTCACCGGAAACTGCGTCCCTTCATTGTCCATTCCAGGGACTGTTCTCACCCAGATCTGTGCAACTTATCAATCCAGTCTTTCTCGGTTATTGAAATTTTCCAGTTCTAAGCCTGCATCTACGATGGCCTGACCAAGGTTGTCGACTGTTGATGTAAAAAAAACTTCAAAACACACGGGCAGAGTGCCTCCAAATAGAATGCCGCTCGAGCAAATGCTTATCAATGGAAAAATAAGCAGAGACAGGATCAATATGATATAAGGCTACAGAGGTGGGTAAAAGGGGTGTGGATTTATATCTCTTTGGGGGGAGCTCAGGCACCCCCATTGATGTACTGGGCACCCCCAATGGTGATTTGGGCACCCCCACCAAAAGGTGAGCCTAAGTCCTGATGAAATACTCAAAGAAGAGGAAAGTATCGACAAATACGTGTTCTGCAACGTTAAACCGGCATTCTTCATCCGACCTACAACTCAATAAATATGCAAGCAAGGAAAGTCCTGGGACATGATGGACAATCAGCAATGTAAGCGCCTCAGATACAAGTAAAACAGAATGCGGTTCTATTTGTGATAGCGAGGGATCTGAGATCTGTGTTTCAAGTAGTAATAGGCTTGTTTTTACTCTATACCTACACTGATTTAGATCATAACGCCCCATCAAAAACTTGAACTAAATTTACTGGAAAAAAAGATTCCAGCAGCGAAGAGAAAAAAGAGAAGAGAATTTCAGCGGGCATGGAGAAATAGCATAACGGTCAAGATCACCGTTTGTCTAGTGCGATTAGGGAATTCTTCTGGCGTTGACTTCAAAATGGTCAAGGAGCACATTTTCATAACAGTTATTGATTTTAGATGCTGCAACTACTTTGGTCATTGACACCCACACTGCTAGAAGAGCCTTTCCGCTGGGCAGAAGGCTTTAACTGACTGGTGGGTATATAATTTCCCCACTTTGAATTATTGTACTTTTTTAATTGTTGCATGCTTTAAGAGTATGTTTTCCGGATATATGCTGAGTGCTCAGGTAAACTTTATACCGCCAATGAAACCTTAACATTGTCTATAGGGATGCGATGTAGATTTCTATCTCTAAATGTGGCGTGCCCAGTTACCATGGGCATTGAAAGGGGGAGGCAGGGTGGCGAAATGCGTCCCTCAAACTCACGAATAAAGGGGGAGGTCCCCCAAAGATTGTGGGACTTTACCTAGGTTTTTGAATTTCCCCTATTACCCGCATGGACCCACGTAGGTGTGTTGGTAAGGGACATCTTCGTTAACTGTTTTTGTTTTCAAAGACACAAAACATAATAAAGATATATACAATATATACAATCAAGACACAAAGTTCGCCTGCCAACCCCATCCCGCTCTCCACCCTCGGTCATCAGCAGTGCGGGGTCCGTCCCCTCCCCAGTAAAAAGATCCGTGGCGACGGCCGTGACTGTAGTGTTTTGAAGACAGCCTTTATAATGCAATTACTGTCTTAAACGCTGTCGTAATGGACAGTTCTTGGATTCGGGCACCCCCAACAGTTTTCGAAAAAAACATGTTAGTATGATGGATCCATAGAGATTGTCCTCCTTAGATAAAAACATTCGGTCGGATATGACTGTTGGGTCTTACCATGACGTTTTAGTTTTCTTGGTATGGCGTCAGGAGGACGAAGTGTGCTAAAACATAGACAATGTTTTGAGTCCCGACTGAAGCGTTGTACCTTTTCACCATCCAGCACGGAGCAAAGCAGCAAGCGCTTCCCTCTCTTGGTATATCATCTTATTTTACCTCGGCAGCGCTCTCTATTAGTCCTCAGTCTCCATAACTCTTCATATGCCTGTCTTAATTTCATATATACATCTCTCCTTCTTCCCTCGGTTACCTTCGGATCAGGCCCCACTCCTCTCGGCTCAGCAGAAAGGCCCATCTCAGTGCTTCTGGCTTCAGTTAACTCTGCCGCCGGCTAGCCTGTGCTGACTGACCCCGCGCAGCCTCGCATGCACCGAAGGATAGCCTAGCCTGGTGGAGCAGAGAATCAAGCTAATAGAGAGCAAAGCATGGCTGGGAATGTTTTAAAAATATAATGTTAATGCAACTCCTGCCCCATGGTCTAAATCTTTATAATTTTCATGAATAATTTTCTTTGAATTTCTCGCAACACAAGGGAATGCGCCTCCACCAAACAGCGGTCACCATCCGCCGGCAGCCGGGATTGCCTGCGGGCACAGAGGTTACAGAGGTCACGTTGGGGCATCGCTGACGCGGAGTTCAAGCCTCGATGGGGAGGGGTCGCGTGCGGATTATAAAACCTACATGTGTGTTTTGGGAATGGTGGTGGCTGTGCCTGCTGTTGGACTGAGGGGGGACAAGTGCAGAAGTGCGCACGTTGGTGGATATGTGGGTTAGGTGTCTGTACTGTATGCGATGTCGATAGCGATGGAAAAGCATGAGTTCACTAACTGAGTTCAGTGTGTGAAATTGCTTAACGGAAAAATTGCAGATGCTGATTACTAGTTTTAAGAAATTTTGCGACATGAGGGCATATGTTGGAGCTTTTAATTTGTTTTTTATTTTCACACATTGATTGGCAATGCAACACACACGTTACATGCGAGGTACACGCTTAGCTGACATTTCATGGGTATGCAACACTAGAAGAATAGAATGCTAACACGATTATTTGAGGCCGAGAGACAAGTACCTAGTTCTGGCTGACCGCGTAAACAAGGAGGGTCCAAGGCAAATAACAGGGTGCGCGAGGCAGTTAATTGAGTAGGCGTGTATATTTCGCATGGCATGAACATCACTGTATTCATTTGGCATGAGCCATCCCCCTCCCGCAGCCTTTCGATGCCGCTCCCACCCGGTCTCCAGGTAGCCAGACGCCACTGTGCAGGGCCGTCTAACCGTGATTGTCCGGCTTTCTATTTTTAAGCCTAAAAATTCGTTTGTATGGTATAATATTTTCTTATTAATATCCCGGGTGACGTCGCGTTCCTAATTAGTTATTGTTTAATCATTACCATTAGCTAGTGGTGTACCCTTATTACATCAAGGCGTCCAGCACTCAGCTTTCAAATTATACCTAATTTGATTAAAATGAGGAGTGAGTGTCGTCAAGTCGTCAAAAGTCATGTCAAGCATTAAAAATGGTGAATCCTAGCAAAAGAAAGACTTCTTTGAAATATACTGATTTTTCAGGCCAGAATTTCCCGTACTAGTAGGAGAGGACATCAACGAACCATCAAGCCAGGTTGAATAAATTGTTTTGATTGACGGGTTTTTTAACGTCTAAGTTTTTGAGTATCTTTAAAATCTTTAAAATTTAGTTGCAAAATATTTAGCTCACGCAATGTCCGTAGAAATGGACCCAAACGGTTTCGAATTGCGATGGGTTGCTGCTCGGACCTTAATGAGTGTTACTATGCAGGTGTGTGGGCTTAAATTTTTTTGGTTGTGCCCTGGCAACGCTAATGAAACATCGATTTAGTTTCAAAATACCATTTAAATGGAAGAATTGTTGATCATTTTTAGGATTGAAAATGAATTAATGATGGCTGAAATAAATATAATACTATACTATATAATTTTACGGGATTTTCATGTTTTTCTTGAAATTTGGGCATCCCCGATGGTTCTAGGAAATCTACACCGCTAGTGGGCACCATAACAAAATTTTTGAGACCACTACCGCTACTTCAATCGCCTTGGTTAGCTGAAAACGCCGCCGCTGCTTGCACTGCTTTTTCAAAATCGCGAGACCGCTAACCGCTACTCCGCTATTGCCACTTTTATTAGAAAGCTCTATCGATACATAATACTTTGATACTCAAAGTCAGAACTGCATTTTGAAATTGTCGCAATCGCGCGGTGGGACCAGTTCGCTTGCATTGGAGACTGCTGACCGAGTGGTGACGTCATAACGCCATATAACTGGTATGATATGTCAAGATCGCCTCACATAATGGCCAAGGTCAAGGTCAAAAGTTGGGGTCATTGGGGGTGCCGGGGCACCCTCAATGAGATAACAATCCACACCCCTGGCACACTGCCTACACACTAAATAGTTATGGAAAATGCCATCTCTGTATTCTTAAAGGTTGTGTGTGCCAAATATCAACGCCCCTATTTACGTCTAAAAACCTGTTACATATAAGGGGAACTTATGTAAACATGTTGGTCCTGACCGTGTTAGGCCTGGCATAGGGAACGTTAAATAACAATGAGTTTCAAAATACACGGGGAGGAGCTGCCAAAAGAAAAACAAATTACAAGTGATTCAGTGTAATGATTGTGGAGATTTCTGATAAAAATGATGCATACAGTAACCTCCTCGCAGATTAGGATGCGAAAACCAAAGTGAGTATAAGGCTTGAATAGTCCAATGAAGGACGCGGAGAACGACAGTTTGCGCGGAACTAAATCAATCAATTTGTGTTGAATTTTGTTCGCTCACCGGGGATGCGCATCGCTAGCTCCTCTCATATATCACAGGCACAATCAAAATAATGGGAACAACGGCGCAAAAAGTCGCAGCCAGACTCTTGAAGCTTATCTTATATAGTGGTCATTGATTCCTGCCTATCTGTAAGACTATGAAAAGTCCTAGAGCCCTGTTCACCTTTCGCACCATATCATTGATGAAAGAGTGAAACGCTAATTTCGAGTCTATGATCATTCTAAGACCATGCATCTGACTTATTCTTTCCAACCCCGTGTTTCCAATGAGGTAGCTTCCCGGAACGAGCTTTGCATGTGCAAAGCGGTGATGCCCAAGTTTTACAGCTTGAGAGGTTCGGTATCAGCTCCCACATGCATAACCACGCGCATAATCCTCCAATATCTGACTGCATTTGGTGGACATCAGCCGTACTGTCAACTCTACGATACAGTTAACGTCTTCAGCAAAATAATGCAGATCGTGATTACCAGCAGTAAGAAGAGACGTGGTTGTTTTGGCTGTTCGGCCTCTGATAGAGCTTGAGGCCCACTGATGCAGCGGTTAGGCACGATCCAGCAAAGTCCGGAACGACTTGAAAGAGCTGGATCCTCTCGGATCCCAGTCTATGCACGATAAGAATCATCGGTCTGATCCGGATAAGTGCAGTTTCGATTTTTGAATCCGACTCTGTCGTCCTATCATTATCAAATCGAGCCTTAAACAGATCGAGCTAGAGAAACAACACAATTTAAGTTGTAAATTCAGGGACTAATTAGCGAGAAGTGGCGGAATGGTAATGGCAACTCTCTCCATAAATATCGATATCGGGCTATTATTCACGTGTATAGTTCGGATTACTTCATTCATTTCTTGATAACATTGAAGTGTCTTCGGCCAGGGTGGTTACTCCAGTTAGTGCTACTGGTGTGAGAGTACCAGACCTTCGGACTGGGTTTAGTGGCCCCGTTGACGGCCCTGTAATGTGAGCACTGAACTGTGAACTAACCAGCCCGTCTTCTCCCATCGCTACAAAAATGGACCTATTGCGCTTAGAAAATGCCTTCATCTGGCCATTCGTGAAGTATTATCCAGAGATATTGATGATGAATTTTGCAAATACAGGGCAGCAGCCGTCACCTGAAAAAAGGTCCTATTTTCGCTAATATTCGGTTTTGTTAATTAGAATAAAATGTCATCCAGTGGCTAATGGACTGCCAATGGCAGAGGCCCCGAGAAGGCAGGGCCCCAGCCAGCCAATGAGATCCATGGCTGGCAGATCTTGACAGCCAGCTGGTGGTACGAGGCCCCCGTAAGAAGCAGCCCCGGTATCGGATGGGGCAGTGGTCCCACTCACAGGGGCCTCTAGCTGGCAAGATTCCAGCGACAAGGGGTCTCCGATGGCAAGGTCCTTCAGGAGGCAGGGATCCTGGCGGCAGATGAAGCGACAGAGGGGGCCCAAATTGCAGAGGTCCCAGCTACAGGGGCCCAGATGTATCAGATTCAGTGGCTAAGGGCCCACTAGTCGTTTCAGTAGTTTTGATCCATTTTGACCTCTAGTGACTTAAACAATTTCCCCGATTAAAAACATTGACGAAGCAGCTTTGATTATATTTGAGACGAACTTTTTATGTTTTTTTCGCCTTTTTTGGTCTTTTTTAGTTTTTTTGTAGTTGGAGGGAGGGATGGATCTTTTTGGGGCCCCACCATGCCGAAAACTGCTCAAAACAGTCACCCGGTTGAAGGCTAAGCAAGCACAGCATAGGAAAATATTTTCCCAGCGTATATCTTTTCCAATAAGTGTGTCATTTTGAATTTTTTATCACATTCACCCATTTTGATGAGACGGAAAACTATATCTGTGGATGTTGCCTGGGAGCCGAGAGGGCAAAATAGGAAAAATCTTACAATTCAGCAACAGACCCAGAGATACCACCGTACTTTATGGGGGCGCCGTTCGCAATGGTCTCTTGGCATAGGGAATAGGGTTAAAGGGAACACGACACCTTCCTGTGATTTGAGCTGAACTAAGTCGCTTTAGAATATAGGGAAAACAACCATGGTTTCATATTTCGTATCTCCCAAAGCCCGCCTTTAACGGAGCAGCTGCAGCTCATGAGCGTACAAAGTGCACGGACACTAAGCCCCGCCCCCTGCGGGCCTTTTGGCTGGCGGCGGCGGTTGGGTGTTGCATACACAGGCGCAGAGCCGCTGCGGGGATCACAGCTCAAACCCCAGTGAAGGATGTCACCGTCCCCTTACGACTTGTCTGCCGTTTAGCTCGGCATTTAAGCATTGATGAACGTTTTAATAGCTCATCCAGTTATACGCAATATCACGGGGGGCAGCAAAGCATACGCACCGGCGAAATTTCTCCCCCTACCATCGGCTCACCACCAAAAACTTATGTATGGTGACATGGAGCCACTTCCAATGACAGGTATAACGAATACGAGCCTCAGACATACTCATTTTCAGCAGTTTCCCAGCTGCGAAAGTAACTCCGCCTTGGCCTTTACTGCTGCTGCGCCCCAGGATTGCCTCGGGTATGCGCTACAGAACCATGCCGGTTCACAAAACAAACTGTCCACTCTCACCAATAACGCTGAACAAAAAATCCCGTCCATGTATGAGAATGCAGAGGGGAATGCCAGAGAGGACGAAGTACATCATAAAGTGGAAATGGGACCAGCAATCGCTTGATATGCCGGGAAGCTGCGACCATCCATTTCGGAGATGGAGGGCCCTGTGACAAGCGATAGCCCTACTCCTCGGGCTAAACACGGCGGAAGCGGCCAGCGTGCACGCCGAAGATGACTCTTCTGTGTGTCGGCCAGGAGGCGAATGTAAGTCATCGTTAGGCCGGTTCACCGGCGACAGACAGAGCGTCGCTCCGGCCTGCTGCGACCGCCGCTAACGACACTGCGATGACACTGCGCCCTTGCCTTCTCATCGGCACCGACGCGGAGCAGTAGCTCTCACGGGCGTTTATGGCGAGACAAAATATCATCTATCTGCTGATCAAAAGTTGTACTTTTTTAGAACAACCCACATCGGGAGTTTTCCCTGCACAAGTTCCGTGTTGACGCCCGTCCCCTGAGCGCGCTGCTGGCGCCTCCCGCATCGCCGCCGCTCGACGTGTGCAGATGGGCGCATCGCGGCGCAGCAGCCCTGTTGCGGCAGCGGCGGCGCTCGTTTGTACCGATTACGCGGCGGCGCGGTCGGAGGTGTACAAGACGGGCGGGGTGGCGGGCCTCGTCAATCATGCCAGTCGCAGCGTGCTGCCACGCCGCTCTTAGTGGTCTGGTAAGGCGATTACGATTGCGATTAAGCCGAGATGGATGAGCGCGTCCTGAGAGCGCCACCGCCAAGCCGACTATTAGGACAAGACAACCGTAATTTCATTGGTGTGTGACGCCGCAGATATCCGTCGGCGCGCCGTTCGCCGCTGAGAAATGGGATGAGAACAAACGGGGGTGCCGCCAGTCAGGCGCCCCCCTCCCCTCCCGGGACGGCCCCTCACTGTCGTCGGGACGTTTGTCGCCGGCTCGAAATCACTCGGTAAGTGATTAGAGCAATGGAATAAAGTTCAGCGATTACGGCGATCTGGCGGCGAAGGTGGATCCCCGGCGGCCACTTGCACGTCGCACCCGCTCGTAAAATAAGAGGCACGGCCGGATTCAGAGCGAGCGAAACATTATATCGGGAGCAATTCGGCGTCGGTAAATTGAGCTAATCATTGTTCACTTAATGACAGTTACTGCCGGCCGGGATTGACGCGATGGCTCGCGGGGCAAACTTGGAACGAGCGCAGCGACGAACGACTCCGGCTGGGCCCGGTAGAAGGCAGTAGCTTTTCGGAGTCTTGTGGGAGCAGAGACTACAAGTGCCAGATGCCGTTCCTCGCACATACACCGCCAATGATATAGACTAACTCTCACGACACACACCCGTTGTTATCAATAACTGCTCTGACGAAAACAAGCGACCAAGCGACGCCAAGGCGAGGCGATAGGTCGGAGACCTCTCTCGGTGCGGTGGTGGCATCTCCTCGTCTTTTGACCTCACCGCGGCCTGCTCAGCCAATCCAATCGCGGGGTGGGCTGCCGCCGTCCGTCGGCGTCGACAGTATCAGGCCGGGCTCGGCGGCAGCTGTCGCCAGCCACGGCTGACAGATGGCAGCAGGAGGCGGGTCGGCGCCGGGTCACGCGCAGCTGACGGCCAGAGCGCCGGCTCCGACAGTGTGTGGTGCGGGGACACATGGACACAAAGTTACCACTCTTGGCAGTGAGGTACAACCATCATGGCTTCGTACCTGTTAGAATGTTCTTTAAAAGTTTATGGTATTCATAGTATCCTCCCTCACGTTTGATGCGGATCTATTTTCAGTCAATCTACTCTTATTCACCCACAAGCATTTGTGTGGAATTATTTTTGAGCGTGCTCCAGCACTCATTAATGTTAGATGGGCATTCCTTTATATAGAAATATGGGCACCAAGAGCTAAGATTGGACACAAAGGCCATAATAAGTGCCCCGTGATCATCAGGAACCGATGCATCAGTTCCCCTACTCATGCAGAGTCCAATGCTCCAAGCTGAAAATTCAAAATTTATATCATGTATGCTGTAATGAAAGCCAGTGTCGGGTTCTCAGCACGGGGTGCCACCACCGACAGCGGTCTAGGACCGGCCCTCGCCGCTCTGGAGCAGAAGGGGTTGCGCACTGATTCTTGGCTGCCCATCCATTTCTCAGAACGGTCGTGTGCACCGACATCAATAAAAATGCCGAATCCTAAACCGATATCTATACATTTGGGATCTGTGTGCGACTACATCCTAGTTCAATACGGCTGAAGTTTTAGCCGCTCTATATAGCCGATTGGCACACACTGGAAAGCGAGTACCTATAAATTTCCACTGCTGGGGTTGTACCTCCACTCAACGTGTGGCGACGCTCTTGCCTGCGGCTAAATTTGATTAAATAGCAGGGTGACCCAAAAAAACGGGCCCCAACGTTCCAAAGGCCATCAAGTCAATGCTTTGCGTCGGATTTTAATGAAACTTTGAGCATAAATACGCTTTTGTGTGTTAAGTCAGATGCCAAAATATCATAGTAATAGAACTACAACTCTCTATTCCATATCAAATATTCTAGACATCCTATTTTCTTAATCTGTGAATTTTTGTGCATTGTACTTACAAAGTTTAAACGCTCCGCAAATTAAATATAAAAATTGCAGGACTTTTTCGATAGGCATGCAGCCTAAGAAAACCTCAATGCAGATAATGAAACCAATCCAAGTCACTTGGGATGCCCAGAGAAGTGCATAGTTGAGCTTGAAGAGAACTTCAGGGGTTGAGGGCCACCTTGCCTGAGAAATCTGGTGCGCGGGGTAAAACAGTCCCTCTTTACCTCCCCTGAAAACCCCTTAAATATTTTATTTTCGGACTGCAAAAAGGACTGTGTGTAGCCAAAGAGTCCAGGATCACTCCTGTGCTAAAGAAATGCAGCCCTGGGAAATATCCAGGACACTACACCGACCACTTATCATGACTTTTCGTCGATTTTCGAGAATGCACGGATACAGAAAATAGGATGTCTAGAACATTTATTATGGAACAAAATGTTTATATCCTATTATTTTGATATTTTGGTATCTTACTCAACACACAAAACGCATTTATGCTCAAAGTTTTATTTAAATCCGACGTAAAATATTGACGGTATGGCTATATGAATGTCGGGGCCCGTTTTTTTTTGGGTCACCCTGTAGTAGGGCTTTCGTGGTACACAGCTGTAGAATATTACGCCTGGCTCCTCTAAAAATATTTTTTGTTGTGAAACAATTAGAGGAGCCTCCAGCATACTAAGCACGTAAGCCCAGTGCACAACCAGGGGAAGGTACAGCAGACATAAATTGAAATGCCTATTTTTCACCGAAAAATTCGCTCCGAATATCATGAGTATAAAAGCGTTACAGCTCTTAAAAAAGTAAAAATGATCAAAGTGTGAAATGCAACAAAATAGTGAGGGTATGGTCCTGTAGGCTGATGCGGTATTGCGACATCACAAAAATGGCAGTGATTGGCAATATATTCAGAATAAGCCATGATATCCCTTTTCGGGGGTCAGTGCCAGAGAGAGGATTTAGCCAGAGGACAAAGTAAGGGGCCTTTAATGCTTAGAGTAAAACCTGCCTTTAAAGTTTCGAATCCTCGCCCACGAAAAACTAGTCCCCCCTAACACCTGAAATATATATTTGGCTCCTGATACCTTCCGCTCGTGCCCCTGGTATAATTTTGAAGTGTTTTTTAACAATCTGGATGAGATGTAAAATCTTTCCGGATGGGAGGGCGCCCAGGCAACAGCATTATTTAAACCCGGCACTGCCTGGGCTCTCTTCGTAGCCACCACAGCGTGGGAGTCTGATCACACCCCTCCCATTACGATTTCGGAAACCAGCGGTGAGACGGAAAACAATTCGGAGCGGCGCTGGCAGTTTCTCTTTCGGGCCAAGTTTGAACCATACTCGTTGCCCAACGAAGGCACAGTGGGCCAAAATGGGTCAAATGTAGAAGCCATTTAGCCCCAGGCGGCGAAGGGTTAAGTACTGACCGACATTAATGTTCATTCCCTTACAATGTTTTTGAGTGGGATCACTGCAGCATCCACGAGCAGTAAGGGCGCATGTATCGGGAGATCACAAACAGGAGTTCCACAAAATTCGGGTTTTCAGGACACAGAAATTCATTATCTCAGTCAACAGTACCATGGCCATAATTTTACAAAAAGAGTCCTAGCGTTCTGGGTTCACAAACCTGACCTTTCCTCGGGCCAGAGACTTCGTGACTTCTTCCACGCCGTTATCTTTTGCTGATCGAGAAAACAGCCATTCATTTCAAACCAGACCAGAGGTTCATGGAATTCAAAACTTGTTCTTATTGTCTACTTGTTATTTTCAGAGATAGCAAGGCAAAATGACCGCATTATTTCCGTGGCGTTCACTAGACTAAAATATGTACCATAAACCTATTTCTATCGGCCAAATGACGAGTTAGCGAGCCAATTCGATGGCAGGGCAAAGGCCGATTGAAAATAAATTTCCCGTTTTTGTGATAGGTCGTCAGAACGTTTGAATGGGCCCCTGTCCCATCTCATTCGTTCTGAATCCGTCGCAGCGTTTTCACAGAAAATTTGTTTCGAACACTTTGAAGACATGGAAATAGAGCTTCTTTCTGTTTCCACATCGAAATCTGTGTGTTCTAGTGAATACAGCAGTGATGCCGTGGGACTGTGATCTTTCTGCCAACACCGTCCTTCGCTCCAGTGCCCTCCCTAAGGTGCCCCAGGTCACGTGACCCGGGCCGCCTCGAATGGGGAGGGGGATGGACTTGAAAGGGACAGCAACAAGACAGCCAAGTCGGCACGATTATAGCGGACAGAATGCAGGTTTCGAAGGTGGCGCCACTGTCAACGTGAGGGACGCAGTTCCCGGCTAAAGTCACTGAAGCACTGAATGGTTGTGCAAATGGATGCGATTAGCTACAGGTAAAACACAGGTGTCGCGACACAAATGGTCTTTGAAGGTGCCTGATTTTCCATTTTGTTCCGAGTTTTTTTTGTTTGATGACACGAGGGGCTACATGGGGGTAGGTTCCCCTAATAGTTTCAACCTTTGAACTATTGTCAGCAGACCTTGAGCGGCGTCGGAGGCGCGCCGGCGGGGTCCGAGCACGACCCCGTCTGATCAGACGTCCGCCCGGAATCCGGTTAGCGAACGAACGTAACGGCATCGCAAACACAGCTAACTCAATGTCAACGGCGGCGCCCGGGCGCTGATTCGGGGCCGGGAACAGCCGCAGCGGGACACAGCCTGCACTGGGTGTGGGCGGCTGTAGGACGAGCAGATGGGCGGGACAGTGTACCAGACCGGGACAGCGGCTAACTTCGCATTTGTCCGTTAATCGCTAATACGTCATGTTGGCCATTCCCTGGTTATTACGCTAACAATTTCTTAAATTCGCCCGTCCACAAAAGCCTACGTTATAAAATAGCATTGCTAACCAAGCGCGGAATTATCTTCTCTTTAGTTCAATCCGCAAAAAAACAATGAATAACAATGCTTTTACAAAAACAGCTAGATTTAAGACAGTAGAATCAATACATGAGGACTTATAAGACAACAATTCCGGCGATTATTAATGCTACAAATTCGCTTGTAGCGGTGACGACTGCATATGCTGTGCATGTTTTGACCAAACTGTGTTTCGACCGATCGCACATACTGAATATTCGTGAAAGGCTTAAATTCCAAGTAGTTGAAAGAACTGACGAGTAAAAAATGAAAGCAAACGATTGGAGGACTTGAACTTTGAAAACTCGCCTAAACGCTTATTTTGTCCTCGGATAAAATGCAACATGTTCACGTTTGCCGAGTAGCGGATGAGCGATAAGCTGATATTATTAGTGGAAGGCCCACTTTTGCAATGTGCACTGCGCATTGGGAGTGTTGTTTGACTTTTTTTACTTACCAGCAGGTCCAACCTTGCTTGGTTCAGAAACATTTCCATCTAGATGTTAGTTTTGTCCGAAGCCCTCGACACAATTTCGCTGATGAGTAGTTATGTAGTTTGTTCATTATGAGGTAAGAAAGCATATCTGTACACATTTCACATTCAATGCCAGAAGAATACACTGCGCTCTGTAGTCCAAAAGTGACACAACGTGCGTCCCTTGCCAAATACACGAGACGTACGTACGTGGTCTCAACTTTGGACGGCGATGTAGCCGGAGGATATCGTTGAAAATCGTTTCATCACAGGTCAAACAAAGTTGTAAATCAAACAAGTCGCTGTATTTGCTAGTTGATCGACCGAATCTGGATGCTTACACTCGGAAGCAAAACGAAGGGAGACAAAAATTTCACTCAAGAGGAGACTTGACAACAGAGAACGGAGAGCCTTATTGTAAGCTTATTAGCTACCCCGCCCCCCTGCCCGTCCCCCCGCTGGTACCCTGTGGGGGCCCACCCTGTCTCAGATACCTCCCTCCCGCCGGGGACCCGTTTGGCGACACCACACCTCTCAAAATTTGCCTAAAAATACCCCCCATACAGCTGGCATTCTCGAAACGCCAGCCAGTAGAACAGGACGAAAGCAGAGTCTTCGCAGGCACTCCCACACATTCCTAAGCGTAAAATCACATGACGTGAGCGATGCGGCCGGCCTCGTCGAGGTTGGCGAGGCGCGACACACGAGCGCTCCTATCACAGGACTACCGGGAAACATACACGGGTGCGTCTGGAATAGTTACACCTAACGCCACGGCAGCCATCGGCACGGTGAAACACGTCAAAAAGCATGCGGAGGCGGCGTCGCAAGGCAGCGGGTGCTTCTGACTGGTCGCAGTCACACTGGCGCTGGCACAGGAACTAGTGAGAGGAGAGGCGAGCCCTTCGCGACGTCCATGGCACACACTTATACGAACAGAGCGCGCCGGACGCCCTCTGCAGCCGCTCGGGGCGCGCTGCTGCCCGTGCAGTTAGTTGGCGGAGGTGAGCAGGCGCAGGCCGGGCGCGCCTGCACCCTTATTGGAGGTATAAGTAACAGCAGGGGCGCGGGTCCGGGCCGCACGCACCACCGGACCATTGCACCGCACCCACCGGATCGCGCATGCGCAGTAAGCTGACCCGTGAGAAATACGAGCGCGGCGGAGTCATCCGCGAGTACGGTACGAAACGCGGCACAGTCCTTCCTTCGCGCGACCTAACACCGACAAAATGACAAATAAAAATACGTCATGCACGCAGTCAACATAAATACATGTGAACGACGGATCCCTGAAATACGTTAAAACACACCGCGCCACGCGCAAGAACAAGACCTATCACAGACATGCGTGGCGCGGCGCCCGGCCCCGGCGAACGATGCGAGTGGGGACCGGGACGTGGGGCGCAACCGCGGCAGCCGCGTCCGGCGCGAGCGATGAAGTGACACGAGAGAATGGAAACAACCCAACTCAGCGGCGGCGGCGAGACGACCTATGATACAAATTTGGCCCGCGATCAATGCCAACCACGAATCTATCACAGCCAAGGCACTTCAGCGAACAGTGTAGGGCGGACGATGTGCCGGCCTTGCCCTCGTCGGATGCCGCGACGCAACAACTCCGCGACCGCGCGCGACCTCTCGTTCACCATGTCCTGGCGGTTAGTGGCAAGTGTTTCGCGCGGCCTACATTACAATGGGCACACTCAAGGACGTCCGAGCAGGCTAAAACACAAAAACAAGTCTTAGCTAAATATTAACATTATCGGGAGGAGAAAAGATGGGAAAGGCCGGTCTCTAATGCACACACTGGCGGCACGGTGGCGCGGAGGCCGGGCACACAGGTGCCGTTCACGTTAACGTAACGCTCTAACCCTCCCCGTCCGGTAGGTGTGTGTGTGTGTGTGATATGTCGCCCCCAAACCTCCCTCCCTACCCAGCCGGGCTGGTCTCCGCCTCGGCGCCGTCTTTAATTAGGGTTCCTGCCGACAAAACGGACTCGTCAGAGCTCATCACATCACGCGCTTCTACACGAAAAAAACAGTACACAGCATTCATTTATTGGTTTTACGGACTTTCTGAATGATTTCTCTAACACAAGCACGAGTGCGTACGAAGTTTGATTAATGCAAGACAATTATTCATGGAATATGCTGAGCGGGAGGTTCGAGTTATTTTTTGGGGAGGGGGATTTCAGTAGTTGCTCTTTCATAGTTACTTTTGCGAGAAGCACGTGAGCTTGTGAATGTATCAATACGGAGTCCTAGCAATGCGCCTAACGGGGACAGAAGTCAACACCAAACGAGTTGGCTGGCACAATGTCACCCATAATACTAGTCCATTAGTTCTGCAGGATCTTTTTTCGAACGGGCAGGAGACCTTCCCCCAACCGGGTGGACGAGCCCAATTTCCCACGGACTGAACAGATGCCAGAGACCCGGCCGAGAACAGGCCAGAGCACTATTCCCCCATCACCACCTTCCACCAAGATTGCTCACTGTGTGCATCAAACGAGCCTTCATCCACCGCTTGGTCGCTTTCGATGGTGCACACACTCTCCAGAAATAGTGGTGTCGTGCAAAGGAAGAAAAGGGTGGTTCCAATGCATTGTCCATGAGAGGTGCCCCTTTATCACTCTATTCCAGTTCGCCGTTTGCAGGCCATCGTGGAATCGGAACTATTTTCCACTGAGCAGGAACAAACTTCTGACTGACGGCTATCTTTCCATGCCCAGTCGTTCTGCTTTCGCGATGGAATGGACCATGTAACGACGGTATTTTTCGGCCAAAATGGGCCCGTTATGGGTGTTCTTTCTCTTTATGCTATCCGTTCCTTTATCACGGCTCAACTTTAGTTAAGAAGGATGGCACCTTGACAACTTCTTCAGAAAGCTCAATCACAGCAATCTCGGAACCAGTTGATCGCAGAGAACAAACTAAAAGTAATCTACCTGAAACTTATGGTTACGTTCATCATTTAAGAAAAAATTGATTTTCTGGAGCTGAATAGAGCAGACTGATCTTATCTTTGGTCCTTCATCTTTAAAATGATTCTCAGAGGAGCCTTCGTCAGAGCCCCCGGCCAATATTTGCTATCCCACGCAGGTTGATTCCCCACGCGACCGGTAGATATATGCCGGACGCAGCAGTACTCATCAGTTCTCGACTACTAGTGCCACGCAGCGATAAGGTAAAGCGCTCTGGGGACGCCATCGTATTAATAGAAGGTATAAAAAATGTGCCCACCCCGCAGGCTGTTACAGCGTAATCGCCAGACTTTACTCTATCTCACGTTCTGCACAGACACCACAAAACCTGCTCCAAACGACACTTTCTGATACCCTCACACAAACCACGGCTGCCGAGTAACTGCGACAGTTCTGTAGCCGATTCGAGTCCGGCGAAAGTGAAGAGCTCACCTAACAGCACCGGGCTCAGACGTTATAGTTGACGGCCAGTCTTTCTTTGAGCATGGGCGGAAACTGGTCACTGAAGCGTCGCCAGTTCTCCTCGCCCACCTGGTCCTTGAAGCCGTGCAGGATCTGGGAACACGACCAACACAAGGCGTCACAGACACGGGGCGGAGCGAGGCGGGACAGCGCCCCCAGGGCTCAGGCCGCGCCGCAGGTCACAAACAGAACGGAACGAACGAGTAGTTAGGTTATTTATATTTCCTATTTAAACATGGTTTTATCGCAGATCCACGAGTAAAAAGAAAAACAGAGCAGCTCCAATCACAGCAACAATCTTATTTTTTCGGTACAAAGGGATCATAACGTCACCAGGCGTGCAACAAACCAGCTCCTAAAAATGTACAACACAAATTAAACACGAAGTTTCAAACATTCCGATTCCTGACTCGGTACCTACAGAGTTACAAACAGCCTTGGAGAGCCAGCCTACCTCATCAGAGTGGACAGTGGCTTAATAATGCCCCAATTTCGGCAAGCCTTTAAACAGCAAGGGACTGTTCCAGCACCCCGGACTCAGTGATACGGCGAAGGGATGCCAGGTAGTCTTACCGAAAATAGTACATTGACAACAAATGTGTAACACTAATCTTGAAATAACGTTGGCCGTTATTCCGTTTAGGGAAATAACGTTCCGTTATTTCCCTGAACCGAACTGTAATATCTTCTAAGATAGGAAAAAGTGGCGCTTTCCACCTCATCCAGATAACTACACGGGACCAGCCCCAATGACGACGCTGACGAGGACCACTCACGCGGTGGAACATCTCCTTGAGGTCGGGCTTGGGGTTGACCCAGCTGGCGACGGCGTCGCAGAAGAAGATGAAGTCGGAGATGACGCCGCTGGGGTTGAGTGTGATCATGTGACAGACGCCGCGGAACGCCGAGTCCTTCTCCTCGTTGTCGCGGATGTTGCGCAGCGAAGTGCACCTGGCGCCCCACAGATGGCAGGTTGGACCACAACCACACACGACGGGCGGTTCAGAAAGGAATCAAAATGGAGCGGAGAGAGACACCGCTGGATTTGTGTTGCAAAATACCATTAAAGATTACGTTTGAGAAAACTGGCAAAATCAGAAGCTGAGCGAGATCACTGGGATGACTGCTTAAAATCTGATCATCCACGCTAATGAGAAGAATTCAAACATCCATGTAAGGCAGTTTTCACCATTTAGCAACAACTATAATCACGATGAATTACAACTCTGCTGTAGTCTTACACATGATGCTCACCAGCACACAAAACCTGACATCAAATAGGCTTAAGGTAAGAATAACATTTAAAAACATTTCCCATACAAGAACTGTGATCTGCGAAAACTTAACACAAATAACCAAATCTACGCTCAGAGTATTAATGAAGCCCAAAGCGAAGTGTGTTAAACAAACGATAAAAGCGATAGAAGAAATACAAACGCAACGCACCACTGGCGGATGAAGTGCTGCAAATGCGGGGCCACTTCTTTGGGACAGACAAGCCCCAGTCGACCAATAGTGATCGCTATTACCGGCCGGAAAAGAAAGAAAAACACGCACCCATTAGCAACTACAAATCATACACGACAACGCCAAAAATCGCTAATACAAACGACAGGGGGGCGGGGAGCTGCAATTATGCCAGCAATGAAACCATACGAGCCGAACGGCATCAAAACTTAGAAGCGGCAACGTTAACTCCGGCCACTACAAAAACAAACGATACGGCCATCGGTACGGATTTAAGACGCAAATCGCACATCAACCGACACGCTACACATCATTGGTACGATAAGGTGTCCGGCGGAAAAATGACTTCATTCACAGGCGTGGATCTCTTAAAAGTCGGGTCTTAGAATATCTGAGCCCTACATAATTGAAACTGAAAAAACAATAGCGAGAACTGTTCAGATGAAAAACTCAGAAAATTACTCGGGCTCAAAGAAATATCTACGAGCCTGAAATAATTTACACGCGAACACCTTAGCAAACTCTCCTGGCGAGGTTGAGAAAGAGACTCCCCCACACCCCAGTTGCCAAATATATCAGGGCAAAATTAAACAAAGTTCAGAAGATAACACACCTTTACCATATTTCTACTCGTTTGAAACGACGCCTTTGACAACCCCTGCGTAAAACACCCCCACACCAGCGGCAGTAAATCAGTCACTACCAGGCGCCGGGCGGGCGACTTCCCAGTCCGTCCCCGTCCTCCCCGCCGCCGCAGGTGGCGCTGCCACTCACCCGTGTTCTCCAGCAGCGTTTTCGGCGTGTTGGGTCGGTTGATGATCAGAATCAGCTGCGACAGAACCACCGCCACGTACGGTTGCATCTCTGCACCTGTCGTCAGACGACTATTCGTCAGGTCCGCACGCTGGGACGACGCGATGAGTTCTGACGGTTGATTCTCTGCCTATGACCACAAACTGCACGTCTAAGAATGTATTCCGCTATGCCGACCCAGGATGCTGGAGAGAGAAGCGTATATATTTCCCACAAAACGATGTACAAATACGGTTAGCTCATTTCACAAATCTTAACTGATGAATATAAAATACTCGAAATGGAGAGTAACCGCATTCACACTTTCGGCCATGAAGGGCATATCAGACGACTAGGCCCACCAGATTTATGCCCCCTACACTAACGAGCTTGCGAGTGCGATGTGAAAGAATGGCCTGAAGTTTGAACCTTTCAGTTGTATCATATTTTCAGCGCGCTGGCACCCCAGGAGCGAGTGACACCGAGTTTCCGATAAGCGAGGACCGAGTTCGGGGGAGGCGACTGACCCATTTTGACGGCGATCTCTCCGATGGCCCAGGTGGCGTTGTTGCACACTGAGATCAGCTCCGGGTTCAGGTTCTGCGCCAGACTGTTCAGAAAGTCGGCTGAAACCAACGGCAGGTCACGGTCAACACCATGTGGAAGGGGCAATTTAATAACACGCAACGCAAGTGCATAGTTGAGGACCTTGGGTCTCACTCAATCTACGAGGAACACAACTCTCCGAACTTACACATCCAATCACTTAGGACCCGTTTTGGCTTGCTCCTAGAAACCTGGCTTAAAGGGGTGAAAAGCAGAAAGAAGGCTGAGAATAAAGCTACACCCTCAATGCATAGACAAATACCATGCTATTTTTTTCCATTTTACACACGAGTTGGTAATTAAGGTAGAGCTACGGGTTGAGCACCGGGATGCAAGGCACAAACGGAACGAACCGAACCAGCAGTCAGATGTACCGGCGTTTCCCTAGTCAATCTAATCTTTTTCAAAACGCATGGCGCTCCTTCTCTCTAGATTTGTTGGAGCCTCTGATGCATGTGTAAAAGCGAAACGGTGGGCTACTGAATAGCTGAATATAAACATCAACGTTAACGTAATTTGGCCTTCAACTACGCATGGCTCAGTCGCTCGATACATAAACATCTAAAGCGTCTCTGAGAGCTCCACGTTCAGACGGTGCGTCCCAGCAGCTGCAGAGCCCCTCTCCTCACCAATGCAGGGAGCCACGTGCTGGAAGCAGGCCTTGGTGAGGTCGCCGAGCAGCGCGAAGCTGCTCTGGCGCACCTCCGGCATGAAGTCCTGCATGCTCTGGTAGAGCAGCTGCATCAGGTTGGAGGACTTGATGAGGGGCTCGATGCTGGGTCCCAGGCCCTCGGCTAGACCCGAGAGCAGGTCCAGCGCCACGATCATGAAGTCCTTGTCCGGCGCGTCCACCGCCTGCGGGTTCTGCTGATTCGCCTGCGACAGACACCGCACCAACTCTGAGATGCCAGTTATGAGGAGTAAGGGAGCGGCCATTGCTTTTGATGAGATACTATTCCACACTGGCACATAACTCAGACCTGAGAAGAAGAGTGAAACACGCGTCACACCCCATTCATGCTTAACACATCTTGAACTTTTCTCATACTCAAAACAAAGCTAAAACCGGACGAGATGGCAGCGACCCGACACCAGAACATCGGACAGGCTGTCTGCCTGTGAGCTCACCACCGTGTGGTTGATAGTCTGCTCCACCAGCGACACACAGCGCCGGAACACGGGCTCGGCGTACGGCAGGAAGCCGCTCTGCAGCGCCGTGGCCACGCTCGACAGACACTCCAGCAGCGGGAACAGGTCCTTGTCCTCGTCCTTCAGCACATTCCACTTGACGATCAGCGGCGGCATCAGCAGGTCGATGTACTCCTGCTTGTTGAGGTGCACGCCGACCGAGTCGGCCAGCGTGCCGATGGCGTCGTACAGGATCAGCAGGTTCTTGGCCTGGTACTTGCTGAAGGCGTACACCAGCGTCTGAAGGATGAAGCCCAGGTAGGGAACCAGCTCCGTACACGCCTCCTCCTCGAGCGTGGCGAAAGCCGAGCACGCCGCCTCCTGAACCTTCTTGTTCGGGTCCAGGATTCGCTTCAGAAGCTGTGGCAGCGAAGCGTTCGCTGTTAGCGCACCAGTGCCTACACGCTTTCGAATGTTACGAAGGACCAGCACTGGATACCTGTACAGGGTACACAGTTTAGTTACAAAGTTTGGATCAACCGAGCTTGTTCTCTTCTCAGCATGTTATCCGGGAGAAAACGATATATAAACCTATCATTATGTATGCATGATATTAACAACGCCAACCCCATAGCGCTGCAACCAAGGTGCTTGCGCTGTTTCGACGAGCAAAAACACAAGCCTATAGAGGAAATTTTGGGAAAAATCAACGAAAATTTTTGCCCCGATTTCGACACTGCGAGTTGGGAGGTTTCTTCAATGATACAGAATTTCGGTAGTAGTTTTGCTTCACGTTGCCGTTAAACGAAGATGTCACAAGTCCTCAGACTGTTTCCTGGACATTCGGACAGCATGCTCATAACTGAGCCATGGAATGGCCTAAAGCCTCACAAGAGATAGAGGGGCGTCCGCTGAAAGATATAGCACGGGCAATGAAAGCCCGTCAAAAAGGTTAGTGAAAATGAACAACACAAACTTCTGCAAATCACGAAAAACGTTCGAAAATACACAGTTTCAAGTACATATCGGGACAACTTTAAATACACAGACTTTTAACCAACCACGAGCACCTAGGGTGGCAGTACCACAACAGAGACCATTTGACCCGGGTTGCCGCGGGACCCACCTCGGCCATGAGCGGCTTGAGGTACTGTTCGTGAGGCTGTTGGACCACCCAGTGGCTGTAGCGGCTGAGGGTCCAGCAGGTGATGGAGCGCACCAGCGCCTTCTTGTCCGACAGCGAGTTGATGAGGTACGGCACGATCTCCGGCAGGTGGGGGATCATGCCGCCCATGCAGCCTGGGGACGTCGCAGTGGTCAGACCGGGGACACGGGGACAGCGGGACCAGGAGAGGCGTCCCGACGTCACACGCACTAAAAATGAACGCCCGTCCGCTGGTTGGCTATTTCTATATCCAGCAGACGCCTATGCACGCAGAAACAAATCGGCTCCTGATCTCCGCCTGCGCGCCAGACCGTGGCGGGCCGGTGATTCTTGTCCTGCGCCGAGCGTGGTTAGGTCTGGTCACGGCTCCGGGAGTCAGAACAGTGCGCCCCACTGACACCGTGGCCGCCTGGTGGCACTTTCAGAGCTGTGTGGAACAGGTGCGGACATGTCGGCGTCACCGGGGACCTCCAGTGTCAGTGTGGCTGGCCAGACCGGGAGCAGGGGCAGGACTCTGCAGGTTTGAAACTTCACACAACACAACTGGGCACAACTGGGCAAGAGACTACGTCCACAAAGAAGAACAATCGGAATGGAATAGCTTATTGAGAATTTAACGTGACTACGGTTACATCCACTGCGGACATTTTTGCGTACAGCAGAAAGGGATAAAATGGAGCGACAGGGAAATAACTTTACACCACAGATCATATCATAATGACCACACTTCCGCCAGAAGGTATAGTCCTCATAAAGCCCAAAATTAACATCCAAATGAACAGTCAGCCTCTTATATTCGGCACCGGCAAGGCAGTGTCGTCATCATCATCATCTGCCAGAGCCTCACCTTCAGCTATGGCGCCCAGAGCCAGGATTCCCGACTCCTTGATGACCCACTCCTGGTGGAAGAGGGTCTCCTTCAGGATGGGCAGCAGGACCGGCAGCAAGTCGCCGTGAAACACGTTCGCCAGCACGTCCAACGCCGCTGCGCTGCACTTCCCTGCCAGAGCAAACCGCGGAACGTCACACCGGTAACATAAAAACCTGCGGGAGTATACTGCTTGAGACAGCACTTACGTGAAAAGGATGAAGATAATTAACAAACGCGTGAATCTAGCGGCTCCAAAAGCAGTTACTGGAACTACAATGACACAAAACTATTATTGGTGTTCCGGTTTCGATGGTTTCGTGGTACCAGCGATTTTCGCGTGTCCCAATCACAATACTTCGGTGACAAAGGACGACCACCTTGCAACCCCACTACTATAAAACAGAGCTAATCGCTGCATCTGGAGCAGAGAATCAGTTCCTTCCCGATTGGTCCCACCCGCGCCGATCCCCGCCGTCTACTCACGGAGGTTCCAGTCGGAGAGCGAGCCCTCCTCGTCGTAGCCGTCGTCTGCGTCCTCGTCGGTCTCCAGCGAGGAGGCCTCGCCGGCGGCGCCGCCGCCGTTGCTGCTCTCGTGCTCCAGCTGGTGGGTGCGGGACCGGTGAAAGCGCGGACGGATGTCTTCGTCCCGGTCCGGCACCATGGCGTCCTCCTCCACATCGCCCTGGCGCGGGTCACAGACGCAGGTCACAGGTCAGCTAATGGCTCGAGAGCAACACACGACCTGGCTGGAGTGGCGGGGAAAACAGCAATATGTCCGTGACCATGCTTCCACAAAGCACTATCAGGCTAAAGAACGACGCAATCGATACACCTTCATCGAAAACATGCTAGTTTACGCCAGCCACATCAAATCAAAGATACCCTCAACAACCTCTCAGCTCAGCACTATGTGTCGAATCCCAGTCTACCTTGAGCAGGATGATGTCGAAGTCGGAGTACTTCATGCCGCGCACGAGGACGGGGATGAGCCGGTTGAGGTGCGGCGCCAGCGCCTCCTTGCAGACGGGCTCCTCGGCCAGCGAGAGCCAGAACTCGCAGGCCTCGATGGCCACTGTCTCGTCTGGGTCTTGTGTCCGTAGCAACATGTACTGTCCGGAGCACGGGGAAGAAGGCCGTGTCAGAGGGGGGATGAATGCCAGTGCGCTGAATGACAATCCAGAATGATCTCACGAAATACACAGTTTGGACTTATGAATGTTAGCACATGCATAGTTCAAGAAATGTTAGTTCCTATTCAAAACAGCTAAACCTGGCAGGCCTCATCTGATTTCGTTTTATGAGGGGAAAAGGGGAAAGAGTCCAAGGGAAGTTCCACAGCATGTTGTTGAACGGCGTGAAGTGTGCGTGAGGCTACTTGTGACTACGTCAGTCAACACATAGTTTCACCTGTCAAATGAACGTGAAAGCATGACACACCACCTTGGACACCTTACTCGACAAGCACACGTCTCTGGAGGCCGTCCACACCGCGCGCACTCCTCTCCTCACAGAGCCTGGCCCCGCCGCTCACCTCGATGATGTTGTTCATGTGCGGAATCAGCCGGTCCATGCGCACCTCCACCAGCATGACCAGGGCGCGGCAGACGTTCTTGCGCACCTCGGCGTCCTCGTCTGCCGCCAGGTGAAACAGGTTCTCCACGAACGTGTCGATGTTCACCATCAGCGCCTGTGTCCGGTTGATGATGAAGGGGTTCACGCACGCGATGGCGTGCGACCTGCCGGGCAGAGGAGCAGCGTTCAACACTGACACCCTCCGAGAGGCAAGGGCGAGACCAGACCGGTGGGCGAGTGTCGGGGTCTGACGATGCATCAGCTGCGAATGGCTACATGGCACCCATCCCTGGTTTGTTTAGCACTTCTCTTCCGGCTGCTAGGCCTGGATTACGAGTATCGTATCAGAACATCTCGGAACGAAACACCCGCTGGGATTATACACTAAGTCAAACCTGATATCTGTCAGTACAGGGGAGGTGAAAACCACATAACTGGGCCACACCTCATCCCTTAACCTCACCCCTCAAATATCAGCCAATACCCGCTCCTGTACACATGAGGTGTGAAAAGGGAAAGTACTAAAAACCGGATTAGAACGTGGAAAGTAACAATTATTATAGGGGAAGTTCGAGTTGAGCAGGGAACAAAAATCCTACAAAACGAGGTAAATGGACAAAATCTACGACTTAAACATCAGATACTTTTTTAACCAATCCACGCAGTGGATGTCCGAAACGCAAAACAACAATTACGTGGTGCGAAGGTCACGCTGGCACTGCATAGCTGATCAGATCGGAAAACAACCCCAGAACAAGACAAAGTGCAGGGGTCGTCACCAGCCGCCAATCTGTCTCAACAGCTGAACAAGCGCACGCTTCAAATAAACACGGAGGTATGCGTCTCTGCAAGTAGCGCGACTTTTGTCCTCAAAACAAATGTGCAAACAATGACTTTCATTCGCTACACTGTTTTGCACCCGAGCACACACACAAACAGCATCACCTACGGCCGGGCACACTGAGAAAGCAGCGTAAAAACATATGATCACAAAAAGTTCACAAAAACATTCAGCTGTACCGATTTAAATAGAAGAATTCCACATCCCCAGGCAACCATCAACCAAACACCCACAAAGACCTCCGGAAGCCCGTATTTATTTCATGTCTGGCACAAAGTCCAAGACCACCTTAACTTTGCCTTATATCAGTCATTGCGCCAAGAATGCGATTTGGATTTTTGCGAACGTCCCGGCCCGGCACTGACAGTGACGTACCCTCCCCTCCCCGGGTTAACCCAGGCGCCCCCTTCACTGAGGTGACGTCACACCGGGGCAAAACGTAACGAGGGCGATTCTCCCCACAACCAACCTTTTGTGTACTCAAATGTTCACGCCAATTAACGCTACTTATGCTCTTTAACTTAACCTCGAAGCAGTTTATATCCTTACTAAATGTGCATTCCCAGTTCCATTCGCAATTCTCCACTCGTGTCAAAAGCAATGTCCAGCAAAATAAGCTATGTCGAAACCCCGCGGCCCGTGTCAAGTGAGGCACGTGACGCCATTTGTTTCATGGGGTTTGCTCCTTTTGGTTTTATCAGCAGAGCGGCTGTTTTAGGCTGGAGCTAACGGGGTAATACGCCGCCCAACACACAGCATCGGAGTGAATGCTGCCGGGTACGTCGACGGAAACAGAAGCAGTCGGTTGGCTTCCGTAAAATAAAATTGTGACGTATTCGTCGGGAAACACATGGTTCCCAGCGTCAACACGTCTTCCGACCAGAACGTGTGTCCAGGTGATGGGGTACTCACACAAACAGGCATAATCATTATAAGGGGGGGGTGCAAGCTCAGAGATGATTGCTGCCCTTGCCAATGAAAATGGGTGACGCTATTGGCACTGTCGTTGGTACTGACGGCAGTTGCATCCCGCGCCAAACACCACGAGCTTACCTGATCTTTGGACTGTTGTGTCGGACGAACTGGAGGAACTTGGGGATGAGGATGTTGAGAGGTCGGTCTGGCAGCGCCTCGCTATCCAACATTTCTGTCGAATCTTCGCAGATCTTCTGCAAAGCTCCAAAGGCTCCCTGAAAGACAAATAAACGCGTTACTCGTCGCAAACCCCGTGCAACTGAGCGAAGCACAGCTAGTGATTCATTGGCCAGGCCTTCGTCACATCACCTTCTCAAATGGTTGCCAGGGCCAAAAAAGCGTGTAGAAACTCAATACTCCACATTTCCAACACGTTTCAGCTGCATAAACACGGGCGGCCCCGGACTGAGGCTAGCAGCTACGGCGCTGCGCGTCGACACGACACACTAGCTGTTTCCAGTTCGTCACGCTCAGCGCGGTGTTGCCTGGAGCATACCTCGCACACGTTGTAGTCCTCCGAATCCAGCAGGTTGCAGAGCTGGGGCAGCAGCTCTGGCCACGACGTCAGCTCTCCCTTCTGCGTGATCGTCGTGATCAGAATGCCTGGAGACCAGAACCCACGGTTAAACGGTGCTGCTGGATTAGATCAAGGTTTTTAACGGCAGATTTTATCCATGGCATAACTTTTCGAAATGGTGTTCCCTTGGCTTCGACGTGTAAATTTGCTGTGCATGTTTTTATTTGCCAAGGTACGTCTCTGGTGTACGCACACGCCATTCGAAAGCATACGCATTTCCCTCCTCGAATCTGCTGCGCTGGGGAGGGGGGGGTGAGAATTTCATAATTTTACCTGTGATTTAGTTTGTTTTCTCACCGCAAAGGGGAATAAGTCTACGTGAAGAAAGAAGCCGTGTCCAACGACCAAAGGAACGATGAGGCCAACACCATACTCCTGGAGGCTTATAATAAATCACAAATAGTTGTAAGAATCACAAACATTGTCATTCGTAACATGACCCCTGAACGTCAAGTAACCACACATTTACAGAAAATAATTACATGATTTGCACTTTTGTTTTCAAGACGGGAACATAAACATTCACACAGTTCCGCGTTGAATTCTCATTCTGAGCAAAATAAATGCAGTCCTTACCAATAGTAGCCCGGATCAGAGGCGAGGGATCTCCGATGGCGTTCAAGCATTCTTGCTTGATGAAGTTGGCTACCTGAGGCGGTAGCTTCTGGAAGTAGGTTCGTACGTTGTTCTTTAAAATCAGCCCGCTCAGCGAGCGAGTGGCCTCGTCTGGAAGCAACGACATATCAGAAATGGTATAGCTACACTAGACACTGCACAAAACACGTGACATATAAGTATTGAAGAAACTCGAAGTACTTTAATTTCCTAGTATTTTCGTGTTACTGTTTACAGATGACAAATACGTCATTTATGTTTAAAATGCCACACAAGTTATGGGCTTGAACTGATTTGAAACCAACATTTACAATAAAATATTATATACTCATGAGCAAAATCAATCAAACTGATCTTGGGACTTTATTGAATTAGCAACAGCCCGCTCACACGTCCACGGGGACTTGAAGTCTGATCTAATGCTACCACATCAACCGGGTACTTTTAAACGTCGCCTACCCACAGCTCCACAAATATCGCCATCCATGGAGCTAAGCGCAATTCACAAGGAATTGCCAACCATCTCGGGAATACCACTGAGTTCGCCCACGGAACCCCGCAGACATAGAAATTCTATCCTCCGCAGGAGAAATGACAATGGGGCTGAAGACTTAAATCTTAAAAAAATTGCTGGCAATTTATCTCCCTATTTTTGATGAGGTGTTCACTGGCATGTCCCCTCAAATCCGGATTAAAAAATCCCAATCCCTATTTTTGTTTTTATTTTGATATGTATTACACAGCATAAACTAAGATAACTGGAGAGAACATAGAAACTAAAGTTACAACGTATTTATTACATTGATTTTGAACCCAGGCGTTGACGTCAAACCACAATTAATTTTTCAACACGTTAGTACTTCTGAAGCACCTTAGACTTCGTCACCGTCGAGGTCTTTGAAAATGTTTTGACGTCTTCATCACACATTTTCTGGGTAACGGTGAGTTTCTTTCGACATAATAAAGGAAGCTAACAATTAAAAATTCAATGATATAAGCCGATAAGGGCTTCGTTTCAAATTTTGTTTTTTACGCTTTTTAGAACTTTGCAGATAGGCACTGGGATTGAAACTACAAAAATTAAAATATGCTCCGATGTATACCTCTTAAGCAGTGGTAAACACAACACACACACGATTGTATATAATTTCCCAAGAAACACTTAAGTATTCAAAAAATGTCGTTCGGCACATTTAATTTCGTCTTGCACCCTTACATACGACTGATATTTAGAATATCAATGTTCTTTCTTTGAAGTGATATTTTTCCTCGTTTTTACTTGGCCTCATGGTTGCCATTTAAAGTGTCAGTCTAATGACAGGCTACCAGACGAAATGTATCGAAGCACCAGACCAGAGAATTACGTATCATCGTGTGTGTTTACCAGTGCTCAAGAGTACAGAGATAGCTCAAAATATATGATTCACATTTTGGTAATTCCAAAAGTTTAATGTTATTTTCTAGGATTGAAATATCCCATGCTAGATTTCAGTCTCCAACACCATTAGCGAAACTTTCCATCTTCGCTTAAAGAGAGCGATGAGTTAAACATCGAAGCCTAAAGAGGGTTCACAAAAAGGGAAATCAATGAATAAATAATACTCTTAAGCTTAAGCTGGCAAGTCATTACTTCGCATATTTCCTCGAATCCTGGATGCAGAATTGAGCAAATTCGGCGTAATTATTTATTCGGACAGAGTCCTTTATCGGAATCTTCATGTAAGCAAAATATGAATCAAAACCACAATCCATAGACCCAGTGTCCTGAAATAAGAAATTTTAAGTGGAAAACTTTCTATTTCAGACTTTTCGTCCTCACCAGCAAGCTATGTTACCCTCAATTGAAAATCGAATCGAGGAGTAGCCAGTTCTTTTATTTGATAAATAAAAGTGGTCAGGTCCCGGAGAAACGGCAGTGACTTGTGAAACGGCCCGAAAAATGCATGCCAACGAACTTTGAGTCTTTAATAAACCCAACTGATTTTAACCTATTTTGGATTAAATCCTTACCCAAGCCACTTTTCGCGAAAACAAGTTCAGGACCAAGCATAGACCTCGAAATCGAGTCGCAGCGACGGAAGTGAGTATTTATATTTCAAGAACTATCACTGAACAAACATGTCATCCCTGACTTGAGCCTTTAATAGGGGCAAGCCCCTGTCGCTCATATGAGATGAATAAATAAATAAATATGTCCTCAATTATGCATCACCACAAGCCTTTCACCGTTGGAAGTTAATTTATAGCTGAAACGTTAGTGCTGGATAGTAATATTTGACCAGCCAATATCAAATGTATGATATTGAGCACACAGAGTTCAATATCTGGCCTGGCAATCGCCTCGCATATATTTTAACCTTAGAACATGACAGTAATGCAACCAGAATGAGAACAGGAGGTGGTTCTAGACCCTCTTTTAAAAACCAAGAGCTTTTGGTGCCAGGTGTTTTGCCGAGAAGTAACCAAGATAAATGACGCAGAATAATGTAACAAGTGAGTCGTAACTGTCAAAAACATGAACTAGGCAATAATAGCGCATTCGCTATATTACTTTCCGTCATTTACTATGGTATTTTCTGATACAACATCTAGCACCAAAACCTCCGGGGTTTTCAAAAGACCGGACCAGTCCTTAGTCTGCGTTCACTGCAATCTTTCCGAACAAAGCATCTTAGCTAATCTAAACTATTTCATATGTGCTCCCACAACAACTCGACCCAATTTAATCCGACTTATGTCTCGACGGTGCCCATTTGGAGCCAGGGGCCAGAAAGCACGCACATCGCAAGGTTAACTTGATTTATAATTGATGCCTCAATGAAGAAATACTTTCACTCTTCAATGTATAAAAAAAAAGTTGGTTGTCCACCAAATGTATGTTACGCGTGTCTGGGAAGGCGCACAGCCCAAACAATTACGGCACTGACCCGGAACTTCTGCGGCGTGTTGGTGCATGTGCGAAGACGGAGATAAGCCAATTTCGTTCCTGGATACATTCACTGTTCTCGCGTGAAGCGTGCTATGCTGCCCAAATGGCTTACCATGGGAAAGGTTGATTTTAGCGTTGGGCCCGGCGGATTCCCGGATGCGACGGGAAAGAACCCACCTGGAACTTGGGCCCTACGAATTTTAGAGGAAATAGCTGTTGCCATGGCACGGAGCTACCTACATATTCTTATTTCCTCACCTTCTGTCTTTAACTTCGTGAGGACGAACACCAAGAAGTTGTTGAAATCAGGATACTTGTTCAGCTCTTCAAGCCTCTGAAACCTTGGTTAAGGAAACAGCGCATACAGTACATTGGCTCCCAACTACACATCTAAAAAAAACTTAAAATACTTCATTAATATGACATCTCTAATCAATGTATCTATTTTTACAATACATTTAAAACACATCAATTCACACACGTTCACCCGCGGCCGATTCCTCATAAAGCGATGTAAGGTTCTATATCAGCTAGAAAAAGAGGCATGAGAGGATTTCTCTCTCATTATTCGACATGTTAATGTCTGCTCTATGACATCCCTATATTTGATATCGAAAAGTCAAACCATTAATTATAAACATTTAAATCATTCCTGGCTATCCCATGGTAGCTTTCCTCCCACATGTAACGTTCACGCTCGCTGGCCGCATTATATCTTTCCGAGGTCGGGAGCGTAACCTCTGAACCTGCAGCACCCTTATTATAAACCAATACACACTCAAACCTTTCATGCTTTGTTAGCTGGGTGACCTCAATTTTGTGGCTACATTTTCAAAAAAAATCCCCTCTGGTTACCAGAAATATATCAGATAATAAAAAATGGCAAAGCGCCTTTATTGACGATAGCCAATCCAACGCTTCTGTTTCAAGACGGCAAGTAAAAGAAGCTTTTAACTTTATTTGGATAGCTCATAGCACACTGAATTTACGCATCTGATGGTGCGAGCCTCATTTCCTTACAACAAATATTTACTGCGCTACAATCTTACGAAAAGCGTTAGCACGGCCAGCCCCGGCCTGTTGTATGTTAAGTTGTCCATTAACACGCGCCCCGCTGGAGGGGGCGAAATTCGCCCCCTCCTGGTTTTACCCAGATAGCTCAAAAACAAAGAGACACAGAACAACGAAGCTTACAGCACCTTATCCGTGATCAATTTTACACATCTGACAAAATTTTTGAGTTAAGGTCATGTCAGGTCAAGGAGCTATTTAGGGTCACGTGACCCGACCTCAAAACCCAAAATTACGAGTTTGAAGCAGCGCCCAGGGAACATTAGCGAATCGATCACTTTGACAATTTTACAATATGATAAGGTCATTAGGGTCTACAAATTTGCAATCTCGGAATTTTGATATTGGTGACCTAAAGTGGGGTCAATTTTTGTTCACCCCATTATAAGTCTATGGTGAAAAATAGAATGGGCTCGTTTTCAGTAAATACAGGATAGATAAAGCTGAAAATCCTCAAACCGTCTATTCTTACCACGATCTTGACCATAAAGTTAAGGTTTTGAGCATCTGACCTCTCAAAGGTCATATCAGGTCACAGGAGCAGAGAGTGACTGTTTTACCAATAACTTCTCACTGAATTGAGACAAAGCTCCCATTTTACTTGCATTGTGCTTATATTGTCACGGGGAGTCGATTGATTTGCAACATGACCATACCAGGTCACTCTGTGACCCTGACCTAGGTCGAGGTCAGGTCACATTTTCATATTCAGGACTATTTGACAAAGCAAGGTCATATTATAGATCATTCTATTCGCCGCGATGGGAGGAATCCAATGATGCATAAAGATTTGCCCTAGCTCCCTTGAGGGCAGATCTAGAGAGGGAAACATACACTGCTCTGTGGTAAGCCTATGGAGCCTTCTTTGAACTATGCTGACCTCAATATTGAGCTGACATAACCACAAGCTCCAGGGGAGAAGGTCGGGGTGGTGTAGAATAAGATTATATGACAGGAAAATTGCAACTCAGTACTTTTTATCTTCAGCAATAACAATTTCAAAAGCGGTGGTTTTACCTATTGCCCAACAGTCGGCTATACATGATCCTGAACCACCTACCAGAGCTGGAACATTATAAAACTGGCAAACAAAAGTTCAATTATCTTTTACACCTTTTTCTTGATTATGAGAATAAAACAGTTTTTAGGTGATAGTACCAGGAACACTGCTATTGGGCTTGGACTCATAATAGGAGAGGGGAAGGGGGTGTGTGATAATGTATCTGGATTGGACCAAACTTGGACCAAACTTTTATCATACATGTTTGCAAATAAATCTTTGTGGAAGTGTTCATACCTGAATAATACACATACTTATGAAAAATTTAGCACTTGAGAATGGGTAAAACACATGACACTGCTTAGTTTGCCTTTTGTAAGGGGATCCAAATACGATGCCAGATCTGGAGACCCCTCACACTTTTCTCTGCCCAAAATGTTCGTAAAAATTCACATTGAATTCACAATAGCTCTTTTTCAGTATGCCAAATTAAGTAATACCAAAAGTTTCAGTGTGCCATATTATGGCCATTTATCATATACACTGGCATGTTATGTCTTAGAGGCTAAACAAATAAGAAAAACAAAGTTAGAAGAAACTTGTAAGTTCATAGATCTAATTTTTTGCACCTCTCCTACAAAATCATCCATAACTTTTCAAAACAGGGTGATTTAATTATACCTAAATTAGGCCTCTATTGGAATCAAGGACTTATTTTGATTGAGTTGAGTTAGATATGGTGTCTTACTCCACCACATTGGTATTGTCTACAATTGTCTTAAAATGAGCTTTAGCTTAAGCTGGAGTACTATCAATCTTTTTAACCAAACTAATTTTCAGGGACAGAAAACTGATAGCCTTTGCAACTTCTTCTTTTACTTGCATCTGACCTTTTAAAACCCACAAAATGTTCATTAGCAGCCCACTTTCATACCAGGTTTGACATAGAAGAGTGGGTAGTGGATCAACATGAAACACTGTTGCAGCTTGGTGAAGTTCACAAAATAATCAGGCACCACCCTTATCATGATTGGACAGATCAGTGTTTGCTTAGTGCAGGCTCACCTCATAATTCACAAATTTATGGGCAGGTATTAAACACCAAAGCCATTAACAAAAAACTTGTAAATATACATCAAAATGATGCTGATTAAAGCAAAGCCTAACAATTATTTCTTAATAATATGATTAAAAGTTCTTATTCATCTCAATAATATATTTCAAAACAAACATTTGATTATATATCCTGTATTCATTGCACAAAAGTCCCTAAGATATATTGGTAATCATCGGGTAGAGTCTCCGCTCTCCGGCTTTTTCCAAAATATCCCAAGATACAGAAATATCCGGAAATAGCCCAAGTTTTGTTCGAACAACCCAATAATACAATAAATCCCCATTCGGGAGCAATGATATGCCCAGGAGGATGCTGGGAAGGGGATGTATTGTGCAGAGGCGTGCTCAGACTGCTATGGTAGGGAAGTATTGCACACAGGCGTGCTCAGATTGCCAGAAAGGGGTGGGGGTGAAGTTAGCAAAGGCGTGCCAAGAAGACTGCTGGCAAGGGGACGTGTTGAACATAGGCGTGTTCAGACTGCTAGGTGGGGAGGTATTGTACAGAGGCGTGCTCAGACTGCTATGGTGGGGAAGTATTGTACAGGCGTGCTCAGATTGCCAGAAAGGGGTGTGGGTGAAGTTGCAAAGGCGTGCCAAGAAGACTGCTGGCAAGGGCGTGTTGAACAAGGCGTGTTCAGACTGCTATGGTGGGAGGTAGTGTACAGAGGCGAGCTCAGACTGCCAGAAAGGGGGTGAAGTTAGCAAAGCGTGCCAAGAAGATTGCTGGCAAGGGGACGTGTTGAACATAGGCTGTTCAGACTGGTATGGTGGGAGGTAGTGTACAGAGGCGAGCTCATACTGCCAGAAAGGGGGTGAAGTTAACAAGGCGTGCCAAGAAGACTGCCGGCAAGGGGACGTGTTGAACATAGGCGTGTTCAGACTGCTATGGTGGGAAGTATTGTACAGAGGCGTACTCAGACTGCCAGAAAGTGGGGTTAAGTTAGCAAAGGCGTGCCAAGAAGACTGCTGGCAAGAGACGTGTTGAACACAGGCGTGTTCAGACTGCTATGGTGGGCAATTATTGTACAGAGGCGTGCTCAGACTGCCAGGAAAGGGGTCGAAGTTAGCAAAGGCGTGCAAGGAGCCTGCTGACAGGGAATGTGTTGAACAGGGCGTGCTCAAACTGTTATGAAGGGAATTTAGTCTACAGATCTCATGCTTAGACTACGATGAAGGGATGTATTGTGCATAGGCGTGCTCAGAGTGCTGGTTAGGGATGTATAGTACAGAGGCACTCAGACTGCAATGGTGGGGATGTATGATACAGAGGCGTTATCAGACTGCCAGAAAGGGGGTGAAGTTAGCAAAGCGTGCCAAAATGGCTCGTCCCTGCCAGCAGTCTTCAAGCACGCCTTTGCTAACTTCACCACCCCTTTCTGGCAGCCTGAGCACGCCTCTGTAATACCTCCCCACCATAGCAGTCTGAACACGCCTATGTTCAACACGTCCCGCCAGCAGTCTTCTTGGCACGCCTTCTAACTTCACCCCCTTTCTGGCAGTCTCAGCACGCCTCGTATAATACGTCCCCACTATAGCAGTCCGAGCACGCCTCTGTACAATACCTCCCCACCATAGCAGTCTGAAACGCCTATGTTCAATACGTTACCTTGCCAGCAGTCTTCTTGGCACGCCTTCTAACTTCACCCCCTCTTCTGGCAGTCTGAGCACGCTCTGTACATTACTTCCATATAATAGCAGTCTGAGCACGCCTCTGTGCAGAACCTTCCACCATAGCAGTCTGAGCACGCTTATGTTCAACACGTCCCCTTGCCAGCATTCATCTTGGCACACCTTGCAACTTCACCCCCTTTCTGGCAGTCCGAGCACGCCTCGAACAATACTTCCCCACCATAGCAGTCTGAGCACGCCTCTGTACAATACCTCCCACCATAGCAGTCTGAACACGCCTATGTATGTTCAACACGTCCCTTGCCAGCAGTCTTCGTGGCACGCCTGCTAACTTCACCCCCTTTCTGGCAGTCCGAGCACGCCCTGTACAATACTTCCCCACCATAGCAGTCTGAACACGCCTATGTTCAACACGTCCCCTTGCCAGCAGTCTTCTTAGCACGCCTTTGCTAACTTCACCCCCTTTCTGGCAGTCTGAGCACGCCTCTGCACCATAGGCGGATCCAGGGGCAAGGGTCACGTGCCCCCGATCGACCCTCGGCGCCCCTGAAAGGATGATGGCGCCCCCTGAAATGTCACTTCCCACCCCCAGATACGAATCGGCGCCCACCGAAGAATTTGGCGCCCACCTGATAGGTTTTGCCGGTCATAAGTGGCGCCCCTGGTCCGGATGGCGTCTCCCGGAAGGTGCCCCTCGGTCGGCAATCCTGGATCCGCCTATGCTCTGCACAATACATCCCCTTCCCAGCATCCTCCTGGGCATATCATTGCTCCCGGAATGGGGATTTATTGGAATATTAGGTTGTTCGGAACAAAACTTGGGATATTTGTGGATATTTCTGGATCTGGGATATTTTGGGGAAAAGGCCGGAGAGCGGAGACGTCTACCCGATGATTACCGATATATTGAGATATTTTGACACTTTTATTGATAATTTAAGAATATTTTACAACTGTAACTTTAAGCTATCAGCAGGATAACTGACCTCATATATTCCTATAGACTTGACCTTAATTCTTCCCACAAAAATCATTAAAACATTCAAGGAGCTCATTGCCCAAAACAATGAGTTCCAGTTCAGGATGGTGTAGAAGATGAAATTCAAGATCCAATTCAAGAAAAGGTTCTCTTATCTTTTACATTAGAATATAGATTCTGTACCTAACTTCAAATAATAATAAATTCATGAAGTCCTGAGCTGAGATGATTCCTGATTGCACAGACATCAGAATGGTGGCATGGGAGTCCCTGGTCCTCTCAATAAACAATTCTTAGCCATTAACCCCATGATATTGACTCAAAAGAGATTAATGACTTCTGATAAAAATATGTCTTGACACACACAAAACCCAGGATGTTCCTATTCTTATGCTTACATTGAATTCAATGCCAATACTGTTCTACTGTACTCAAGCAAAACCAATAGAACTTACTGGTATGTATCTGATGGTAGTATTACTGGTATGTAATAGAACTTACTGGTATGAATCAAGGAACTTACATACGTTGTTTCTGGAAATGGTTGATACAAGTTGAACTACCTTTTCACAATTTGAATTTGTATACTAGGGCAGATATCTACACACCCAGGTAGGAAAAGTCAGTTGTCTGTACCTCCATAAAAATACTCCAAATCGTACAAATACGACGCATACAGAGAACAAGTGCACACTACTCTACTAATACACATCATTATCATTCAGTTTAAGACAAGCTTACAATTTCCTACAAAACCGTTTAACATGCATAGTCAACAGCATGCACCACCGAGCAAACGAACACCGCTCAGTCACGGGAACGTGGCAAATAGGATACGCGTTGCACCGCCGTTTGAGTTTCTGTGTTGGGCGACTGAGACTCCTTGAGAAGCTGCAGAATTTGCTTAAGACCGTCTTCACTGGGGTGCCACTCCATTTCTGGTGCACATACAGCTCCCTGGGTCATGGTTTCACAAAGCGGCGAAATAATAACGACCGTTGCACGTTGCTTTTCGTCGCCGATCTCTAAGCTCAGCTGATCGTGCAAGAGATGGATGGGAACTCTCCTTAGATTGTACTCAGTAAGTACTTTAATTTTTCTATCTGTTTTTAAGAAAACTAATCATTTTCAAATAATTTTTATTTTTTAATAAAAATTGTTTTAATATAAAAGTTAAATTCAATAGTATTCATTCAGAACAAATATGAATAGGCATTATATAACAGCACCATCTCTATAAAAAGGATTTTATTATGAGGCGCTTATGAATGAAGTGAGACATTTACTGCGCATCGGTCGGGAGTCCCAAATAAAGACGAAATTAGGTTATTTTGTTGTTGCGGCGGTGGTAGATGCTGTGTGTGGAGGTGGCCTGACATCCTAAATATCTCTTATCATTCAAGACAGGTGCTGCGAACAGCTGCTTATTTTACTTTGAAACTGCCATCAGCTGGGAGGGTTATACATTTATTGGTTGCGGTCTGGTGCGACAAAGGGAAACAGGGGTGCGCTTATTAAATAATTTTGGAACCTACGTTTACTGCAAGGTAAGTAACATTTCTTGATTAGGTACATCCTGGGGACTGATCTTCTTAAATTCAAGTTGACTTTATGGCCTCATAATATGTTTTTGTAATGATGTAAAGAGCAGCAAAAGAAGAGAACTGCTGACAAGCATCCAGTCTGCAAAGTATGGCAGCAGGCCAGACCAGTCTGCAGAACGTGGCAGGCACTCGACGAGGCGCTGGGGCAGCCAAATCCGCCCCAATTGGGGCAGAAATTTGGATGCTGGGGCAGACTCCTCCAATAGGAGGGTATTTTTACTGATACATTTTTATCTACTCCATTTTTCTCCATTTCTCCATTTTAAACGAAACACCCAGAAATGAAATAAAACTGTGCATCCAACTCCCGACGACAACGCACTCACCACCCCCACGCAAGCAGCAGCTATCTTGCATTCATGATGCACGACTTCAAGAATACTTTTATTCAAAGGTATATTTACAAGCGAATTCTTTTCCCCTACAGACGTCATATGCCTCTGCTTTCAGGCCGTATAATCTAAACTTTACAAAATTTTCAATTGATAACTAAATTTGAAAAATAATAATTTTTCTAAAGCTAAAGCATTTCTCCCATTTTCCCAAATTTTCATGACAAAATTTGGAATATTTTCACAAGACTCAAGCAAAGAAAGATTCCTGTACGCCCTGTGACGTCACATCACTGACCGGCATTTGTTCTGGGGGAAGGGGCTGGCATGATTTTCTTATGAACGGTGGACCCTTTGAACAGTGGACCTTTGACATACACCCGATTTGCCGGCCTTTGGTGATCAAAACATAGCAGAGGAAATGCAAAAACTACATACAGGAAATTTTATTTAGAGTTCTTAGATTGTTTTTGTAACTAAAACTTAGTTTAGATTAAAAATTTACCAAAAAATAAATTTAGCTTTAGAAAGGCACACGTTGCCCGATTTTTTATTAATTTCCAGGAACTTTGACTTACGTCTATTAAAAAATTTCCTGATTTGGTATCTTTTAACCATATGCCTCTGATGACAAATATGGCGCTTTGAGACAATTCAGCTTTACGGCACAATTTTAACTGCTGATTGTTGTTTCTTTTCATTATTTTTCTTCTTCCTCGGCGATTGCCCGGACCGACTCTGCCCCAAGTACTAGTTCCTGCCCCAAGAGCTCCCCTCGCCCCAAGATCGACCAAAAGCTGCCCCAAATCGGTAGGTCTGCCCAGGCTGCCCCAACGAGATCTCGTCGAAATCTGCCCGTTCTGCAGACTGGGGGCCAGACAAGTCGCACCAGCCATCCAAAATTATCACACCACCAGCCCAAAAAAATTCACCAATCTGCCATATACTAGGGAGAACGCACACATTCCCACCCACACCATGCAATACTACCTCTCTTATTAGTTAGTTAAGGACTTTTTATAAGGCCCCCTCATGTGTCTTCATAACTATTCAGTCATTATTTTTTGGTTTTCAGTGTCAACTTCCTTGCAACAGTCTTGGAAATTCGCACCAGGTTGATGAAATTCGCACCACTCACTCCTGTCCCCAAGGTCACTCGCACAGACGAGATCTCGTCGAAAATGCCATACTTGCTCACTGGACAAGCATGAAAACATCATGTAATAAGCCAGTCTGCAAAGTATGGCAGCAGGCCAGACGAGTCACACCAGCCATCTAAAATTCTCACACCACCAGCCTCCAAAAATTCACACCAATCTGTGATATTCCAGGGAGAAAATTGCACCTATTCCTACCCACGCCATGCAATGCTACCTCTCTTATTGGTTAGTTAGTTAATGATTTTTATAAGGCCCCCTGCTGTCTTAATAACTATTCAGCCATTATTTTTTGTTTAAGTGTCACATTCCTCGCACCAGTCTCACAAAATTCACACCAGGTTGATAAAATTTGCACCACTCTCTCCTGTCTCCAAGGGCACTCGCACTGACAAGATCTCGTCGAAAATGCCATACTTTGCACACTGAACAATAAGGAGTAACAAAATGTATAACAATTTGTAGGCAAGCAGTACTGGTAGGGATAAAAAACAAAAATACATAAGCTAGGATGGCATCAGATTTGAAGAAATAATACTGTGGAGTGTCAAAAGAATAAAAATCTGCCAAACCAAGTAATGGGGCAATTGAAAATGTAAGACAGAACAAATAAAATGGAAATATGTGTAAGATAATGTAAAGCACTCCTAAGAAGCAAATGAAGCAAAGTAAAACACAAAAGAATAAATAGCAAGTGCAATTGTAAGTTGATATTGTGAAACAATTGTAAAATGAGAGCCCACAGATGTTCAGATATGTTAAATTAAAGACAAGAATATCATTGTGAAGCAAATACTATGATGACCATAAAGATCATCATAAACTGATTAAATTATTTACAAAAATAAAGATGGCTGGACTCATAAGTTAGCATGCTTGAGTTAAAATTCAATGATAAGAAAGACCATGGCAAAAAAGCTGGTGCCATGACAGTTTTTTTAATTATAATCCAGGTATAATATTTTAGTGCAGAGGAATTTTAGTGCAGAGGGGCAAGGACTAGGGTTTGATTAGGACAGTCACAGAAGTTTGGGGCAAGATATGATTCCCCTTCAAGTGAATTTCACTAGAACAATTCTGCTCATAGCTAATTAAAAATGCAATAGAGGGATAATACTACCAGATTGAATAATTTTGCTTGAATGGGGAGTGAACTCTGCCCTATTTGGAAAAGGGTTTCAACTATCTCAATCACCTTGCTATAGAGCCTTTTGCATGCTTGCTGGCTAGCCTGAGACTAAATTGTTTTGTAGTTTGATGCTTTTTACTCTTGCTTGCAAAAAATTCAATGGTTCCCAATGCTGCTGAAAAAATGACTAGATCCTATCTGCTTTCTTCATGCTTCAGCTTGTGTCCTGCTCACCATTGAGAGGTGAAGTCCAAACTCATCTCAATCTGTAGTTAACAAAATGTGAGGATGGGATGGCTGACAAACAGCAGCACATTGCAGAGGGTATGCCCTCTGCCAGTTGGCTGTATAGGAAGTTTGATGGTAGGTAAGCTGGCCATGTAGATTCCATAGTTATCATTCCACAAATGTAATCATGCCCAGCCAAGGGTGTCATTAGAGGTGCTATATAGTGGATATTAAGAGAAATGTTGATACTGCAGAAGTATTGCATAATCATTAAAGGAAGATAATTTCTCTGTTACAAATATTTTTGTAGCTATTCATTTGATTTCAAATTTCTTAGCTCTTGATTTGTTGAGCTCTACTCATTTTAACTCTGTAAAATATTTGTGATATTTTTTTAAGAGAATGGACCACTTAACAGAATTCTAAACCTCACCATATGCTGAACCAATGAAGGGAGTGATTCAGTTTCCTCAGACACTGCCTGCCTTATTTGATTTAAGTCCTGTGTGCTTGGTTGTTCACCTGTATGCCACCTATCATGTTTCTGGACTCTTTAAGGTATTTATGGGGACTTTTTAAGTGATAATGAAAAACATGCAGCTGCTGAAATATATTTGAGTGGCTGTTGTATCTGGAAGTCTTAATTGGGGTTTAGAGCCCGACAAAACCAACAGCACTATATACATTTTCTGTTGTATGGGGTTTTAGGGCGCTTCGAGTACTTGGTCATTTCGCGCCCAACTGTGACTGGAATGTGCACAGAAGGCCAGCAGTAGGCCTTTTACACATGCCCGACCTAAACAACCCCTAAGTGAATAAGGCAGCACCTTCCAAAACTTTTGCTGTGTTAAGTGTCCTTGGGTTGCGCTCTGACCAACCGTTCAAGTTGCCGACGCCGATCCACGGTCTCTTCTTTGGCTGGGGCTGAGTTTCTGTTCAGTTAGAGACCGGGGCGCCCGTTGTTCGTAAATGCAGCTCAGAGCTAGTCCTTGTTTTTCGTTGTGAGAAGCTTGTTTGAGAGCTCCCATTTGAATTGCGCTATCATTCGAGATATTTTGAACTGGTGATCCATGAGCGCTGCGTTATCGCGACAGTCTGGTCGCCCGTGTGCCGTGACGTCACGGTCGTGCAGGACGGGGCAGCCCGTGTCGGGAGTGTCGGCCTCATCAACTGTATATATCGGGGATTCTCACCAGGCGTAGGACTGGTGGTGGTCAGGTCAGAGGCGAACGAGCGATGGAGGGGTGGCCAGAGGCGAGACCTGCGCATCGAAGGCGTGCGATGACGCGAGAATGTCGGACACCGCCCAACATCTATCAAACTCGGACTACAGATGCGTCTTTTATGGATTGGATTGGGACGGAACCGCCTCCTCTGGTTATATCTTACTGACAATGATTCTGTGAAGAAAGCCGCTCATTATACTGCATGGAATATTGCTCATAGGTTTTGTGTATCGAGTGTTCCTCTGTTTCCTCCTACTTGTATACTTCCTTCAATATAAACTCTCTGCTGGCCATCTGACCGTTCACACGGCGCTGGCTCTGGGCAGGTGAGCCATGACGTCACGCACGGTGCTGGGAATGCTGGGTCAGCTGGTGCAGCGGCAGCGGCCGGCGCTCTCACCCCTGGCCGGCGTCACTGCCCCGGCCTCTGTCCGACACCAGAGCAACAAACCAGGTGCGCTTCCACGCGCGCCGGACCGCAACTGGTGGGCAGTTTTTGCGTAGTTGTGGGAAAATACGGCTGTTCAATTTTGTGTCAGTGTTGCTGGTTTGTGTACATTGTGTTTCTAGGGTATGTTTGCCTTTAGTATATTTCTGCGGCGTGATAAATGCTGCCTGATGAAGCGTAGTATGGCCCTGATTGGACTATTAAGTGGGATATGTCTTACAATAGCAGTCATGTCGGAGTGGTCAAATTTCTGGGTTGTTATTGCTCTGAATATGAGTTTAATCACATCTTAGCGGTGGAGGTCCCAACGGAGTGGGGAGAAGGGGGTGACCCGTCGCCGTGCCCCCGAAACTGCCGAAATATTTTTAAAACATTACATAATTTATTATTTTATCCATCCTCCCTCTGCAATGTGCAAATTGGCACTGTGTGGCACCGCCCTCGATTCTAGGCGACGTGTTAAAACGGGATATTGAATGACAAAATTTCATGGGGACCCAGCAAGGAAAGAAACATTCGTCCAGTCTTTAAAACATTAACATATCAAAGATGTACTATGCGTAGCTCTCGGACTATCTGCCACTCTGTCTAATCTCCTCTCACATCGGCAGCGATTGAAGCGAAGGAGGAGAAGAAGCCGACGAAATGGGCCAAGTTCGACTGGCAGGACGCCCTGAACCTAGACAGCCAGCTGACGGAGGAGGAGCTGATGGTGCGCGACACCTTCAAACAGTACTGCCAGGAGAAGCTCATGTCCAGAATCGTACTGGCCAACCGAAACGAAGGTAAGCAGCCACACTGTCAGACAGGAGGAGCTGAAGTTCCTCCTGGGAGTGTCAGGCAGCACGAACTGAAGCTAAAGGGGAGTGGGACACCTCAGTGTGATTTGAACGCTGATCTATTTTTGGTAGAACACAGGGAAAAGGCCCTGGTTTTATATTTCGTATGTCACGAAAGTTCACGTTTGCTAGGAAATGAGCGTTTCCCGAACAGAGATTAGCCTGTCGCGCGTCCTGCCGGCTCTTTTTAACATGCATTTTTCAAATTATATATTTTTTTTAGTGTTTTAATAAACACAATCCATGTTAACAATTTTCAATAACCATTTCTGTTTTAGAGTTAAAAAACCAAACCAGTTGAGGACCGGGTGGCCCAGTGGCTTAACTGCCCGCATCCAGATCAGAATGTCATTGATTGGTTTGGGTTCAATCCCCACGGCGGGAGACTCCCCTCCATGTCTTATCTGCCCCGGTCGAAAAGTTTCTTTAACACTCACGCCAATACGCACTGTAATTAGACAAGTTTGCCTGTTTGGTGTGGCCTTAATGAAAAATAAAGGTAGAAATATTTCTCTCAGTTTTATTCGAACTTCCGTTTTTCTACAAATTAAATTTTGAATAGTGAGCCCACGCCCCTACGGTGCTACGCCTGTCACTCGCTGACCGCTCGCCGCCCCTTCTCTCCAGTGTTCCACCGGGAGATCATGTCGGAGATGGGCGACATGGGCGTGCTGGGGCCCACCATCCACGGCTACGGCTGCCCCGGCGTCTCCTCGGTGGCCTACGGCCTCATCGCGCGCGAGGTGGAGCGGGTCGACAGCGCCTACAGGTCAGCGGTCCTCCATCACGTGGTCACGTGTTAGTTCATATGTGATGCGACTCTGTCGTGTTAGATGTGTGCAAAATTAAGAGGGTACCGCTCATTGAGGGTTCGGGATCCAAAGGGTGCAAGGGATTTCAACGGGAGGCTCGATGCAATCATGCACTTCTCTTCTATCTTGTTCCTCTCTATCTCTGTAATTTAACACGCGCATTGACGGGGGCCGGTCAATGACTGATGCCCGTTTTTCTATAGTGTATACGGACGATAAAACAACAGCTGATTCCCACCTCTGTATAGTGTATACGAACGATAAAACAACAACTGATTACCGTCTTTCTATAGTGTATACGGACGATAAAACAACAGCTGATTACCACATCTGTATAGTGTATACGGACGATAAAACAACAACTGATTACCGTCTTTCTATAGTGTATACGGACGATAAAACAACAGCTGATTACCACATCTGTATAGTGTATACGGACGATAAAACAACAGCTGATTACCGTCTTTCTATAGTGTATACGGACGATAAAACAACAGCTGATTACCACATCTGTATAGTGTATACGGACGAGAAAACAACAACTGATTACCGTCTTTCTATAGTGTATACGGACGATAAAACAACAGCTGATTCCCACATTTGTATAGTGTATACGAACGATAAAACAACAGCTGATTCCCACCTCTGGCGAGTTTTAAGGACACTCAAACAGCTTTGGATGTCTGCCCTTGTGCGGTAAAATAGAGCCTGATTCCCTCCATTAATTTCTAATTACGCTACCATGGCATGGAATCATGCTATAGTCACGCCTATTGCTAAATGCGTGAAGAACACGAAGTCGTATGAAACTAGGCCTTTTCTATCTTACTTGCCGTCATTAAATTAGTCGACCGTGTAGTACAGCAACAGCTTCCAATTCCTTAGAAGAAAGCTACCTCCACTCAGACACAGAGCTCGCCTATCGAAAATGATTTCCACCCAATCGGCCCTTCATGTAATCACAAAGCGCTCTCTGCTATAGATAAAGGCGAAATTTCTTGTCTCGTACTTCTCGATCTTTCAAAATGTTCTGACGCTGTTCTCCACCACAAATTGCTACAGAAACTATCATGATATGGCATACATACGGACGGGTTTCTTACCTATCTCTGGGGGCACAGATCACCGGGAGCGATGATCACTGAATAGGCCCAGATCAAAGGAACTGATGGCTCATCTTTCCTTGCGTCAAACACGCGCGAGAACGACATCTTCGTTCATCAGGTCGGGACCGCCTCATGCCTGCTTTATGTGCTTTACGCCAACGGTCTGAGCCTGTACGTTGAGAGTGACATAACTCTGGTGCAATAGGTTGATGATGTGCAGGTCTTTGTGGCAATAAGTATTACCTTTTGCACATCATTGAACGTATGCAAACCGCCCTCAAAATTCTTTGCAACTGACTCTGTTTTAACCGATTAAGTTAAATGCCGATAGAACACAGATGATCGTGTTGGGTACTGAGGCGATAGACCTGTCACCGATTCCCCGGAGCTTCTGCGGTGTAATTATTAAAGAGGTCAGACATTTGTTCCTGGCGATGGACCGCCTCTTCAATTACCAAAACCACGTTAACGCTGTAACTCGTAGATGCCGTGGTATTCCCATCATTGGTTTAAGTCATGCCCGACAGGTTTGACCCAAGAACGTAACGGTAGCGTAAAACACCAATTATCCAAGCACTCGTTGTTTCAGTGCTGCGCTAGCGCAATATCTGTGTGCGGCTCGTTTGGTGTTACCCAGTTGCGCCGATTGCAGAAATTTTCTAATTTTCGCGTTTTCGCTGTGATGGGGAGGAGGAGGTTTGATCGTATCTCGGATGCTATTGAGTAGCTCGGCTGGCAGACTGCCCAGCGGATGATTGCCTCGCACACTGTGGGCTCAGAGCAGCGGGTGTTGGTGACGAGACAGCCTCGGTACTTGTGCGAGACCAGGGGCCGGGAGGCCAGTCAGTGCACAATCACAATACCCGGCGCACTGGTCAGAGGACCTTGCCGGCGATACGTACAGGGGCGGGTCGACTATGTTACCGAGGAGTGTTCCTGCTAAACCGGACTGGATTTATGCCTGGCCCATCGCATTCTAAGACCGAGCACAAATTGACCTTTTTAGACATTTTAGAGCAGAATCGAGTTGTGGGCGTCTTTTTCACAACTTCCTTGTGTGGGGTTTTAACCCTCGCCCCACCGGGGGGGCCATCGATGCCCCCTAAGGTTTTTCCGGGATAGCAGAAAAACGACGAGGCGCAGCACCGCGGTTGAGGGCTCTACCTCTCACTGCATCATTTTCCCATCATCCCTGAAATTTTTTACCCCGGGTCACCCAAGGTCAGGTCACAAGACGAGGTCAACCAAGGTCACCTCACTTCACCTTTAGAGCTCTGTAAGAGCTACATTTCAAAGTCGATCGATTTGAAACTTCCTACACTTCATGACCCCTCCAGGGTCTACAAGGTGTATATCCGGGATTTTTTCGATTTCGTGCCCTGAGGTCAGGTCACGAGGCGACCTCTCCCATTGACAAAGCATGGGGAAAAGCTATTTCATGATATAAAAGCCACAAAAATGATTGCAAATACTCAGACTGCTCAGAACAACGTTTTTGGACACCCTTTCACGGATCCCAGGGGTCATATTTGCCCTTTGACTTTTCCAAGGTCATCCAAGGTCACCAGAGGTCAAAAACAGTATTTTGACAATAACTTTTGACCTAATTGGGCTAGAGCGATGAAACAAACACCATCGTGTTTGTCTTGTCACTGGCTTTCATTTGATATACGGCAAGGTCACTTTTTGACCTTTCGTGACCTCAGGTCATATTAGGTCACGAGGTGACCTCTGGCGGTCAAACCACTGGCGGGAGGTCTTTACATTCCACATAGCGGAAAAAGTACTGGCAATTTGCTATCAAATGTACTTTACCAGGCCTCAATAGCTCTAATGACATAAGAGTTATGCCCAGTTTGCTTAATCATTGCATATTTGAGTGAAAATAGCCGATCTTGACCTAATTTGACCTCTGGAGGTCAAACCATTGACCTGAGCACTAAAACATGCGAAGTAGTTTCTTACTGAATTCACGCGAGCTTTCTATTGCACTTTGCAGATTTGCGCTAACGCCCATATTTTCGGAGTTAGAGGGGGCCATCGATGGCCCCCCGGTGGGGCGAAGGTGGCGCCGGACCCCCGGTGGGGCGCGGGTTAAAGAAGTGGATGCTAGTATAAGTGTTTCCCTCTCTTAAAGGGAATGTGGCACATTTATAACGTCATTTTAACTGAGATAGCCAAGTTTTAAAACAAGTCGGAAAACCCGGTAATCTATATATCATTCGTCTTGGAGCTCGATATTTCCGTAGAAAAAACTAAAACATACCTGAAATGTACCTCTCATGTACCTCTCGCCAGGCGGCCATTGTTGTGAGCTGCTGGTGTGACGACATATTTTGACATCACGGTGAGCATCAGCCAATCGAAGCTCTTGAAGCTTTTCGAGTATGGTAGTGGCTGCCAGATCATGACATCATCCACAGGCAGATATTTTTTCCTAGAGGAGTATTTCAAAAATAAAAATATTGAGCTTATTGTAGTTTTTCAGAGAAATCATGAGTGGTTTCATTATTTTCGGCTAAAACTACGCCTAATTACACTAAATTCCAGGATTCGACCAAGGTGCCGCATTCCCTTTAAACCCATTGCAAGGTATGACGTAAATATGTGGAAAGCCGCGCCTTTGTGTGGATCACATTGGAAGGGACCCGTGATCTGTTCCCCGCTCCGCCAGGTCGGCAATGAGCGTGCAGTCCTCGCTGGTGATGTACCCCATCTACGACTACGGCACGGAGGAGCAGCGGCAGCGTTTCCTGCCGCGGCTCGGTCAGTGCCACCACAGGCGCCGCAACGGCCGGCTCGGGAGATACTTAACGGTGCCCTGGCAGTCCGCCCTCAGCTACTGTAAACCTTCATTGTCTGGGGGCTCTTATCGGACCCTCTCCAGGCGGTGGCGAGTACGAAACAGGCCCAGGTGGTACCGGCATTCTTATGGCGATAGTGGTTTATTAAATGGAGGACTGATGTTGGAATGCATGTTGCATGAACCTGCATGTTGGAAATTAGTTAATCTGGCTGTGGGAAAGATATTGATATAAATCGTGTTGCGACTGCGTGAAATTCAAAATACGTAGCGAAAAGACAGTCACTGTGTCGTTTTTAACTATAGAAAGCTGATCATAGGTTTGAACTTATCAAGTGATGGATGTTAAAAGCCGTCAGTATTTTCCAAGGGCCTACCGCATGTCTTCAATAATCTAGTCGGGTTGATCCCAAATATTTACCGCTGAATTATCGGCAGATTTACAAGTATCAGTACCGGATCTAAAGTGCGGAGAAACTTATAGTTTTCCTTTAAACTGGCCGATATTCTTACAACAAAATTGTCCACGGTTTTGGTCGTGATATCTGCAACTAGCCGTCAACTTTGAATCTGCCTGCGAAAGAGGCCGAACTATTTCATCCAACCCACGCAGTACTCCAGCTAGAGCTTATCACGGATTGGAGACATGAATGGATATCCAATCTGGTCCAGTGCATCGACGGATTGAATTGGTCAGATAATTTGGGTAGTCTCCTATCTGGATTAGGATTCGAACTTCTTTGATTTAGTCGTGTTTTTGTCTATGGATTGGATCCGGATCGGTAAGTATTACGAGCAGACGGATGGGCTTAGAATCGTCGGGGAACGTTAAAAACTGGTTAGCTCGGACCTCGATATTCCTACACACTAACTCCCCCCGCGTGTGCGCCGTCCGCTCCGTCCTGACGCCGCCGTTCACACAGCCCGTGGTGAGCTGGTGGGGTGTTTCGGACTGACGGAGCCCAACCACGGCTCCGACCCCGCCGGCATGGAAACCCGAGCCCGCTACCGGCCGGAAGACGGCACCTACCTGCTCAACGGCTCCAAAACCTGGTACGCCGGCGGGGCTCAGCTGTCTGGATGTACCGCACTCTGGGGTGGCGCGTGGGAGCTCTTGTACATTTTACTCGGTCATTTTCAGCAAGTGATTGATAGATGACTGTAAGACGTTTCTGTATCGTTGATTTGTCCATATTTTCTCAATTGGCCTGCTTGTGTAACCTCGTCCAAATGACCCTCAGATCCACTGCGTGTTGTTTAGATGTCCTTTTGTGTGTGGCGCGTGTAGTGTATGCGTGAAATACACTGTATGGAAACAAATGAAAGTAAAGGCTGCGCATGTAAAATGTGAATACTGCACAAACCGTGGTGTGTCAGGATCACCAACTCGCCGATCGCCGACCTGGCCGTGGTGTGGGCCAAGTGCGACGACAACAAGATCCGCGGCTTCCTCATCGAGCGCGGCATGGCCGGCTTCACCACCCCTCGCATCGAGGGCAAGTTCTCCCCTGCGGGCCAGCGCCACAGGCATGATCGTGCTCGACGACGTGGTGGTTCCCGAGGCCAATCTCCTCCCCAACATCGACGGACTCAAGGTGTGGTTTTGTGGTTGGATGGACCATGGACTGCTACATATGTATGGTTGGTTAAACATAGATGTATAGCCAGAAATGGGAAGTGATGGTGGATTTGGTTGCATGTGCGACAAAACTAGCGATATTTTGCGGTTCCGTTGTGAAGTGGGGCAAAATTTTGGTAAGATGTTCCACTGGTTTCAATGCCTCACCATTTTAGCCAATAAATCATCTCAGTTCCTGTGGTAGGTAATTCTTGCACGTCTGGTTGATGCTAACCGCAGTTATTTTATGAAGCGCCCTCGCGAGTTCCGTGCATATCTTTCACTCGCCGGCAGGGTCCGTTCGGGTGTCTGAATAACGCGCGCTTCGGCATCGCCTGGGGAGCGCTGGGGGCGGCTGAGGCCTGTCTGGAGACGGCGCGCCAGTACACCCTGGACAGGGTACAGTTCGGACGGCCCCTGGCCAACAATCAGCTGATGCAGAAGAAAATGGCCGACGCACTGACCGAGATCAACGTCGGCCTCATGGCCTGCCTCCAGGTCGGCCGCCTCAAGGACCAGGGGCTGTGAGTACAATGGTAGAATGGAGGGGACGTGTTTTGTTTTGAGGCAGCGTTACTACAAGGCAGCGATACTACAACGCCGATGCTGGAACTAGTTTGGCTTCAGTGGTGGGTGGTTCGCGTGGTTCGGTTTTAATTTTCGGAACCGGGTGGTATTTTGCGTTTTAAAGTAATGCGACACCTGTGTAATGTGATTTGAACTAGGCCATACCGGAAGATGTTTTGTTTGATTTGTCTTGTGACCAACAGCTGGCTGTTTGCGGAGAAATAAGATTGGTTAGGAGCGGCCCCGCGCCGGCCGCAATCCCTTGCGAACCGCTGCGCGCGGCCGTGGGGCTCGTGGGAGGGGGGGGTGGGAGATCGGAAACGTCAGAGCAGTGTGTTCAAAAGATCTCACTCACCGCAATCAGGTTCTCTTGCAATTATTGAGCGCTTGGCATGCCGGATGAAGGTAATCAGACTATTGGGTGAATAAATTCCTTCACTCAGGTGGTATGGAAAATTATTAAAAAGAGGTGCGCTTATGACATGAAATTGCTCCGTAAGATATAAATTCGGAGAGAAAACAAATGTAAAATTAAGTTTTTTTCGGTGTGCTCCACATAACTGAAAGCTCCGTTCATACCCAATTAAGGTGCCATGCTCCCTTTGTACTTGGATAACGAGAAAGCTATTGAAAAATGAAGCGGAGAGGTGGACAGTGTAGCTGGAACCGTTGAATCAGGAGCAGTTTGTTCCGGAGCTGACATTTCAGCTGGAGCAGTCATGCTGTTGATGTATGCTCTCTGAAATCCCCGTTTTAATTTCGTACCCATTCATGTTCCAGCGCGCCATGCGTACGCCGTAGGTATATGCGCATGACTGTAACAAAAAAACGGACTTATGCTAAGTGCTCAGACACACGAGGCCCACACTTGTGCTCCACATGGGGCGGCGTCTCCTCAGCTGGCGGGCGGCTGTCGCGGGGCACGACAGCAGTGGGCCCATGACCCGGAATTCGGCTATATTTGTGGCTGGTCGGCAGCCGGCCAGGACGAGCCTCCGCGCGTCACCGTTACGTAAACTCCGCACTTGGCAGTGACCTTGCCGCGACCCGGCGCAAACGGTGTCACGCCACCGAACGGAGGGGTCGCCGCCGCGCGGGGTGTGGACTCACAGCTGCCTGCTGCTGAACACACACTGCGGACGTAAAACTGTTGCAAGTGCCACGAAGGCCGTATAATGATTCCGCACATCGTAAATTCTAACTTTGTACTCACGGGGAACATTTCTGTTCACTCAGCACCTAATGGGAGCTGAGCTCGATAAGATGTTTATTCCGTGAGAGTCTACGGTCTCTGACGCCTGCGCCTCAGGCGGCGCTCAGGTTCGCTGCACCAGTGGCCAGCAGCGCTCTGTCGCCGTGTAGCTGGTGGTCGGGAGCAGCGGGCACAGCGCTGGCACGGACTGAGAAGTCTGATGCGCGTCGGCCGTGTCTGTGCTCCGGCGCTCTGTCGCCGTGTAACTGGTGGTCGGGAGCAGCGGGCACGGCGCTGGTACTGACTGAGAAGTCTGTCGCGCGTCGGCCGTGTCTGTGCTCCGGTTGCGCCTCACCGGGCGCAGTGGCGCTGCACCAGGGGCGGACCCTGGACTTCATTTCGGGGCGGGAGCTAAAGGGCTCGCACCTCTCAGCCATTGCCTCAGATCAGCCTCCGCGTATGCATCAACTATAGGCACTGTAAAATTTCGAGGGGGCTTGAGCCCCCTAGCCCCTTGTATTAGCCACTGCGCTTGACGACTGATTCGTTGGTATGACGTCATTACCAAGCAGATGCGAAGGTCTACCTCCGAGTTAGTAGACAATTTTACATACGACCCAGCCCAGCCGTACTAACGCTTGTTGCGAGTTGATTACTCTTCGATTAATTAACGTAGGTAAAAGAAATTGGCGCTTTCAGGTAGCTGCACTAATTCAGTTTAAGGGTGCGTTACCCTCGACACATGCGCCACACGACATTACCCAGCAGAACTAATACCCTGTTTCCCCAACAACAGATGTCAGGTCATTCGTTCATTCATCTTGATACACAGATCGCCCACGTGACACGTTGGTTGTAAACTGTAGTACGCTGCGCATTCCACGCATTACGACCCTTCAGGTGACCAAGAACCGCTGCGGGCAAGGTCAGACGCGTCGCAGTAACAGGTGCTCTCGCAGAGGCGGGCCCAGTATTTTTCCGAGGGCAGCCTGCTATTGGGCAAATGTCTTGATTTCTCTAAATGAGAAAGCGGTTGCAGCTCGCACCATTGTCACCTGGGATGGACCAAAGCTAGCCAAATGGCAGTTCAAGCATGGTTTTTTTTGTTTGTTTGGAATAATTTAAAGCACTGACGAAGCATTGACTGTGGATTGGCTACGCTATTTGCGCTAGTTAGCAGCTAGTCAGCGGTAGGATCCGCGCCCATTTCCTACTTCCCACTTCGGCCACTGTCGTGACGAAATGTTATGTTCTTGGCCCGCCTTGCGTCGGTGGGTCGTCATTCTCCGCGCGTACACACACATGCACATACACATGACACATGGGCTGGGTGCCCGCATTTGTGACCGCCTTGGCGTAGCTTAGGGATCCCCCGCCTCGTAGCGGTCATGGAAAGGGGTTCACTGACTCACCACCCACCGAACCCTGAGGCGCGCAGCTCCATGTGTTTACCCAAGTATTTATTGTGGAACATTTTTCTGGTGCTCGGAGAAGGGGTAGCGTTCTACCCCTGATCATGTGCGGAGTTGTCCTCACTGTAATTGAGAGGTGTTTCTGATTATAGGATAGTTTGTGTTGTAATCGACAATACACGTGTACGATCTCAATCCCGTCCAGACCCTTTCTGACCACATCAGTTCGACATAAACCAAAGCTTTTTTAATGTATTTCAAGCAGTTTCTCAAGGTATAGGCCCTGACCTAGGGCAGGATCAAAAGATGATCTAAACAAGAGGCCGTCCATAAAGTACCTAAGGAAAAACAAGGGGTGGGAAGGCAGCGACCATTTTGTTAGACGTTACAACAGGGCGTAAGAAAGTATTACCATGAGGGAGGGGGTTAAAATTATAAGAACACATGTTACGTAATTTATGGATAGGCCCTCAGATCTGACTTATAATTAACACTGATATGATTCAATGGAGTCCACACATCATTATCATTGAATTTTGGAATTTTTTGTGTGACCTTTTCATGAGGAGAGGAGCCGTGAGAGGTTCGTGTGAAAACGTGTCCTGATGTCCAAATAAGCCTCACATACCTCCAGTCACGAGGCCATAGTTCCCTGATGTTAAGAGCTAAAGGCATGTTCTTGCAAAACACGCACAATAAAAGTTGTATAGTCCGTACCGATTTTCAAGAACTGAACGACGTTTCTGCAATATTCGGCAAGCATTATGGGGTGATGCAACACGACTTCACCGCGAAATTTCAGTGGGGTGTCATCGGCCTTTCAAGTAGTATTGTGATCATTTCAGGGAAGGCCCTAGTTCAATTGGACTAGAAAATATTATCTTGCTGGAAATTTATAGATTCAAGAATGACTTTTATGGAGTTTAAAGGACACAGAAAATACCGTAATGTGTCAGGGTAGCAAAAATGTGTCTAAATCACAGCAAAAAGAGGAATACACGGTCATTTTGCTAAAGAAATTCCAACATCAGCAGCAAAGAATATTGCATCGGGCTTGAGCTTCAAGCACCGAGGGTGAAGACAGTTTACCGTTTGACAAATTCGGAACATTGAATGCGATAAAGCTGATGGACTAAGGAACGGGACACGCAAGTCCTCACATGGCCACCCTAAAGTGGGAGAATCAATCGCGGATCCAGGGGTGAAAAGGGGGCACGTGCCTCCTTCGTTCGACCCTCGGTGCCCCCTGAAATGGTCGCGGCGCCCCTCTGAAAGATCGATGGCTCCCCCTGAAAGGTCGCTAGTCAGCAGCCTCGGCGATAACAGGTGCTGGCAGAATATGACACAGAAATCTGACTCACACAATTGTTTGCCTTTTCTTATGAGGAGTGTACTATGGGGACACACTAATTGAATGAATTTCTGCCCTGTGGTCGTCGTCGTCATTTTTCCACTCTGCTCCCGGGACATCGCCGCTTTCTTTTCCCCTGAAAATTCTTGTCATTCCAGTTCATGGCAGCCAGAAATTTGTCTTACTGATATTGGTAGAGCCTAATGTTCTGCCGTTTGTATCCCTCTGACACGAAAGTGTCATCCTTGACCATGGCGATGGAGCCACAATGATCAAAATAATAGAATGCTTAGTAGAGAATGACACCCAGACGCTCTGAATTTCCCATTTACTTTTTTCTTTCTCACTGTTGGACCCACTTTTGTAGTGGATTTATTTTGGCATAATTCAATAATCCTAGTGTATATAAAATCATCTAGTGTGGAAGGAAGGAAACATTGGATGAAAAATGCGCAAACCTTAAGTAAGGGATGCAATTGAGTTTAAACTAACTCCTACAATATTACACCGTTTGAACTTGCCACTCGTCTACCATATGTTCAAACGTGAATTTTACACTCAGTATCCCAGTGCAAAACCATTTTTTGAGACACTGCAGAGTGGGGCGCTGCGACATCCCAAAGATTAGCCAGCATACTAAACGCTCACGTCGGTAAAAACACCGTCTTGGGTCAACTAGGCTATTTGACGCAAATCAGATACAATTTAACAACGTATTCTTCCTTTGTACTTTAACCCGCGCCCCACCGGGGGTCCGGCGCCACCTTCGTCCCACCGGGGGCCATCGATGGCCCCCTTCTAACTCCGAAAATATGGGCGTTAGCGCAAATCTGCAAAGTGCATTAGAAAGCTGGCGTGAATTCAGTAAGAAATTACTTCACATGTTTTAGCGCTCAGGTCAATGGCTTGACCTCCAGAGGTCAAATTAGGTCAAAATCGGCTATTTTCACTCAAATATGCTATGCTTAAGCAAACTGGGCATAACTCTTATGCCATTAGAGCTATTGAGATGTCATAAATTCCATTGGATAGGAAAATTCCAGACCTTTATCTGCTATGTGGAACGTAATGACCTCCCGCAAGTGTTTTGACATCCAGAGGTCACCTCGTGACCTTATATGACCTGAGGTCACGAAGGTCAGAAGGTGACTTTGTCGTATATTAAATGAAAGCCAGTGACGAAACATACACCATGGTGTTTGATTCAGCGCTCAAGCTTATATAGGTCAAAAGTTATTGTCCAAATACTGTTTTTGACCCCTGGTGAACTTGGATGACCTTGGAGAGGTCAAAGGGCAAATATAGCCCCCTGGAACCCGTGAAAGGGTGTCCAAGAACGCTTCTCTGATCAAGGCGAGCAATTTAAATTGTTTTTGTGACTTTTAGATCATAAGAGAGCTTTTCCCCATGCTTTTTCAATAGGAGAGGTCACCTCGTGACCTGACCTCAGGTCACGAAATAGAAAAATCCCGGATATACACCTTGTAGACCCTGGAGGGGTCATGAAGTTTAGGAAGTTTCAAATCGATCGACTTCGAAATGTAGCTCTTACAGAGCTCTAAAGTTGAAGTGAGGTGACCTTGGTTGACCGCGTCTGGTGACATGAACTTGGGTGGCCCGGGGTAAAAAATTTCAGGGATGGTGGAAAAATGATGCAGTGAGAGGAAAAGCCCTCAACCGCGGTGCTGCGCCTCGTCGTTTTTCTGCTATCCTGGAAAAACCTTGGGGGCCATGGATGGCCCCGGCGGGGGAGGGTTAATTATACTTGGAACGCTCTATTACGTCAATATTATTTGAAAAATACACCCACGTAACTTTCCGGTAAGATTTTGATGAGCTGCGAATATGAAACATTTACTTCAGGCTGATTTTAGACCGCAGACGGTGACCTGATTGCGACGAAATTTTGAACGGATGCCCAAAATTAACCAAATAATGAACAATTTTCGGGGGCATTTTTAAACAAAAGTGTGCACACTATAAAGTCATATTGCTTATCAAAACACCAATTCAGCAACATTCCATATGTAAGAAGATTCATGAAGGCTCACATTGTCCAGTTGCAGAACGGTGTGCGCCATCCAGCGTCGGCCAGGCAGGTCGCAACTGGCCAGAAAGTAAGAAGGACCATACAATTTTAGCTTCCAACTCTGACAATACATTTTCCACAGCAAAACGGAAAGCTAACCAGATTCTGACCCATTTTTGCTACCAGTTAAGAACACTAGAATATTCCCTGTGCCCCCAAATCCGTTAACACGCACCCCGCTAGAGGGCGAAATTCACCCCCTCCTGGTTTTCCCAGATATCTCCAACATTAACCCTCGCCCCACCGGGGGCCATCGATGGCCCCCCTAAGGTTTTTCCGGGATAGCAGAAAAACGACGAGGCGCAGCGCCGCGGTTGAGGGCTCTACCTCTCACTGCATCATTTTCCCATCATCCCTGAAATTTTTTATCCCGGGTCACCCAAGGTCAGGTCAACAGACGAGGTCAACCAAGGTCACCTCACTTCACCTTTAGAGCTCTGTAAGAGCTACATTTCAAAGTCGATCAATTTGAAACTTCCTACACTTCATAACCCCTCCAGGGTCTACAAGGTGTATATCCGGGATTTTTCGATTTCGTGCCCTGAGGTCAGGTCACGAGGCGACCTCTCCCCATTGGAAAAGCATGGGGAAAAGTTGTTTCATGATATAAAAGCCACAAAAATGATTGCAAATACTCAGACTGCTCAGAACAACGTTTTTGGACACTCCTTCACGGATCCCAGGGGTCATATTTGCCCTTTGACTTTTCCAAGGTCATCCATAGTCACCAGAGGTCAAAAACAGTATTTTAACAATAACTTTTGACCTAATTGAGCTAGGGCGGTGAAACAAACACCATCGTGTTTGTCTTGTCACTGGCTTTCATTTGATATACGGCAAGGTCACTTTTTGACCTTTCGTGACCTCAGGTCATATTAGGTCACGAGGTGACCTCTGGCGGTCAAACCACTGGCGGGAGGTCTTTACGTTCCACATAGCGGAAAAAGTACTGGCAATTTGCTATCAAATGCACTTTACCAGGCCTCAATAGCTCTAATGACATAAGAGTTATGCCCAGTTTGCTTAATCATTGCATATTTGAGTGAAAATAGCCGATCTTGACCTAATTTGACCTCTGGAGGTCAAACCATTGACCTGAGCACTAAAACATGCGAAGTAATTTCTTACTGAATTCACGCGAGCTTTCTATTGCACTTTGCAGATTTGCGCTAACGCCCATATTTTCGGAGTTAGAGGGGGGGCTATCGATGGCCCTCCGGTGGGGCGAAGGTGGCGCCGGACTCCCGGTGGGGCGCGGGTTAAGAGACGCAGAACAACAAAACTTACAGTAGCTTATCCCTGATTAATTTTACACATCTGACCAAATTTTTTAGTTAAGGTCATGTCAGGTCAAGGAGCTATTCAGGGTCAAGTGACCCGACCTCAAAACCTAAAATTACGAGTTTGAAGCAGCGCCCAGGGAACATTAGCAAACTGATCAGTTTGAAACTTCCACAATATGGTAAGGCCATTAGGATCTACAAACCTGCCATCTCGGAATTGTGGTTTTGTTGACTTAAGGTGGGGTCAATTTTTGGTCACCCCATTATAAGTCTAAGGTGAAAATAGAATGGGCTCGTTTACCGTAAATTCTGGATAGATAAAGCTGAAAATCCTCAAAACGTCCATTCTTACCACGATGTTGACCATAAAGTTGAGTTTTTGAGCATCTGACCTCTCAAAGGTCATATCAGGTCACGGGAGAAGAGAGAGAGATTGTTTTGCCAATAACTTCTCACTGAATTGAGATAAAGCTCCCATTTTGCTTGCATTGTGCTTATATTGTCACGGGGAGTCGATTGATATGCAACATGACCATATCAGGTCACTCCGTGACCCTGACCTAGGTCGAGGTCAGGTCATTTTGATTATTTGACCTAGCAAGGTCATATTATGCATCATTGGATTTGCCGCGATGAGAGGAATCCAATGATGCATAAACATTTGCTCTAGCACCCCTGAGGGTATATCTAGAGAGGGAAACGTACACTGCTCTGTGGTAAGCCTATGGAGCCTTCTTTGACCTATGCTGACCTCAATATTGACCTGGCATTAAAATTATTCCCATAAATCTCTTCGTCTTGTCAAGAGCTTTCGAACGTCGCCTGTAATTTTCCTTTAGCTTTCGTGGGGAACGAGATACAGAGGGGGCGAAACCCCCAGCGGGGCGCGTCATGCAAGGGACCAGCGGGGCGCGTGTTAAAAACGAAATATAAATTTTTGCTGGAAGTGAAGTGACCTAGCCTCAGCAGAGGCTCTTTTTGTGATTTCAGCCTTTTAGCTACCCTCACTGGTCCACAAGAGAACGTAAGACTTGAAAGAAAGGACGTGATTGAAATGTGGTCACCAGACGGAATGAGCTTCCGAGCGACAGCAAGGAATTGAACGCAGGAATGCATTTTACAAATTACGACTTTGTGCTGAATCTATTTTGGATGCCATGAAGAATAAACTCCACCCGTCCCGTCGGATCTATGGGACCAATTGGAACAAGTATCACATCGGGAGATTCATGATTTCCGGTATTGTTGCATAGGCATAAAACCGCATCCATGACGTTGACGGAGTAGGGTCTTCACATAAGTGAATATTTTGGGGTTCAAAACATAACACCATGTGGTAGCCATCGGCTCAGTATGATCCTCAGTCCCTCTGATCATGCTATGATTTATTAGTCAGTCATATAATTAGATAATTACAGCAATCGTAAAGTAAAAATCCAGGTAGAATTCGCAAAGCTCCATTTATGTTTTTAATGTGACTCTTAGCATGGGCGCCGAAAGCAGGGGGACGCGTCTCCCCTGTTGGCCAACGAGGGGGATGCCCCCAAAAACATTTTTTGGGTCAATCGTCATTAATGCTTTCAAGTACCGAATATGCTCAAAATTCGCCTCCCCGGTCAGCAGCAGCCTGGGTCCGTCCCCCTGCAAAAATTCAGTGGCGGCACCCCTGCTTCTTAGGAAATACAAATGTGTGATAACTGAAAAGTGTTGTCCCAATGTCTTACTCCTACCCAATTTCAAAATTGTATTATTCTATCCATGGTGTGTTTTATAGCACAAAAATAATGCATGATTGTTTTGATTTAAAACGCCAGTCCCATTAAAAAATCCGAATTTTTCTATGGCCTAGCTTCGGCTGTTTTCGACCTAAAAATCACCCCCTGAGCAAGGCTCCCTGTACAGGTAAACACTCCCGTCTGACTTTTTGTCTCCCTCTTTCTCTCTCTCTCCTCGGTAGTTTAGTCATTCTAAAATTCCCACATATTTTTTCTGGGGAACGTTTGCAAGCCCAAATCAGCTATTTTCGTCTCATTACCACAATATTATTTTATAAAAACAAGTTGCTATTTCTCTGGGTAATTGAATACAGAAGTTACCAAAATATCATCAATCATGATTGGAAAATTGGTCGGGTGAAGTCTGATGCTTTCGAGCTCAGTCTGGTGATTGTAAAAGCACTGATCATGGTTTTTGAGAGACAGCAAATTGTTAGACTGACTTAAAATGATGGAACATCAGCTGCTAGATTTCACTTCTGGGTACGAGGAGGTACGAGGCACCCTTATAGATTGCTGGCAGTTTTTCAAAGACAAAAACTCATTGAAACATAATTGTAGCTGACCTCTCGCTTGCTTAGATTATCGATCCAATTAGAGAACACCTTGCTGAGATTACTGAATGTGGGGGGGGCGGTAAAAACCGAACCAGTTTTGATGCCCGGGATCATGTAATATTAGTAAGGGTCAATCCCATTGTTTTTCTTTACAATGCCTTCATATTTCTCCATTTAAAATACTTGATTTGAAAACACGGTAGTTAAAGTCCATGAAAACTCTATGGCTGTGACGGATCCAGAAGGGAGGGACAAAAAGGAATTCAACCCCCCAACGGGAAAGCTCGGAATAAACTACGTCTTTGCCCCCCCACACACACACACACACACACACACACACACACACACACACACACACACACACACACACACACACACACACACACACACACACACACACACACACACACACACACACACACACACACACACACACACACACACACACACACACACACACACACACACACACACACACACACACACACACACACACACACACACACACACACACACACACACACACACACACACACACACACACACACACACACACACACACACACACACACACACACACACACACACACACACACACACACACACACACACACACACACACACACACACACACACACACACACACACACACACACACACACACACACACACACACACACACACACACACACACACACACACACACACACACACACACACACACACACACACACACACACACACACACACACACACACACACACACACACACACACACACACACACACACACACACACACACACACACACACACACACACACACACACACACACACACACACACACACACACACACACACACACACACACACACACACACACACACACACACACACACACACACACACACACACACACACACACACACACACACACACACACACACACACACACACACACACACACACACACACACACACACACACACACACACAGACACACAGACACACAGACACACAGACACACAGACACACAGACACAGACACACACACACACACACACACACACACACACACACACACACACACACACACACACACACACACACACACACACACACACACACACACACACAGCGATCGACCTCCTTTTGCCTTGACTCCTCTTGAGTTCATAAGCAAGATTTTTGTTCCTTCAACTCTAAACTTCAAACCGAACCAGTCAACTTTAGTGTAAACATTTGGCTATGGATAACAAAAACCAACCATCTTGTGCGTATATTTTTCACCCCGTCACAGTTTTGTTTGCCTTTCGCCTTGGATATCCCCAAAAGTTACCGTCAAGTTATATTGCAGCAACATTTTTCACAGCGTGACGTTTTTTTTGTTGCGACTTTGGCTTGCCTCCCAAACCGACCGGCTAGATCCGGCACTGCTCAATGAGACGTCCTTGTCCACTCAGCAGGGCCTGAGCAGCTGGATCATGTCCCCAGTCGGCTGCCACGTGACTGGCACGCGCCCGGGGCGCAGAGGCACCGGTCACGCCGGTAAACAGGTGTCCGTGTGCCAGTGGCGTGGCCAGGGGTGACCAGGCTATAGGCTCTCCTTTTGTTCAATATTTCCTATCAGCGTTCGTGAATGTATTCACTTTGACTTCAAACTGCAGATTCTCTGCTATCAACTACCTTCATGAATTTCTGGCTGTGCCACTGCTCCCGTCCCATTCACCAAAGCATGAATGAACAGACATACCACAGCGGCCCCTCATGCGAATCCGGTACTGCCAGTGCCATCTATTGGGAAAGTTTTGTAAAACTTGAAATAACTTTTTCGCCGAGCCTTTTTGGTTTTGATTCTGTATGGAAATTGTATAGAGGAGATAGCCGCAAAACTCTGTTGTTTCCGTTTTTCCGATTTTTACCCTGAATTTTTGGAAAACGCTTTCAAATTTTAGCTTCTCATATCTTTCTTATAAGGCAAAAATTCAAAAAAGTACAACAACAGAGTTGTGGAGACTGGCTCCTAGAACATAGGCCCACCCACACCATTTCAATGATTATATCTTGTAAAAAGTTATTCGAACTTTAAGTTTGAGAAATTTGAAAAAGAAAGTCAAATTGTACAAAAACTAGAAATGCATCAGGCTTGAAAAGCAACTGTCGTAAGGATACACTTGTTATCTACTTCTGGTGAAAAAAATCACGACGATAGCCACGTTACTTTACGAGATATTTCACAAAATATGCTCCCATAGAGTTAACATTGATAACGCACCCTTAATGCGCTGTGTTCCAGCATCTGTGCAAGCGGCTAAAGAAGGGATACACCTAAAAAATGGATACAATTATTGTTTTCCAAGGTTTTGGACATTTCTCTGTCAGAGCCAAACGATTAAGTCTGATTTTGAAGATGTCAAAATTGGAGGTTTTGGCCGGTTTTGGAGGCCATTTGCCCCAGTGTGCGCCGGCCGCATCGGCTGTCCGGCGCCACTCAATCAGGGGCCAGCTAGAGCGTGACGTCACGTCACCGCTCGTGCCCTGACCCGCCTCACGGGCCAGTCAGTGTGTGTGCGTGTCTCCGGCCCGCCGCTGCGGTGACTTTGTTATTGCTAAAATGCTTTTAAAACCGTTGGCATGTCAAAAATAGTTTTGGCATGGTAAAAGTCCAGCTCGGATTAGATGAAACCATTAACGTCAAGTGACAGCTTATAGAAAGACTACGTAGATTTTAGACAGGAGCAGAGAAATAAGGGTACTACCCCAGGGTACCGCTCTCCAATAGCGGCCTGCAACTCGACCCTTGTAAGGCCTTGTATCCACGACTGTGAGTTTTAGTAACGATGAAAAACCCCTCCAATAAAGCCTGTGGTCTGCTCTCGGACGGGCTCCATTTGGAACTGCATAGAAGTTAGAGAACTCAACCACAAACATAGAACACACAAATAATACACGATCGGAGGCCCTATGGTACTGCAATGGGGTTAAATATGCCGAAGTTCAACCCTTCTGCACTACCCCTAGATCACTCCTGATCTCGATAAGAACGACGCCGTTAAATTCGCTATTACTCAAAGAACCTCATATGTCCTGACACGACACTTTTTGCACTTCATTTTGATGTTTTTGTTGTTTTTAGGATTTTGATTTCTTGTGGCGTTGCAAAAGGCTCTGAGCACTAACAACTGGTTTTAACATACTAAAAGTTTGATTGTAAAGATACAGTTGTAAAGACATGTTATATTAAACATGTCTGTGGTTCAGCACCCAATGTCGAGTCACATTGTGGTGCTCCCACACCTGACACACATATCAATTCATGCCTCACTTCATGCTCTCATCTTCAGTCACTCGCACCTCATCATCTTCTTTTCAGAATAGAAACCGGGAGAGTCTAAAAGGGTGAGTATAGACCTGACTTTATCTTTTTTTCTGACATCGACATCATTTGGATCGACAACCAGACGAGAAAATCCCCGTTCCCTTCGTTGCTCCCGGGGGCTGGTGAACAACAGGTTTTCACCTCGCTTGCTGACCCGGTGGGGGCAACGGAGGGAGTTATATTCACTCATGCTCTCATCTTCAGTCGCTCTCACCTCATCATCACCCCAAATATACAAAACACGTCGTTTTAGTACGGGCAGTAAATATGTCTCAGGCTCAGCACCCAGTGTCAAGCTGCGCACTGGGTGTTTCCACAAGAGACAAACATTATAAAAAAGTTGAAGACGGGAAAATATATCAGCGTCAAACTCGCTGTCAGCAAGTCCTGACTGATGAACACATTTTGCCCTGACATTTTTTATATCAGCAGACATTGAACGACCACTTCTTCAGTTAAGAACTTACCATCGTTAACCCTCCTCCCGGTGGGGGGTGTTTAAACACTCCCACCGGGTTTTTCCTGCGGCACGAAAAACGCCAGCACGAAGCGCCGCCGTACTTGCCACACCTTATACTTGATTAATTCCACAACTTTTCCCAAAATTTTAAGGTTGGGTCACCTCAGGTTAGGTCACCAGTGTAGGTCATGTAACCTCACCTCCAAAAATTGTTAAGGTAGCATAAGTAAGCAATGAGTGAATATATCGGATTGAAACTTATACCACATAATGGGCCCACCGAATACTACGAAATATAATCCGGGATTTTTCATATCGATAACCTAGGGTTAGGTACGGCTCATGACCTCTATTGGAAATTCATGGGGAAAGCAGGAATTGGGCTGTATTTGTGTAGATGCAGCTGCGAATACCTTCATATTCTCCAACTTGCAGTATCCTGGACCACTTTCCAAGTTCATGTTGCAATTTTTGACCTGTGGTCTTTGAGAGGCCACTTGGGGCTACTTAAGCAGGTTTCATATTTGGGTCTATAACTTTGCAGGAAAGGACGATAAACCATTTGTTTTGATACCGTCATGTTTTGATTGCTATTTCGGGTCGATTGATATGCATATTGACTGTGCTAGGTTGGATGGTGACCTTGACCTGGCCCTAGGTCAGGTCATTTTTAGGTTTTAACTTATTATAGTCACATCATATATTATTCGATTTTCTGTAACGAGAGGAAGCGAATGGCGCTTAAACAATTATTCTAGCTCTATTCTGGCAGACGCTAGAACCCGAAAACTCTTCTCTAATAATGCACCTTCTTTGACCTGTCATGGCCTCAATATTGACCTGAGCCAAAAAGTGACCAAATTAATTTGCTCGCGAATTTGTATGCGCTATTCAACAGCTTTAGTGTTTTTTTCGCTATCCCGTATAGCAGCCAAGTTCGAGGGGGTGTTTGAACACCCCTGGCCAGGGCGAAGGTGGCTCGGGGACCCACCGGGGCGGGTGCTAAGAATCTTATACCTTGTTTTTGCGTTCAGTCAATGATCGAAGCTCAAATACTGATAAAATAACACGCGTTGTAAAGAATTGATGTTTTCAATCCATCTGAACATGAAATTGATATTGACCACCCGCTCGGCAACGTTGTCGATAAGATGGCCGACGTGCTTGATTTAGAGCGGCAGCATTGGGAAGATCACGGCCTAGAGCCACGTCAAATTAAGGATTTATGATGCTGTTGAAATGCAGCGAGCGTGATGATGTAGACAACTGGACCATGAATCATCCACCAGGAGACTCAGTCCTAAATGATGGTATGTTTTTTGGGATTTCAATGATAATGATTCCTGGGCAGCATAATTGTCTTCTGCATATGGTTCAGCCGAAGCGTCATTCAAAATGGAGCTGTTTCAGAGATATTATATATATTTCATAATTGCAACCATTTTCTAAAAAAAACTTGCATCCTAGGTTCAAGGACCACATGTAGTGGTACATGATGGAGGAAATACTGTAGGTATTTGTCCTAAGATATGAACATAGGATATAATTCTAGGATCAATCATGAATTGATTTTAGTGCAAACTATTTTGTCAGAATGGGCGACGCGAGTCTTGCTGGGGAAATCATGTTCGTGTTGGCGCAGAACAGCAGCCGTTATTTCACGCTGACTCCTCCCTGTGCCAGGAGCCACGGGGATGGTCCAGGCCCTCTTGCAAAAATCCGAGAGCCTTTGGTGCCAGACATTTTTTCAGAAAATACCTACTAGCCTTGAAAAATACCCCAGATAAATGACGTATAGAAATGTAACGAATGCACTTGTATTGCCTCGTTCTTGATTATGAAAACTATGACTCACGTGTTTTAATCCTTGTCTTGGGTAATTTTTCACAAAGCACCTGGCACCAAAAGCTCTCGGATTTTCACAAGAGGGCCTGGACCATTCCCCACATTTTGTTAGACTAAAGCCTCCAGAAAGCAGATGGTCGCCGGCCGTCGCCCATGCATGCGCTCAGCTGATCTGACGTCGACTTTAGTTTTGGCACCGACTGTGTATTGTTCACCCGTGAATTTGGCACTGGGACAGCAACAGTTCTAATCTTAAAAGGAATGAACTACTTTCTCAGAATTCTAGCAAGGATTATTTATGGGCGACATGAGTCTGGAAATTCGGAAGCCACGTTTTGTTTCTGCCTTCGATCGCTCAGAACGAATACATTTTTGCTTTATTTTTGTAATACCATCAAAACAGATTGCGGCGCATTTCCGGCTGACCTAGGCATCGCGTGTAATTACAAGACTAGCCGCTAGGGTGCCGCTCGCATCACATCAAGTTGCGATATGTGCTTTGCACCATTAGCATGTATCACGTGACCTGCGTGTCAGTGTCAGATCAAATTGTTGCAACCAGATGGAAAGGGATTCCTTTGTGGTGTCAACTAGAGCCTTCATTTGGACCGTACAACTGTGTGGAAATTTACCAATTAGAGAAACATGGATACAGGATAATTAAGATACAAAGATACAAAATAAAATACAGAATAAATTTGCAACATTGAGAATAAAGAGAGTTTCGGGCGAAATGAAACATTCAAATAGTAGTTACTCAAAACGCTCCACAAAACTGATATCTCAGTCCCAAACCCGTTATAAAAGTACAACTTGTCCTTGACTGAGAGGCGGCTGCCCTCCACTGCATCAGCGGGTCCAGCTCAGAGGTCGAGGATGAGGTGGAACGCGACAATGTCTGATTGCGTGACCAGATATGCATCTGTAAAATCACTGCCGAACTGGAGCAGGGCAGGTGACTTCGTCAGTAGCCTGGTCCGGATTTAGGTTTTTTCTTCAGAAAGTAACGGATCGTTGTTCATTAGATGCATTTTTTGATGCTGATAACTATGCGCTCATCAGAAATGCAATTTTCGAAAAACTTTTGGTGGCCCACTCGAGTTGGAAGTTTTTTTATTTTGCCCAATTTTCCACTTTTTGGCTCACCATCAACCCATATTACCAACGATGTGCAAAAAATTGCACTGGGTTGGTAGTTTGGTTCATTGGTGTCCCATTCGATTTGTTTTTGTTGTTATAACTTGCACACATAACGGTTATTTTTTGCTTATCATATCCGCTTTTAGTTGAGCTTGCACTGGCTCGCCATAGATGGCGCTAGCGGCGTGACATGGTAAGTGAATACTGATTTCCTCGGGGACCGGGAATGTGAACAGCAACGTGAAAGGTGAGAAACAATTGCGAATTGGATTGTATAAACGCACTTAAAGAGCTGTTTTAAGCAGCACTGAAGTTGTTAACACTGTTTCTCAGGTATTTTAAGCATGCCATGTCCAAATATGCTGCTGCTGCTAAAGTCCCAACCATAACCCTTTACAAATAGACGCAGGAACCGTGGGGGCTGTGGTGGTGGCTGTTGCACCCAACTTTAAGAGTGTGGCAGCAGCTCTAACCCCGCCCCCCAGTTTGAGCCGATTCTGGAACTTCTCTATTAACATTTAAGTGATATGCCTAATCACCCCCGGCCATACCAACGTGGAAGCCCCTTCCTCCAACTTACACCTTTCCTCCGACTAAAATAGTCTCTCCATCTATGCCTTCACCGACTGAATTCTTCCGTATTTGCGCCAAAAAGACTCTGCAGCAACCCTACTTTGACTGAAGTGCGAGGATATCAGCATTGGTCACCAGGTTTTAAGAACTGAAGGAAACATGTATGAAATCACAAAATAAGCTTTCCAACGTTTCCGCACCTCGCACTAGCTGCATTGGATAATAATCTATAATCAGATGATAATCGATAATCATCGGCATAATCTAAGTGCTTACGTTATCTTTTCCTTTCAGTTCTCTGATCGAAATTGAAAATGGAGGGACGGTTATATCCGCAAGAAATAAAGGAGTCTTACCGTGAGTTTTGTGTATCATAGGGCGCCTTCTTATGACAAGAATTGAACTCATGGAGGAGCGGAGCAAAGATGAGTGTCATATTCCTATTGAAGAATGGAAGAACAGGGTAACAGCAGGGGTTATGGATGTGTGTGCCAGCGTATCACTCCATACACGTGCAAATCAGGCCATACTGAAGGAACTAAAAGGGCTTTGGAAAGAAAGAGTACAAAAAGAAGCATGCAAACAAGTTTGGCAAGCGAGCTGCTATACCAACTGCTGCGATGGATTCGCTGTTTGATACCAGCAGCCGAGAACTTGAGCCTGGACTAGCAGAAGACAGTGTTTCTGGCCGACCAGCCAAGTGCCAGACGTCTTCAGACAGACAGCCTCGATCAGGAAACCACAGCACGATGGCAGAGGAGAGCTCAGCGAGCGGGTCGAGCAGTCATGAGAGGAGCAGCCGTCACCTCCCCGAGTCAACAGGCGACGGCCGAGACAGCAAACACGCCTGTGGAAACTGGTGTTTCAGGTAACGCTATCATCTGCTAAGCTATAATGACTCGGTAATCCCGATCAAAGGGATATTATCTGTGTATGAGCAATGCTATTTTCAAAAACCAGCCTGCTCATCAATTCTAACAAAACACCCACAAGCTATATGTATATATATATATATATATATATATATATATATATATATATATATATATATATATATATATATATATATTTCAAAACACTGTCCAAGTCGTTCACTGTCAATAGCTCATAAACCATAAGACATGGTACGTATTGCTTATCCTTCTCTTATCCTTCCTTACGGTTCCATAACTCTGTAACCCGTTGTTACTGTGGCATGTGCCGGTCACGTGGTTTACCCTGCCCCGGGCAGTGACCGGCCAGCCGGCCGCCGCGCTCGGTTGGTGGGGGTCGGCAGTGGAGCCATGGACCTGACTGAATAGACATCGCTCTCTCGAACATGCGTGTTCATTGGAACGGCTAACATTGGTGGCAGCTGTGGGATATCCCGCAATTTCCTCTGAAGTGAGCTTTTTGACAGTGCTTTCTGACGCGAACCGAAGATGGCGGAGAAGGACGGTGTGTTTTTAGAGAAATTCGACGGCACCAGTGCTATGGAATGGTGCGATTGGTTTGAGGACTATGTGTGCTACTCTGAGAATATGAAAAAGTGGTCAAAGGAGAAGTCCGCTCTGAACCTGCGGTTTTTCGTTTCGGGAGAAGTTCGTGACTGTGTTCGAAGTCAGTGCCAAGATAAGGAGAAGGTCAACTTAGAAGCCATCAGTCAGTCGGTTCAGGCACTCTTGGGTGGAATACCGAACCCTCTGACAGCGTCTCAGGCGCTTGACCAAGTGGCCTATCGTGGCAGCATTCTGCAGATGGTGCAAGAAATGAGGCGTTGGGCAAGGTTCATATATAAAGCTGCCGAAGTGGATTCACACGTACTGCTGCATCTGCAACGTCAGCTTCCGCAGCAGCACGCTCAAGAGGTCATGAAGCAGGACTGTGCTACATTAGAGGAAGCCGTTTCCGTCGTACAGGGCCTGGAACGTGCGTCCAAGGTGGGAGAGAGACGCCATTTCGGCGTACAGCAACGACAGTCACCTGCCCAGCACCAGTCGTTCCTGCAGCGTCTGGACGTTCATCGCCGGTCGTCTCCGCAGCAGGAGAACGCTGAGGAGCAGCAGCAGGTGCGGCAGCCAAGTGGGACGCAGCAGCCGCTTCAGCAGCGACAGTGGCGGCGACCTCAGGAGCAGCAGTGGCGCGCTCAGGAGCAGCAGTGGCGCGTGCAGGGGCGGCCACCCGTGCGTCAGCATCCCGACAGCGGCGACAACCAGCACTCTCAACGCCGCCAGCAACAACGTGGCTGCTTTGCGTGTGGGCAGGTGGGCCATTATCGTCGCAGCTGTGTTTTCAGGAATGACCGCTGCGGTACCTGCGGCGCTAAGGGTCACCTCAGCCCCGTCTGTGCGGGAAACGGGAGCCGGCCCTACGCGGGGAGCCAGTGAGTGGTCGGTCTGTCTCGAGCTCCCAAACACCGAACAACGAGGGGAGGCAGGCGTTGGCCGCTGCTGCCGACGTCAGTATGCCTTCAGTATCTCCAGAACCAGGTGGGCGTTACTTGAACATTCATATAGAAGGTCGGACGGCCAAAGCATTGGTCGATACAGGTGCTGATGAGACTATTGTGAGGTACGACAAACTACCGGAGGGTAAGATAATTTTTCCAGTACAACACTCCGTGAAACTAGCCGATGGAAGCAATGCTGATTTAATGGGACAGACAGTGGTTGATTTGCAGATCGGTAATTGTGTTGAAAGTGTTAATGTTTTGGTGTCCAAAAATTTATGTGAGGACTGCTTAGTCGGTGCTCAGCTGCTGGTCACCTTGGGAGCTGTCGTGGATTTGGGGACGGGAGTTATGGTCGTCAGTTCCGAGTCTGTACCCCTGCATAGGGGTGGGGGGTGCTCACCGGGTGGCTAGGGTCATTGTTCCTAAATCTTTGCTTGTGGAGGCCGGAACAGAGGTGATTATGAGTGGGGAGGTTCAAGATAGGTGTGTGCAAGGTCAAACGTGTGTTCTTGAACCTGAACCTAAAGCAGAGAACAAACTGGGGCTGTGTGTCGCACATCTGGCCGTCACAGTCGCCAACAAATGTGTTCCGATCCGTGTGTCAAATTTGACCGAATCTGATATCAAGGTGTACCAGGGTACTCACATCGCTAATGTGCAGGTTGTGGATGATGACGCCTTTTTGCAGGTGCCGCCACACACTTTGACTGAAACGACAGACTTCAATGACGATGTTGAACGAGCTGTTGGACACCTTGACCCGCAGGACCAGGTGGACTTTGGAAATATTCTGCACGATTACAGAGACGTCTTCACGGGCCTCGGACGAACAAACATTGCTGAACATTGTATTCCGACCGGTGACCATTCACCTATTTTTCAGAACTACCGACCAGTACCAGGACATTTGAGAGGACAAGTAGCTGACCAGCTTCAAAAGTTGGTAGACGAGGACGTTCTCCGACCTGTAGCAGATTCTCAGTGGGCCAGCCCTTTGGTATGTGTACGAAAAGCCCAGGGTTCCAAAATCCGTATCTGCGGTGATTTTCGTCGGATTAATAAAATAACCACGCCATCTGTACAAGTGATTCCTCACATTGAGTCATGTTTGCAAAAGCTAGCCGGGGCTAAACTTTTCACGCAGTTGGATCTAGCCCAAGCGTTCCATCAAATGCCCGTACGAAAAAGTGACCGGCCTAAGTGCGTAATTACAACCGAGTTTGGACTTTTTGAATATCAAACTGCTCCATTTGGCCTTCAAGGCTTACCACATAGCTTCAATCGAGCTGTCGGAATGGCACTTTCTGGTTTACCGCCGGAAATTTACGTTCAATATTTTGATGATATTTTGGTAATATCTGACAGCACTTCTGGGATGAAGGCCAATCTCCGCTCCGTATTAGATTGCTTACGACGCGCAGGGTTCACGCTATCCCTTCGGAAGATCCGGCTATGTCAGCCGGAGGTGACGTGGCTCGGCTTTCGCGTCAGCGAGAGAGGTATCGAATGCAGTCCAGAGAAAACCAGGCTTATACGTGAGTGGCCGCAGCCTAAATCCGTGAAGGAGCTGAAATCATTTCTAGGCTTGTGCTCCTACGTGCGAAAGTTCATTTCACGGTATGCAGACATTTCAAAACCTCTCACTAGACTTACAGAGAAAGGTGTCTCGTTCGTCTGGTCTGCGGATGTGGAGAACGCTTTCCAGACCCTGAAAACTGCTCTTGTTTCACCGCCCGTATTAGGTCACCCATCATTTGAGCAGGCTGCACCTCCCTTTGTTTTGGACACCGATGCAAGTGGTGTAGCCTTAGGTGCGTGTCTCACTCAGGGTGACAAAGTTATAGCATATGCCAGTCGAGCATTGACAAAGGCTGAACGTCAATATTCAGTCACTAAGCGAGAGCTGCTGGCAGCAGTTGGGGGTGTGCAGCATTTCCGGCAGTTCTGCGTTGGACGCCGTTTTGTTTTAAGGATAGACCACTCCAGTTTGCAGTGGTTGTTCAATTTCAAGAATCCCGAGGGACAGATTGCCAGGTGGCTACTGATTTTGTCTGAGCTTGATTTTGAAACCGTTCACAGAAAGGGTATGCTTCACAAGGACGGTGACGCTCTGTCTCGCTATCCTCACCCTGAAAATTCTACAGCTGCAGTGGATGGTACGGAGACACACTATCGTTGGATTCGGGTTACAGTAGATGAAAGAAAGATAGCTCACTCCAGTGATCATTCTGTTGGAGCTGATGCTGGAGTCCAGGGGAAACCAGAAATGCATGTTGCATCGGCACAATCAAGGGAGCCGGCTGGACAGAATTTGCTGCTTGGACAAGCTGCCGTTCCGAATGATGACTCTGCTCCTGAACATGTAAGAGAGCATGCCGCACATATTGTTGGCGCTATGACTTCGAGCTCTGAGCCAGGTTTGTTCACCACCGTTCAGGGGATGACAGTCGAGCAGCTATCTAGGGAGCAGGATAGAGATGAGGGGTTATTTGAGATTAAATCTTGGAAGTATAGATTGTCACGCCCACAGGAGAAACATCTGAAGTCTGCCGGTGCCAAACGTCTGCTGCGCGAGTGGCGACGACTGGTGGTGCGTGGCGAAAACAATCCTGTTCTCTACCGGCGCATGCAGACGGCAAGAGGCGCACCTGCTTGCTTGCAGATAGTCGTACCTAATCATCTTCGCCGTGAAATTCTAACTGCCCTGCATTCTGGCTATGGTGGTGGCCACCAGGGGACAGACAAGCTGGAAAAGCAGGTCCGCCAACGCTTCTACTGGCCGGGCATACAGTCCGATGCCAGAAAGTTTTGCCGGGAGTGTGAAGCGTGTGAGCGCAAACGCGATGCACCGAGGGGATCTGAGGCTCCTTTGGGGTCTTTACAGTCTAGCTGTTTCATGGATCGCCTGGATATCGATCTGATTGGCCCGTTGCCAGTAAGTGAACCTCCTGACGGCCACAAATACGTATTGACATGCATCGATTCATTCACGCGGTTTTCATGGGCTATCCCGTTACCGAATCAAGAGGCGTGGACTATTGCACACGCACTGATGAATCACGTGATTTCGGTTTTTGGCATGCCCCGTTCCATACATAGTGATTTGGGACGCAACCTCACGGGCAAAGTTCTTCGGGGATTGTACGAATCCCTTGGTATTCGACAGAGCACCACCACTGGGTATCACCCGATTGGTAATGCATATTCGGAGCGGAGCCACAGATTTTTGATGACGGCTGTGTCCAAAATGTGTGCCGATCATCCTAAAACGTGGCCCAATTGCTTGGGCGCCGCTGTGCTGGCCATGAATACCAACACCCATGACTCGACGGGGATCTCCCCTTATGAGGCAGTGTTTGGGCGTCCAGCAAAACTGCCCCTTGGATCGAACGTTCGGGGAGGAAGCACAGGTCTTGTTTGAACAGTCGGTGGGCAGGAACAGGGACATTTTGTCATATGTAACTCAGCTACAGGAAACTGTGGAAAACACGGAACAATCCATCAAGGACGCCAGTGTAACATCCCATCAGCAGAGTAAGATTTTACATGATTCTAAGCTAGTGGAAACAGTCTTTGAAGTCGGAGATCGGGTCTGGCTTCGGCGACAGGCGTACAAGAAGGGAGAGTCTCCCAAACTTGCGTGGTGGTGGGAAGGGCCCTTTAGAATTCTCGAAAAAAGACGAGGGTGGACCTACAAAATTGGTACGGACGGAATAGGAGGGGGTGGATCAAAGATCGTCCATCACAACAGACTGAAGCTGTGTGTGTCCACACCCACAGTGCCGCAGAGGCATTCTGGGCCGGAAAGGTCCAAGGAGACGACCCTCCCTGTGAGGATTCCAGATTTGAATCCTCCCATACCTGGGCACCCGGGCGCTCCCTTGATAGTACCGCAGCGACCCTCTGACCCGGAGAGGGCAAGTGAAATGAGCAGTCCTCGGGAAAGTCCCGACTTGACTCCTCCTCGCGACACTGGTTCTATTCTGACACAGCCCGACTTTACTCCTCCGCGAAACGCAAACTTACATCTGACGCCGCGTGCAGGTCAGCGCGTTCCCCCGATCAGACTGACGGGCAGACTGGCTGACAATGACGTGCGGTCTGACTGTCCGACGCCGAACGGACTGACTGGTGGCGGTCCGCGCGACAGCTTTCGTGAATCCGTGACTCCGGACCGTGTGGGTCAGTTTGGGACAGTCAGAGACAGCGGGAGTGTTCAGCGGCGGTCAGGGAGAGTGAGAAGACCGCCGGATAGATTTGGTGATTACGTATCACATTGAAATGTAAGGAACTGCGGCAAATTTGTTTATTGTGTACCTACTGATTTTGTGCATACTTGCTGGCTAATTTTTGTGTTCTGATCACCGTGTATTGACCACTGTGTGCGTGAATTGCTCTTTTCGACTGCCGACAAGCTTCACATTGGATTGGCTGCAATGGCGACAGAAGTATGCATACTGATTTTGTACCCACTAAATGGTCCATTTGATTCGTGTTCCGATCACTACCTGGAATGGTCATTACTTGCACTCAATTCATGCGTGTCCGGATTTTGGATTGTCTTTAAGTTGAAATGTTTTTTAGGGCGCTGTCTGTGTCTGTTGACTTTTGACGGGTCGTCAACTGATATACCGGGGAGAAGTGTAACCCGTTGTTACTGTGGCATGTGCCGGTCACGTGGTTTGCCCTGCCCCGGGCAGTGACCGGCCAGCCGGCCGCCGCGCTCGGTTGGTGGGGGTCGGCAGTGGAGCCATGGACCTGACTGAATAGACATCGCTCTCTCGAACATGCGTGTTCATTGGAACGGCTAACAACTCATAAAACATAAAAAATGGTAGGCATTACTTGTCGTTCTTCTACGGCCTATCCTTCCTTGTGGTTTGTGAGTTATGAACTGAGAACGACTTGGGCAGTGTTTAAAAAATATATAAATATATAGCTTGTGGGTGTTCTGATAGGATTTATGAGCAGACTGGTTTCTGATAATAGCATTGTTCATACACAGATAATATCCCTTTGATCAGAATTACCAAGTCATTATAGCTTAGCAGATGATAGCGCTACCTGAAACACCAGTTTCCACAGGCGTGTTTGCTGTCTCGGCCGTCGCCTGTTGACTCGGGGAGGTGACGGATGCTCCTCTTATGACTGCTCGACCCGCTCGCTGAGCTCTCCTCTGCCATCGCGCTGTGGTTTCCTGATCGAGGCTGCCTGTCTGAATACGTCTGGCACTTGGCTGGTCGGCCAGATACATTGTCTTCTACTAGTTCAGGCTCACGTTCTCGGCTGCTGATATCAATCAGCGAATCCATCGCAGCAGTTGATGTAGCAGCTCGCTTGCCAAACCTGTTTACATGCTTCTTTTTTGTCTCTCTTTCTTTCTAAAACCCTCTTAGTTCCTTCAGCACGGCCTGCTTTGCACGTGTAGGCAGTGATACGCTTGCACATACATCCATAATCTCAGCCGTTACCCTGTTATTGATAGTTTCATAAGAATATGGCACTCATCTTTGCTCTGCTCCTCCAAGAGTCTAATTCTTGTCATAACAAGGTGCCCTATGACATACCAACTCACAGTCAGGCTCTTTTGTTTTTTGCAAATATTACCGTCCGTCCATGTTGAATTTTGTTCAGAGGAAACATAAAACTGCAAGAAGTACATGACGTAGAAGTTGGATTATGCCGGTATGTGAATTATTCAATGGAACTAGTGCAAGATGTCTAGTCGTTGGAAGTCGTTGGAAATTTTAGGATTTCATACAACATATTTTCTTCGGTCCTTAAAATCTGGTGACCAATGTCATGTTTGTAATAAAATGTTTGCGTAATGCCAAACCGGTCGATTTTTTCTGCTGGACCACAACGTTAAAAATTATCAATCCTATCCGTATACGTAAAACATATAATTCTCTTCTGGGCCACAACGACCTCTAAATATGTCAGAGGAGACTGGGCTAGACGTCACTAGCTTCAAAACTGATGCCCTCTCTCTTCAGTCAAAGTAGGGTTACTGCAGAGTCTTTTTGGCGCAAATACGGAAGAATTCATTCGGTGAAGGCATAGGCGGAGAGACTTTTTTAGTCGGAGGAAAGGTGTAAGTTGGAGGAAGGGACTTCCGCGTTGGTATGGCCGGGGGGTGATTAGGCATATCACTTAAATGTTAATAGAGAAAGTGGGGGGAGGGGGTTGGAGCTGCTGCCACACCCTGAAAGTTGGGTGCAACAGCCACCACCACAGCCCCCACGGTTCCTGCGTCTATTGATAAAGGGTTATGGTCGGGACTTCAGCAGCAGCAGCATATTTGGACATGGCATGCTTAAAATACCTGAGAAACAGTGTTAGCAACTTCAGTGCTGCTTGAAAACAGCTCTTTAAGTGCGTTTATACAATCCAATTCGTAATTGTTTCTCACCTTTCACGTTGCTGTTCACATTCCCGGTCCCCGAGGAAATCAGTATTCACTTACCATGTCACGCCGCTAGCGCCATCTATGGAGAGCCAGTGCAAACTCAACTAAAAGCGGAGATAATAAGCAAAAAATAACCGTTATGTGTGCAAGTTATAACAACAAAAACAAAGCAAATGGAACACCAATGAACCAAACTACCAACCCAGTGCAATTTTTTGCACCTCGTTGGTAGTAAGGGTTGATGGTGAGCCAAAAAGTGGAAAATTGGGCAAAATGAAAAATCTTCAACTCGAGTGGGCCACCAAAAGTTTTTCGAAAATTGCATTTCTGATGAGTGCATCGTAATCAGCACCAACAAATGCATCTAATGAACAACGATCCGTTAATTTCTGAAGAAAAAACCTAAATCCGGACCAGGCTACTTCGTCAGTCACCAAAGTAGTATTTCCCTATATGAGCTGTTCGAATATTTTCGATTTCTTTTGAAAACAGAGTTACAACATTCAGATAAAAATGGCTACAAAGTGATGTCTCTTCCCGTATTTGGTGCATTCCATAACTTCATTGCTGAAGTTCGGTGAAAGGAGAAAATGTTTGTGTCCGAACTTATTTGGTCCTGTTCGTGCCCCATGGTCTCCGTCTTCGAGGCAAAAATAAATTTTTTGTAATTCCACACCGATCACAGAAATAACTCAACTTGTTTAGTGTTAAAGCGACAGATAAAGAGAGGGATGGATGGAGAGAGAGAAAGGTACAGAGATAGGGAGAGAAAGGGGAAAGAGAGAGAAAATAGAAATAGTAGGAATAGTAGACATATACATTAGCAGACAAAGCGGTAACGCAATGGAGTCTCAACTGTGTAGCTTTGGGCTCGCTAGGGTCTCCCCAGAAAAATTGGTAACGCACTGGAGTCTCAGCCGTGTAGTGTTTGTGCTCGTCAGGTTGTCCCCGGACAAATTGGTAACGCACTGGAGTCTCAGCCGTGTAGTGTTTGTGCTCGCCAGGGTCTCCCCGGACAAATTGTGTACAAAGACAAATGTCGGCACATGGCTTTTCCTTTGAGAGATGGGGCCACTTTCTGCGGCAGCGTTGTGCTGTGTTCCGGGCCTGACCTGAAGCTGACCTAGTGGCGTGCTGGGCAGGCGGATTTCTCGTACGGAGTCGTCTCGTATGACTCCGATACCGAGATGGGCCGGCGCCGTCCCGAGCTGACCCGCAACAAGCGCGGCACGCCCGTCTACTCCAAGGAGGACATTCGCGAACAGTACTGCATCAACGAGAAGGAGGTGCACGTACTGGAGAGAATCAATGCCCGCTCTATCTTCAACTGTTTCTCGGAGAGAGACGTGAGTGACTGCTTTCCAGGCTGGCTGCTGGCCGTTGTTCTCTTGAGCGGACAGCTTTCGGGGTATGGGATAATTTTGTTAGTAATTGCTATTGCAATATAACTATATTTGTTTCTTGATAATTTTTCCTGAGGTGCAGCAAAATATTTACTCTTGTCCAGTGCCATTTAATCCTGCCCTCAGATATCCTCCAGGCACCCATGCCTGGAGCAATTCGATAATGTTCGTCCCCATTTGTTCTGAACCAAACTTACATGTCTAACCAAGAATGTTTCGGTTTTTTACGTAATCATGCTTCTGCTTTGCATTCTTTTCGTCTTGTGTTCCCACTTCAGGTTACACCCATCCGTGGGCCATCAACATGTAACTTTTTGCAGAGGTGCGCTCTCCTTTTCTCTCACCGGGCGGCGGATAGCCGAATGAGCCCAGCAGAGCTCGTGCAAAACAAAGCTCTTGCGTGGAGAAAACGAGCCCACTCCACTGTTTTGCAGCCGAGTCCGTGCAAGAAGCAGAGCGGGAACCTGTTGACGTCGTGTTACAAGCGACGGCGGAAGGCGGAGCCGGCTGAGGATGAGAGGAGGCCTATGCCCAGGCCCCGCAGCACCTGGCAGGACGCAGACGACGACGCCGACGCCGAGTTCTTCCGCCGCAGGCCCAGGTCAGGTCCGGGTGCTACGGGTTCGGGATTTATTGAATTGTCTGAATTAAATGAGACGTAATACATGCTTAACGGTGTCGATCTGTCATTGCAGCAAAGCTCATGAATAATATATGTATACCTGTCGTTTGTTTGCTAGATTGTCGTTGGAATTCTTAGAGAACAGGCTTGAGGCTTTAATGCTTGTGTCATGCTCAGAAGCCAGGGGCTTTGGATTCTCAGCATGAAAATTGTCAACCCTTTGGTTGGCAGTTTTATCGACGGGGGCAGGAATAAAACTTGCATGCCCCACCGCACTGTGTTTAGCAGGAAGAATCAAAGAATACTTATGTCTTTATCTGCAGGAGCCAAACGCGCAATTCTTTTTGCTGCTGTTCTTATGTTTTGAGCACACAGCGCCGGTTCAACTAGTTATCTCGAGGATCACTATGTTATCTAACGGTGTTGACCCGTCGGCAGGGTGTTTTGCTACACGGATCCGAAGCGGTTTACCTGGACCGAAGGCGATGTCCCAAGGGTGAGTGGATCCTTCAGCATCAGTGTCAGGGTACTGAAGTGTTAGCGTTGTTGGCTTCATCACAGAGAATGCAATTAGAGAGCTTAGAGAGCAAACAGCTACCAAACGGTCCTCGATGTCGTGCTGTCAATAGGGCATTGATGCAAAGTTACCAATGATCCGCGATGTCGCAGCGCTTGGGAATTAATCTCCAATTGATTTTCTCTATGGCCACATAGCTTCAAAAGCGAGGCATGTTGTGTATCGATGCGTTCTCACACAGAGATTGATGGAATTTCTAGTTCAAGGACATGCAAACATGCTTTTTTGGCAGGTTTTGGTGTGTGTTTTGGCTATCCGGCGATATGTTGCTGGTTTCCAGCTTTGCTCTATGCCAGGATAGAAATCAGGACATCTGAAATGGTTGGATTCCTAGAGAATATTATTGTAGCGAGCCAAATGGGAAAGTGGTCTGCAGTTGAAATGTATAGAGATAAGATTGTTGAAAAATGCAGTTCATGCATGTCATGCTGCTCGAGGCTGGTTATAAGTTGTTTAGAGAGATGAAACTCAGTAATATTATTTAGGTTTCTGTTTCTGCTAAGTTGTTTTACATTCTTCTTATCTTATTGCAGAGGGCTGTGAAACTGAATGACTCGAAGTTTCCAATGCCGAAGTTTTTGTTTCAAATGTCTTAATTACAGAAGTCCTCTCTGTTTCCATTTTTAGCATATCAAGTACGGTGCTGTGCTAGATTTGCTATCCGGTGCTGGTTAATTTGTTATCCATGGCTAATCCAGGCTCAGCTTGGGACTTCATGTCACACCCAGGAAATATATTGGCTCCATTTTAAAAGCAGGTTGTCACTCAGGCCGCGTCTGCCAGAAGAAAAGGCTGACATAATTTCGTGCCGACGAGTATTGAACCTTCTGTTAACATTTTATTGTGCTCAAATAAAGCGTCGTGGCCGAAAGAAAACGCTAAAACCGTTATTTCCTACAACGCTACTTTCACTTCTACTAGTAATCATCACGAAATCGATACCAATTATTCTCAATAAAACCAATTCTTCTCAATAAAGCACCCTATCTCGTTCTCTCGACGTTATCAGCTGTGACGCTACTTAGCCTTAAGGCTGCTCCCGAGTTCTCAGCGTTGACGGGCGCGCCTGCTGTGTCGGCAGGGAGCCCGGTCGGGGCGGCCGCGCTCGCCCGGGTCTGGCCGCCATCCAAACCAACTCCCACTGCGCGAACTGCCGCCGCACTGTCGACACCCCAACGGCGGCAACGACGGTCAGTCACGTGACGCCCGGGGGCAGGGGGCGGTCAGCGCGCCGACGGCCAGCGCCAAGTCGTGTATCGGAAACGGCGGTAGCACATCGGCGTTCGTGACACAGCAGACGTGTGTGGCAGCATGCGCCTTGTTGCTTTTATCATACTATTGTGTGGCATTGGTGTTCCAAAACCCCTGCTGTGTGCCAACAAATTTGTATTTTGTGTGGGAAGTTATGGTCAGCTCTGAATTAAAAGACGACTGGAGAGCTGAGACGGCGTTGAGAACACCTATTTTTTCCGCTAACTTGCTTAGGCGTGTTAAGAATATTTAATGGGAAAATTATGGAAACTTGAAAATATGGCCGACCAGTTTTTTATTAGGCCTGCTTTGGCGTTCATATTACGATACAGTACAAATGTGTTTAGGTATGAAAGGTACTATACTGCGTTTGAGTGCATAGTTGAGGCAGTGCTTGCTCTAAATGCCTGCGAAAATCTGGACTTAGACGTTGACAAAATGAGATTAACTCGGACAGTCTCGCATGGCGAAAAAGGATTTCTCTGGGACCAGAGCATTCTCTTGCCCTTTCCGTTTTAAGTTCTCGTAAATTGAAGGCATCTGCATAATTATAGTGAGCTATTTGGATCCATAATGACAATGTAATGACCTTGCTATCTCTAGGCTGCATTTCCCTAGAAAATACAGAGATATTTTATCTATTAGCAGCAGCGTGATCTAAGATCCCGAAGATTTTAGAGCTCCTTGCGGGGTAGGCAAAGAAAAGGATTGTGAAAATATGACATTCACTTAAAACTTGTGCTATTTGCTGGAGTATTTACTATGAAAATATGTTTCATTGTTCATTTAATTTTTTCAGGCAATACAAATGTGTGCTGGAAAAAGGCAGGCCATCGCAGTTTTGCAGGGACAGTTTTTCCCTCAAGAGAACTACTTTCAAAGTCTTTATTACTTTTCGTTGTTCGTAAGATTCCTGTTTGTGTCTAGGTTGGCGCCATTTTGCCTATAATTAAATAGGGAGTAATAAAGCTGACGCTGTTTCATCAAAAATTGCAGAATTTTGTTCCAGAAATGTTTATTGGTTTCCACTTTCTCTTCAGTAGCACAGCGGGCACCTTGGGTAGAGAAGCGTCCCGCTAAGATTGACCCGTGCTCGCTGGCCGGGTTCTCTTCGGAGAGCTGGGGAGACAGTTAGCTGTACGGTTCCTGAGATAGCAGGCCGGGCTGGGGAGCGTGTGACGTCACCGGTAATGACGTGTGGTGACGTAACGTCACCAGTAATGACGTTGGTGGTGACGAGTCGGTCCTCTGCTGAGATTGTCCTGCGATGGGAGTGCTGCTCTGTGCATAATGGAGTGGTACTCCTACTGTCGGCGCTGTGCCTCTCTAGTCTGGCTTTACAATCATTGGGTTCGACGATGCAAAGGCTATTAAGGTAATGTGGCGTCGTCATATGGCCTTAGCCGTGGATAACATAAAAAACACCTGTGGGTACCAGATGGAAGCAGGGACACCTTCTAGAGGCAGTGAATGCCCGGTACCGCTGAGCTCACCTGGCGGGAAAATCTCCAACCAGGGGAGCGTTTTTTTACAATGTATGTTTTTACTGTCTGTTTCCAGGTTATTGCAACTTCGGAATTTGGGATAAGTCCTCCATGGACTGTCTCAGAGACGTTAACCCACCACCCTTGCAAGCAGTTACTGTAATGGCGGGTGAATTTGGGAGCCAACGCTTACACTTCTTCCTTAGCTTGCTTGCATGCAATATAAGACTCCCTAACTTCAGGTGACATTTTTTTGACAGCCCACTAAGCATCCAATATGTTTCCGAAAATTGTAGTAGGCGTTTTAAATGCACTTCGTATCATAATTGGACTTGAAAATAGAAACTGTTTATCCTGTTTCCCGTTTTGTTCAAACAAAATGTCGTTTGGTGCAGCATAATGATGGTTTGAAAAATCCATGGTGCCCCCCCTTTAAACCCGGACCCTCCGCCGCTACTGCTGGAGGATGTGTCTTTTAGTAGATCCTGCTGTCTCGAGTGCCGAGTTCACCCAGCAGTGGTGCTCCGCGTCACCGGAGGCCGAGCCGGCCAGCCTATTTACCATTCGCGGCAGGGACAGCCTTTTAAAAGCCTATCGGCAGCCTCCGCCAGTTTGTCCTAGACTCGTCAGGTGCTCGGTGGATGATTATTCCAAGTTCTTTTGCAAATCAAGTTCCTGCATGCATAATTTTATATTTTCGGAAACAGTAAAAGCTCTGCATAATCTAAGTCCAAACTTTGGAATCTGCTCTCATTCTCTGGACACCAGTCGTGCTCGTTGTCTCTGCAGCTGCATAAAATGAAGCTCACATCTTTTGCGCTGAGACGATGCAAATTAATTGCATTTACTTAAGGGTGTTCAGCGCCGGAAAACAGCGGATTAATGCCGCATCTTTAACACCAGAGTGCTGCGCACGGACTCAAGGAGGCTTACTAAGACGGATTGTGCCGTGTCATTGCATAAGAAACGTGCAATGTACACTCGGTGTGGGGTTGCTTCTATGGGAACCATCCCTGGGTGTACGAAGAAGAGTAGCAGTGGCGGTATATAGTGAAGAGAAACCCTCTGAGTTTTTATCAGCCATTTTGCCTCAGGTTATCTGTTATCTGTAAGGAAGTGGAGTGGGCAGCGCAGCTGGCTTTCACATAACCTAGCCGGGTTCAAGGCCCGGCGGCTTCCCTGAACAAGGAGCAAGCTGGCTCCCGAGAAACCCTTCCAACAGAGAAAGAGTTGGTGACGCCACATGACCCTGACAGTTGGTGCGTCAATAAGCTCCAAAAATCAACTAGCTTAATATGTTAATTCACCTTTTAGCAGATAGCTAACCTGATGGTGGTAACCGTCGGTGAATAAAACCGGAAAATGGAGCTAATTTAAAGTGATTTCACGGCCGTTCTGCCGCCTGCAGTGGATCGAGCAGCGCTGACGCAGCCCAACACTCCAGACCTGGCGTCCGCGAGGTGGCGCCACGGCAGCCAGGAGGCGCAGCTGGGCGACCGGCAACAGCAGAAGCACGTCAGCTTCGACGCCCACATCTTCAGGTGAGATGGCAGCCGGAGCTCAACCGGCCGACAAGGTCAGCTTTGACGCCCACATCTTCAGGTGTGGTGGCAGCTGGAGCTCAACCGGCTGACAAGGGCTCCGCTCGATCTGTCAGAACAGTTTTGTCAGCACCAATCAGCGGGCTGCGTTGCGTCTACGTCACAGGACTGTAGCCTCTCCCCGGGCACTAGTCCTAGAGGTTCTACTTGCTGACGGCTTGCTGTTGTGCTGCTTAGAAAATAGTAAGAGCACGACAGCGTCAGCCTCGTATTTCGTGATTGGTAGATGAGTATTATGTTTCATTTTCGTTTGATTAGCACATACCAGAGGCGGTTGTAGCGCGGATGATTATTTTCTGTAGGAGAGGTTAGAGGACCTGCTGACAAAACTGTGCTGACAGATCGGACAGGCCCAAGGTCAGCTTCGACGCCAACATCTTCAGGTTAGATGGCAGCTGGAGCCCAACCGGCTGGCAATCAGCTGTTTTAGAGTTTTCGGTTCGATTCCTTCCTCCCAAAAATATGTCGTGTTTGAGTAGAACATATAAAAAGAAGGAACAATAGTGATTTTAGCGCGTTGAACCTTTTTCTGTGCAAAATAGGAGGTCAAAAGTCGAGCAGAATTTGCCTATAGAATATGCAATGCTTGATTTCAAGTATTTCACTTCGATTGCGTGGGAATTATGATAAGATTATTCATATCCCCGCACGCTGCAACACAAAAACAAATGTAGATTAGGAGAGCTAAACTGTGAACTCTACGGGATCCCTATGCTCTGTTCGCCTTTGTTTTTTTGTAAGGACAACCATCACGACAAAAAAAGTCATAAAAAGACACAATTTAGAAGTATCATCCTACTATGCGATCGAATGCATTGTCTGCCATTTTGATTATGCGTGTGCATTATTTGTACGATTGACTGATGATTGATTGAGTGATACTTGTAGTTGGACGGAGCCTGAGTGCTGTAGGCGCCAGACCGCCAGATATTTGTGTAACCTATGTATGTATGTTTTTTAAGAGATCTCGTAGTAACAAATTGCAGAGCCAATGTGATACTATACGGTAGCATCGTGGATCATACAATGCTTAGGCATGATATCAGTGGAGTGCGCTTCCTAACGAGTGCACGGGGAGTGCTAGCAGTTCCCGTAGGCTTAACATGGGGTGTTCTGCATGTTCGTCCATCGTACGCCATACTTTTGGGAAAAAAGCAGCTACATCTGCCCAAATATGATTTTGCCCGAAAATGGGTGAATTGAGTGTCATGTTCATTTGAAGTTTGGGGACGTTGGAGGGAACGGTGTAGCTTTGGCACGCGCCGCAGTGGACCCTGTTACCTCAAATATAGGCCGTCCACTCCGTAGATCGATTTGAGCTCCGTTTCCGATGCTGGGGTTTTCATTTTAAAGCATTAGCTTACGTAAAACTATCCTCACATTTTTAAGTATGATGATTTGATATCGGCACGTATTGATGTAGTATAGCTACTCCACCTGTCTCATTCCAAGCGTGTTATAACTAGTGGGCAGTGGCTATGGGACACCTAACTATAGCGGATACCAACTGTCTTAGCAACTAATTCTCCAGCCAAGAACAAGAGACTAGGGCAACAATTTTGAATGTTGGTATATCCCCTACTTTATGAATTGTTTTATAATCGATAGAAAACTGTAGATCTCATTTGAGACGATGTTTTTCACTCTACAATCGACCAGGCAGGCAGCTCTTTGAGTTGGATTTTAGTCTGGAGCCGTGCTTGAAGTCGTGTTTGGGTCTGAGGCCATCTTGTGTGAGTCATGTCTGGATATCTGCGGCTGTCAAATCGAATGCTGATCCAACTGGTCACAGCTGATTTACACAAAGATTTACGACACCAGAGGGGCGGTGTAAATGGCCTCAGGCTATTACGTAGCCAAGGGCCGCCATAATGTATTGCACCCTCTGGTCTGACATTTCTAATGCAATATATTTGCGAGTGCTCACATGTCCACTTTTGCTGTCAGGCAGTGACTTGGTTGACAATCTTCCGGCTACAAAATTCCTCCCATTGGTGGTCTCCTGGAAGAACAAATGCACGTTCCAATTAAGTTACAAAGGTAGTCTCAATCGGCAGCTCTCAGAGAAGCGTTAAAAAACATAAAGTTGTTCTCTTTGTGCAAAACTATCGTGGAATCCTGTTTTGAGTGTAAAACTCCTATTGCAGGATTAACACTGGTTCTGAGTTGACTTATTACGGAAGTTATTGGTGCCACTTTTGTCGAGAGCCTGTGGTTCTATGCAGCAATTCATGGAGCCAGAGCAATGTAAATACCTCAAATTGGAGTTTGGATAGTAACAGTTTTCAATTTATTTGACGCCTCATGCGGATATGGTAACACACGCAGTGAAAAAGGTCTGGTATCAACGCGTAGTGTAGGGGGTCCTCAAGTACCCCTCCGCCCCCTAAGGTCTCGGAAACCAAGAGAGCTAGAAAAAAACTCTTATTGGGTTTGTGGGGCTATGATGATATACACTTAAACTGTTTTTTTACCTATGACAATATCTTCAATGTTAAACGATGAGTAAAGTTCAAACCTGGACCGTGCTGGGAACATATTTAGAAATTCCGTCACTATTCGAAAAATAGGGAAATCACTGATGAAGGTCCTACAAAATTTCCGCTGAACTTTTTGGGGTCAAGGTTATTCAAGGTTATTGGCCTAAGACGTCACGTGACATATTTCAAACAAAGTACTCTATTACTGACACTATAGCAAACGTAGGGCGAGAGATGAGGGTTGATTTTGACGCATGAGTATTGACGTTGACCTGTGACCTTGACCTTAACACTGAGAAACCTTAACTATGACGCCATGGCATAACATGCATGGTACTGAGTAACTCCATCTGACCGAAAGCACTGACGTCAATGGCCTTTAAACCGCTACTAAGGTGTTCAACTGTCACCTTGGATCTTGACCTTCATGCGAAATGACATTGACATATCATCCCGTTTATATGACGTTATAACGTCACCACTAGAATTCCAATGCATGCGAACTGGAGCGACCGCCGGTCTATGACGATCTCAAAATGTAGGCCTGGCTTCGAAATAATAATATAAGCCTTAAAGTAAACAACCATAGACAAATTGTTCAAAACCACTTCACCAATCAACGCACCCATAAATGGTCCAAATGCAGTATAATAGCGTTTCCGGCTGCGAACAGTCCTCCAGCCACCTCGGAAGACTAGATGGGGGGGGCACTTTAGGTCGCCCTCTACTGCTCCTTTTAACCTTTCTCGGATTCTCCGAATTTAGAGTTTTGTGCTATTTCTTTTGTTACTTTCTGGAGCTGGATTCAACTGTCTGGATAGATGCTGTATTTAAGTCTGAAAGGAATTTCCCATAGATATCTCCCACTCTGACTTGAGACACTGCTGACTTCAACCTGTCAGTAGTCCCCGGCCAATGTTTGCAATGGATCCCTTTAGCTGGCGTCCAGAGGTCAAGAACATCTCAGGTTGGCTACCCACATATCCTTGATGCGACCGACATGGCTACCTGAAGTAAAATAAACTTTTGTGTGAACTGAGGCTTTAAATTGCTCCCAGTAAATATGTCTTAGTGAGTAAAATTTACTCTCAATAAGTGAAAGTATAAAAGGAATTAAATTTACAGTGATCTGGAGACTAATTAATTACATATAGCATACTCTTAGTACCAAACAGTGAAAAGTTAATTATATGTGCAGTGAATACAAGTTAGGTGCACTGTAATACAAGCATGTGTCCATTAGCTGCGCATATTAATCAGTCAAAAATGTTATCAAATACCTAATACAAAAAGACATGAAAAAATAATATGTGGTGTCAGAGTCTAGTACCCTTAAGGCAACTGCTTGTTATGATCAATCATTGCTAAGATCAAGCAAGATAGCAGACAACCACCATTTGACTGTAGCAGTCACCATGCTGAGACTTAAGCTACATGAAGGATACATTTAATTTACATTTTTTTAAAGAATACATATAATTTAAATATATCCAATGCCTGCAGCCAAATATAGGTACTCCGCCAGAGGAAAAGTACCTCCTAATACCACAACCATCATCTAGTAAATCCTAGAAAGACTAAAGTAGATCAATGAGTATCACCACATTCACCTGCTCAATGGAAACTTTTGTGGAATCATTACTATTTTGCTTAGCTTAATTTGATAAAACTGACTTAGGTAGTCACCAAAGAAAGCTACCTGCAGGTTTGCTGACTTCATGGGCACCAGACAGCACATATTTTTGTAGGTGCAAAGCCAGAACTTGCAACCTTCATCTCCGCAGGTCTATGGTTTGGATGTCTCGCATGCACTTGATTGAAATGTGTGCTCTAATTGACACGCTCAAAACCACACAACTCTCCTAGGTTTTTGAGATCTGGCAGACTTCACTTTGTCCTACGTTTCCCTGGCTGTGGCATAATATTCAAGAATGGGTAGTGGATTTACCACTGGCAAAAAAACATATTCTGATTAAGGTCAAAATATACAGCCTCATATCATTTCAACCACCTCGACATTATCTCCGAATTCCCGCACCAAGCCCACACCCACACAGCAGCTTCAACACGTAGTATTTCTGCCTGTTTTCTTGTCGCTACTCGCGCGCCAGAAACGCAAAACTTCGTGGTTACCCAAGTGGCTACCTGATGGTCCCTAATCGTAATTTTCGTTGCCGGCCTGGCTACCAGACCATCTCTAATTCCATGAAACGAGTCCTCAAGTACAAAGTAAGCAGTAGAATTACTATCTTATGCTGAGTAATTTCACTATGAATCCTGATATAGACTTAAATGTTTTCTCTTTTTGTTTAAAATAAATTGTCAAATACATAAAAAAGAATGAATATCACTGTTCCATGCCATCGCAATTTAGAGTACCTTTTTCTCATGGCTTTTTATGGGTCAATTTCGTTGCCGATGTGGTTACCTACCCATCTCTAACTTAGCTGTGAAATAACTCGATTGAGTAAGGATGCATTATTTGTCACTAATTTGTATCGTCTGTCACTAATAGTTATAATAGTACCTAAAATAAGTCTAGGTAGCGCTGCCATGTTATGAGTCGTTCTTTTTACGCGGCGGTAAGATCGTGGAAATACTTGTTTGCGCTGGTAAGTGCAAATCTTGATATCTGTCAATTCTCCGTGATTGGCTACCTAAGTTCTGTTCCTTGAACTTCATTTGGCTACCCACGAGGGTGGGCGAGTTGGCGAGATTCTTGACCTCTGCTGGCGTCAGTCAAGACATATATCTCATGCTGAACCAGTGTTTGCGGCAGAAGACCCTGTTTGCGGATTGATGGGTAGTATTCCGCGGCGCTACGACACTAGCGCTGTAACATATCCCCAGCGTGCCACAATTATAGTGGTGTTTAATTTACGAGCTACGACTGCGGTGTTTGAGCCGATATTACTTCACTATATTCGGCTTGAGTAGCCGGCTTCCGCGTAAGAAGAGACATTAAGGTTCTCCGAAAACTCACCAAGAACTAAAAACACTGTCTCCATCAGTGGAAGGAGAGCTAGGTGGGCTGAATCCCCCTCCCGAAATTTTAAGAGTGCCTATGGTAAATGTATAGTCGGAGGCTGTTCCGAGGCAATGATAGGGGAGACTCGAGGCCCCAGCCCTCCCCACAAATTAAGTCCCGGATCCACCACTGGTCTCTAAAAATTCCAAACAAAACTGCTTTTGCACCACCCTTAGCACTTATTTTTGTAAAAACTAATTTGATTTTTGGAGTCACCACCAAAACCTGCACCAGCATAGCTTGGGTGCTAGTGGATTCCTGATATCGAGTGCAAAGTGAAACAGCCTAGTGTATGTATGTACATTTTTACATAATGTTACAGGGAAAGTGCGAAATCAGGGATTTCGCAAACTCCCCTAGGGATTTCGCGAAATCACTGACCAGCCAGGGAGTTCGCGAAATCCCTAGGGAGTTCGCGAAATGTTCATGTGTTGACACACAGACCAGTTACTTTCCTTCTTACACTTATTTGATTCTTCTTGGTAACAGAAGTCAACCTTTAGTGTTATCAAAGAACCAGCATTTGGCCTTGACCTGGGCTAGCACGCTGCGGCAGGTCGCAGACGATGTCCAGTATCGACGGAGAGGCGTGCGGTGCCCGGCGGCAGCCCCCCGCCGCCTCCGGAGGTCGTCCTCTCAACCGGAGTCAGGTGAGAATTTCCGGCCCCAATCCCGCCGCAGGTGCACTCGCGGTTGTATGTGATCTTTGCAGAATGGCCTTCGTACATATTCCTCTGGTGGATTTTGTATATGCAACTGGCTTCAGCGTATACTTTCAGGCGGAGTTAGTGACCTGACAAAGCTAAGTCGTATATACAGATACGACGACCGTTGCAATAGGCAATTAAAGTTTATCGTAGAATTTGGGGAAGAAAAGTTGATTTTTTTGTTTCAAGTGCTTTTTGCGCTCAGTGCGGAGAACCAGTTACACATTCAGCAGTATTTGGTGTTTCACTTGTGCGTTTTGTATATTCATTTTGTTTTTATCACAGTTTGTAAAAAAATAGTTTTAAATGGAAATTGCGCAGAAGTTCGGAAAAATTGTGTTGGATCATTCAGAGTTCTTAATTTCGATGGAAAACCTGCAACTGGTTTCCTTGAAAGAGCTGTATGTGTGTACATATACATACATTGTTTTAAAATTCCCCATTTAGCTAGGTTTCCATGTATATAAGCAATCACATGAATAATTTGCCTCCCACTGGGAGACAGTAAGCGCCCGTCTCTGAACAATAATACGGCATTCGCATCGTTGTACTTGGCACAAGTCCCTAAGGGATGCTCTTGGCTGTTGTCGAGCGTGCAGCCCGTTCGCTGCCCTACATAAGAGCAACTAAATGACAAGTTTAGGCTGCTATTGGACCATGTATCCAAGGCTTCTTGGGAAACCTGATGAGGTACAAAAGTAAATTGTCATCGATAAAGTTTTCCATATGGCACTTGTCAAACCTAACATGAATTAATATCATATTCATGAATTGAAACTTTGTGTTTAGAAGGGGTTTCACATTTCAACCTTCAAACATGCATCAGTTGGTGGAACATGAATTGTGTACTCTAAAATAACAACCTTACAAAAATAGAGATTTTACTGGAGTAGGTAAGAGCAAGGGTGGATAAAAGTACGCAGTAGCTGTTTTAGTTAATTCGTTGACACTGTGAATGTGGGACTATAATATTTTCCATGAATTTGTTCAGAAAGAAATGCAGCCTGCAACGTGTAAAATCAAGGTCTGAATTTCCAAGTTGTTCTCAGTTCGACTGCTGGATTCGAATGTAGTCTCCTCCCAGAAATATCGCAAAGATTCGCTGGAGTTGATGTTTAGTTCGGACGTCTATTCTGTGAAGTATACTGTGCTGATGAATTTATATTTTGAATATGCCAGATACAAATCAATGTGTGAAATATTTCTTGCCAGTCTTCATTAAGAAAGCGCTATGGGTGTATGTAAGTATTGAAAAGAAAAGAAACTTAAATTAGTATGCCCTGCTAAGTGCCGCTCAGAAACACATAGAAGTGGAGACAAAAGGTGTTATTCGCCGTTGACAGCAAAATGTCAGCATCTGAGGGAAGCAACATGGGCTTTGTAGTATATCTATTTCGATCCAACGCCATAGATTTTGTGTAAGCATCTCACTCCAGGGGATAGATTCAGCATCCTGTTCCCTTATTGTTTCTGTATGACATTGCCCAAGGTATCAGCTGCTTATTCTGTAAAAATATAGGCCGTGTAGTTTTTGCGTGAGTTTTAGAGTACAAAAGCATGAAATATTCCCCGGGTAATATATTACGCCAAATTCATTTATCAGCTCATTAGAAGCTTTACCAACATCCCTTTTGATCTCTTTTCACACTAAATGCACGCGAGAAAGGCATGTAATGAGGTATTGAAAGGTCATGCAATATCCCTTTCTCTTAACGGGGAGTTTTTAATGCAAACCTATACTTATAGAGGATTCTAAAATCAGAGTTCCAGGCCCATGTTTTGCCGACTGAAATATGTAGGTATGCCTCTTTTAATGGCCCAAATTTTTTATAGCATTTGAAAACTGCCCGGGGCGTCTTCTGCCGGGGCGGTTCTTCATCTGTCGAGCTGCATCGTTGGAACCAAGTTGGGACCGACCTTCTAGAGCTTGATCGCTGGGCGGCGTCGGTGGAGCAGCTGGCGCGGCTCCGGCCTCTTCATGCCCTCTTCAGGCCTTCTCTCGCGTGGGCACGCGTCAGAGCTGCTGTTTCCGGCGTCCTAACAACCGCCGGATCAGCATACCGGAGGGCCGCGGGTGGCGGCGGTGCGGCGCGCGGCCGCCCTGCAGGACCACATGCCGCGGCGGTCTATCTTCGAGTCGTGGGCCAAACGGCGCGGCCTCACCCAGGACCTCGATCAACCCAAGCGGCTGTTTGAGCATCGCGTGGCATCGTCCAGCCTCATCCGGGTAATACTGCCCACCTACCCGACTCGGCCCGCCAGCCTATTCATACTGCCTGTGGCCTTCTATCGCGTGGACACGCCTTAGAGCTACTGTTACCGGCGTCCCCCCAATAACCGCCTACCAACGTACCGGAGGGCGGCAGTACGGCGACCGGGCGGTCAGCCGCCTGCGGGACCATATGCCACAGCACCCGCTTGTCGACCGGCCCACCGGCTTACCTTCGAGTCGCGGGCCAAACGGCGCAGCCTCACCGACGATCTCGGTCGGTTCCAAACAGCTGCTCGAGGAGCGGCCCACGATGTCTCGCGCCTGCGTCTGCTACGGTGATGGACGCCTTCGTCAGCGGCACCCGCACCGAGGCGGACCCGACCAGGACATCCCCGGCATCCCGGACGTCGGGACGGATGGCGGGGAACCGGACTTTGCGGGGGACCGGGAGTCTGGGGACAGTGAGGGTGTGGCTGGCGCCACGGGTGCCGGAGAGGGGGAGGCTGCTCCCATTGGCGGTGTCTGCGCACTGTAGGCCATAGATCAATGTTTATTTGTTTTCGCTCACGTTTTAACTGTGCTTTTTTGTCCGGCTCATACGTTCATCATCATCCTGATTTATTATTTCACGGAATCGGCCGGTAGACGTCTGCCGGGCTCCGAGCCCGTGCCCGTCTGGGCGTAATTTAGAGCGCTCGCGCCGTCGGCGGTCACGGGTTCGGGGCTCGGCTCCTCCGTTTATAATTGTATTTGTCCACCTCAGTCGGCCGGGGCTTGTTTTTAGGGCCTTGTATGTTTTATGTACCGCCGTAGTGTAAATATGCGTGTATGGTTGGTTGTAAAAAGGTAAAAGCAAAGTTATTTTTGGGTGTGATTTTTTGCTCAGCCCAGCAACAGCTATGACGCTCTGCCGTGTCGTGTCTACTCCATTATCCAATACTGTGGGGATGGTCCCGGCCCTCTTGCGAAAACCCGAGAGCTTTTGGTGCCAGGTGCTTTGTCAAAAATTACCCAAGACAAGGATTGAAACACGTGAGTCATAATTGTCCTTAGCATGAAGAAGGCAATAATAGCGCATTCGTCACATTCATTTACGTCATTTATCTTGGATATCTTTCAAGGCTAGTAGGTATTTCCCAGGGGGTTGCGCTCCGGCTTTTTAGCCTATGTCAAAATGACAACCTCAAATCTGGCATTCACCATGGTGATGACGTCAGCGATCGCCTAGAGCTGCTTAGCAACGCATTGTCGCTGAGCATTGTAGAAGACGGGGCTATCAGGAGATAAGTTGCGTGTTAGGGGCAATAATACTGTTTTTGTGGACGTGGGGTAATAAATCCTGGGTTAAGTCAGTTGGATGAAATGTACCTATGAATGTAATGTGCCTACCATTGACGAGTGAATGACCTTCAGATTTATCGCATTCTGTACTGATGGAGAGCTGGCCTGCTTTTTGACCGATTCAATATTATGGGACTTAAAATCGTGCGTAAATTTTATACAGAGCTTCGGGATAAATACAATATGCCAATAGTGGTTAAAAACCTAAAAGCAATGCCGACAATACAACAAACCTAGACCAGTATTTGTGTGACAGACTTTTCTATTATTAGCTTTTGATTAACAATGAAAAACTCGCTGAAGTATCTTTATCGGTTATCTGAATATTTCTGTTCTTATTATCTACTTTTTCCGTTGATCGCAGGTTAAATGCTAACAATAACTACCTATTTAGCACCAGTAGACGTGATACTAGATGGGTGTAAAGACGGCAAGCTTTCCCCTTTAACATGATGCTATGTTCTTACAATAAAAACCTCCCTCGAATTATTTTTTTAAAATCCTGGGTTTACCCCTCGCCAGATGCATCTTGAAACCGTAAAACACTACACGATCCGTAGTCGATTCTCATTGAATGAATGGGCGGCTCCACCTTGAGAGCAATTGCTGACGTCACAAACGTAAAAGTCTCTAGAAACAGAGGTTGCCATTTTTTTGAGAGGGGAGCATTCTACCTCTACATTTAATGGCCTTGGTATTTCCTGAAAAAAATGTCTGGCACCAAAAGCTCTCGGATTTTCACGAGAAGGTCTGGACCATCCCCTGTGGATTCTAGCCCGTGCGGTGACAATGCGGGCATCTGGCGCAGCCGTCAGAGGTAGGAGGTACTGTTCTGCATCACGTCGGCAGCTGACTGACAAGTGACGTCACTTCTGACGTCAAGCGTGCCGTAACCGGAGCCATCTGTGTGAATGGAAATCGAAAGAACCCAGGCCCCCGGGGCTGGCAGTAATGGATGAGCGGTGACGTATGCCTGTGGACACTGGAAATTATAGATAATGGTTTATTCAACTGCAGTGTGGGGGTCCCGAGGCTGAAAACCCAATGACTGGGGCTTAACAATGATGTCAGTATACTATGGGCCAGCTGCCCCCAAAATTCGGTCATTGATCGGAAAATAAAATTGTCGAATGGATCCAGCGAACAACGTAATCTGGTATAAAATTGTCCCTTGACTTCGAATCCGGCTTTTATTGCTTCACACCTATCACCGGTTGGGCTGTATTGCTTGCTAAAGTGAGAGGTTATGACGAACAACGTTCAAGCGGAAATTTCATATACTTAACGCTCGGCTTTGCATGCATTTGAAATAACAATTTTGATGAAAATGTAAAAATAAACCACTTTTCGAAAGTTTGAAACCTTCTGCTTCTCCTAGTCAGGATGTTTAATGTCATAATGCTGACTTGTTTTGCTTAACAGGAATAAAAAATAACAATCCATACGAAAAAAATTAGCTTGAAGAAATATTTCAGAGGACGGTTTTCCGATGGGGTTCGCTTGGATCCGCTCGGTAAAAGTACGGTTCTAACTACGGCAGTAGTAAGAAACGGTTTTTTAGCTGGCTTGAGTTTTTCTGGATTTGATTGTTTTGGAACTGAAGAGTTCTCTACATAAATTTCGCATTTCGTGTCAAGTATTATATCATTGACAATGACGTAGAGCTTCTTCTCCAGCTCTGGGGAGCTGGCTCTTATATCATGGATTTAATAACAGCACGCAATTTTCAGATTCATTGGTTATTTGGTAATTAACTGAGGTCAGTATGCTTTGTGGATATGAGGATATGATTTGGAGTTTATAAAGGTATTCTAAGCTATATCTACAGAAACAGCCATTTGTGGCCAACACTTGTTGTTCCTATGCGCTTCCAATGGAGAGACCATGGCCTGTACCTGATCCTAGGTCAGAGACTTGACGAATCACATTACCAAAGCTTTTGTTACTTGCTTGATCCATTATTTCATATAAATATCAAAATATAAATATCAAATGTTTAGGGATCATTATATTCCTATCATGAGCTGAAATCGAATGATTTATAATGTGACACCATACTAGGGTGAACATGTATATTGCCCCGACGTAAAGTCAGGTCAAGGTCACATTCTGACCTAACTGATCATTGGGAATATTAATTGACTGACGATGCCAATAAGAAAGAATGACGTCAGTATGTGAGCTCGATAACAATTAGTTGTGAAGTTATTACCCTGAGTCCGAAGACAGGTTTGGGTAGTTTCAGATGATATCTCAGAGGTCATAATAAATATTTTCAGCTTGGCTTAGGGAGAGTGTCTTAGGATACCAATTTTTTATTAATTCATTATAAGCCACATATCCAGGAAAAGAGCCAACTGTGAATAATTTATTTGTCGGTTTTATTAACGACTCGCCAGCTGATGCTCATATCGACTGTATTGTTTTTGCTGATGACTGTAAACTACAGTTGACAGGACAAAAGATGTCACTCGATTGCAGTCGGACGTAAACCAATTATTAGGACATGGCTTGGGATTTAGAAACTGGCACTGAAACCCTCAAAGTGTAAAAATTTCGACATTGATGCTTCGTTCTAAGTCCCTTTTTAGCGAGATTATCGCCTGGGCAACTCGGATCTAAAAATACTCAGATGCATGATCTTGGGGCGATCATAAATACCAAATTAACGTTCTAGTCTCACATTAATGATATGGATGGAAAGACAACTAGGACTCTAAGACTTTGAATAATGCATATTTCAGAGTGGTGGGATGGGGCTGAGATATGAGATATGAGATGTGAAAAGCGATATGATATGAGATAAACTGTGAAAGCATGATGTCGACCTTCCGCGCCAATATTTGCAGTATTTTGTTTTATGGCTGTGTGATATGGGGGAGCTGCGAATAAACGTCTCGCACGAGCTGGCAAAATTTAGAAAAAAACCATGTATTTGCGCAAGACTTCGCGTTCAAAATCTTTCGTTGGACTATGCAGGCTTTATATGCCACTTTTGTTTCGCATCCTTATCCGCGATTAGGTCACAATTTGACACCATTCTCATCTCAAATCCTCACGGTCATAAAACTGGCTAAATAAGAGTGGCATTTGTATTGGTTGGGAAGCGTTCGATGACGCCTCTGTGGTCCGCCGGCCGGACATATCCGCCGCTGTCCGCTAATGGGCCTCTAGCACTGGTGTCCGCGTGGTGATGGATCCTGTAAGATGAGGCCGGGGCCGATCGACCGGCCTGGTGTCGGCTGCTGTCCGGCCGCTCCACCGTCCACCCTAACAAGCTCATGATAGGCAATTCAGCCATCTCGTATGTCAATGTGAATCTATCACCGCAGCCAGAAGGGAAGGCTGCTTCTGCTTTAGACGGTGGCAGTGGGGCAGTACGTCTCGTCTATGGAAAGGGTGTCCTACACACCCAAACATGAATGTGGTAGAGAAAACGTCAAAGAGTTGCATATGAACAATTCAATAAGAATCTGTTAACAAGCCATTCTTTAAAGGGAATGTAGCACCTTCACAACGTGATTTTAACTGAGATAGCCAAGTTGTAAAGCAGGTCGGAAAACCCGGTACTCCGTATTTCATTTGTCTTGGAACTCGATTTTTCCGTAGAAAAACGCTAAAACCTACCTGGCACCAGCCCCCTCAGCCCCCCGTCACCGGCAGCCATTGTTGTAAGCTGCTGGTGTGGCGACATATGCTGACGTCACGATGAGCATCAGCCAATCGAAGCCCTTGAAGCGTTTCAAGTATGGTAGTGGTTTCCAGATGGTGACATCATCCACAGGCTCATATTTATTTCTTTTTCTAGAGGAGTATTTTTAAAAACCAAATATTGAGCTTATTGTACATTTTTCAGAGAAATCATGAGTGGTTTCATTATTTTTTACTAAAAGTACGCCTAATTACAGTAAATTCCAGGATTCGACCAAGGTGCCACATTCCCTTTAACAAACCAGATATATGGCGGCAGCCTATAGCGTCGCCAGATACCCTGCGGTACTGATAGACCGGAAAATTCCAGACGCGGGTAGCTCTACCCGTATGTAGCCAACAGGCAGGCTTATTCAGCTGCACACGTGTAAAGGTACTCACCTCTGGAAATTTTGGGCATTGCAAACGAAAAGCTGTGTTATCAGCTCTGTCGATTAGGACACTTGCTCTGTGTATTAGGACACTTGTTCTGTAGATTAGGACAATTGTTCTGTAGATTAGGACACCTCTGGTCATGAGTCATTGTTTTTTCCCTTTTTGAGAACAGAGCAAGATTCCCTTTCCCAGCTTAATTGAACAGAACAGTCTCATTTATATGTCTGTATATGAATTTAAACAGCGGGAATTGTTCCCACGTCTATAGCCTATACTCGGCTTGCATGTAGTGCGTCGAAAAAGAATGGTCTTAGGACCTCCGGATCAGTACTCTACAGGATGTTTTAGAAAGGTGCTGCCACGATGCAGGAAGAAACCAGAGCTGAAATATTGCAATATTAGAGCTCCAAACCTTCTGTGTGCGTGTATCACAGTCTCTAGAATATTCTCCTCATTAGAACAGCAAACTCTGGCGCGATATCAAGCTCTCGAGATAATATGATTGGGCCTGCAAATACATCTGGCCTTCAGCCAGGTATCTAAATTCCCCACAGGTATCGACGGCGAAGTGAGCAAACTCATATAGTCGCTTCACTGTTAAAAATAGACTGCAAACGCATTCTCCGAGCTGTTCAAAATTGCAGGCCACGCTTTGCATATCGCAACTTCGAGCAATCCGCTCAAGCGTCTCGGTGATACTGCAACTTGGTTTTAAAGACGCGCAGTTGCACACAATAATTATTATTTCATTTAATATCTTAAAAATATAGAATCTTACGCTGAAATATTGATCAAGCTGATTTATATATGAGCCAGGGAAATTTTCCCTGTCTCGGTCTTTCGTTAAACTTACGCGCACATTGGAGAGATCCTAAAGCACCCCCTCACCTATTTTGCCAAGGTGGCAACAGAACCGTTCGTAGCTGCAAAACGCTAAGAGGCTACACTTCTGCGAATTCATGAGCACGTCGATTGGTAAAGGAATTTTATGATTCTGCCCATCATTTTTGTTTATTTATAGGCTTTCAAATTCAGACCTATATTTCCAGATCGCCACAATCGCGCGGTCGTACCAGTTTGCCTGCACTATAGACCGAGTGGTGACGTAATAACGCTATATAATCGGAATGATAGGTCAAGATCACTTCGCATGAAAGACATCGTCCAGATCAAAGGTCACAAATCAGGGTCATAACAACATTTTCAATGTCATTGAAGCCAGTGCTTTTGGTCGGATTGTGTTACTCAATGTGAGGTATGTTATGCTATGACGTCATAACTAGGTTTACTCAATGTGGTCTAGGTGACATATCAGGTTAAATGTCCTTTGTCAAGAGCAACCCCTCATTTCCGACCAGTGGCGGATCCAGGTGGGAAAGGCATTTGCCCCCAAACGGAAAAGCTCGGGGCAAAACTATGTTTTTGCCCCCCCAAAGCGATCGACCTCCTTTTTCCCCGACTCCTTTTAATTTTATAAGCAAGATTTTGATGCTTCAACTCTCAAACTTCAAACAGAACCAGTTAAGTTCAGTGGAAATATGGGGCCTTGGATAGAAAAAACGAATCTTTGGCGTTTTTTTCTTGTTTTGCTTTTCACCTCAAATTTTTGTGCTGGGAAGTCATATTTTAGAGCAATTTTGCGCTGCATGACGTTTTTCTTTTGTTTTGCTTTTTGACTTTGGTTTGCCCCTCCCAAACCGACCGGCTAGATCCGCCACTGTTTCCGACCAAAGGTTAACAAAGTCCCAGTGAAAGTGCACATTATTGGGAGTATATCATACTATGATACCATACATTAATGACCTTGAATGACCTTGACTAAAAAAATTCAGAGGAAATTGCATGGGATCCTTCTTCCATGACCTTGATTCGCCTTTATTGTATTCCCTGTTTTTCTCCGTATAATTGGGACATTTCCCAATTGATTCGTAGCACGGCCCAGCTTTGACATGTAAGTTCTTATTTGACTCAGAAGTTATTAGCCTATAGACCAATAAAAATCGGTCATTATGTAGATCACTATGGTCCCGAAAAACTCTCGAACGGCTGTTTGCTTAATCCTCTCGGTTTTTTAGATTTCAGGGAAGGGGTACCTTAGAACCCCCTCCACTGCGCGTTGACGCCAGACCCCTCTCCACTGCGTGTGCTAAGTGTTAAGTCCGATTGTGTAGCGTATCCGCTAAATATTCTCTAGCTATCCATTAATTTTTTCCTGTGGTATTTTCTGTAAAATGTTCCCCTGTTGTTTGGTATGGAATGAGACCTGGAAATGTGTAATATTCCATCCCATCCCATCCCATCATTCTATCCCATCCGTCCCGTTCCATCCCGTCCCCTTCCATCCCGTCCCATCCCATCCCGTTCCATCCCGTCCCGTTCCATCCCGTCCCGTTCCATTCCGTCCCATTCCATCCCATTCCATCCCGTCCCGTTCCATCCCGTCCAGTTTCATTCCATTCCATCCCATTCCGTCCCATTCCATTTCGTCACATTTCTTCCTGTCTTTCGTTCTATGTAAACCCACTCTGCGGTCTTCAGAAAACTCCATACTCTTTGGTATTCTACAATGGTGTATATAATAAGAACCTTCCCTACAGTTTTGGAGTTAAAATCATTCAAGGTCATTTACCTATAAGGTCACAATATGGTATACTATTTATAATGTACATTATGAATAGCACTATAGCAACTTTTTGATGGAAAATGAGGATTAACTTTTCCCAATGACCTTTGACCTTGGCCTTTGCATTGAGGTAACTTAACTATGACGTCATATCATAATATATGTCAGACCGAGTAACGCCATTTGACCGGAAGCACTTAAGTCAGTGACCTTGATAGTGCTGATATGACCTTGACCTGTGAACTTTCACCTTGACCTTGACCTTTATGTAAGGTGACCTTGACATATCACCCCGGCTTTATGGCGTTATGACGTCACCACTCGGTCTCCAATGCAAGTGAACTGGTCCGACCGCGCGATTACGGCGATCTCAAAATGCAGGTCTGATTTTGAAAGCCTATAAGTCCAAATTGTTCGACCGATTTTTAAATTCCTGTCACCAATCGACGCGCATTTAACTTTTGTTAAATAGGGCCAAGTATCGTTTTTCGGCTACGAGAGCTTCTCCGGCCACCTTGGAAAAACAGGTGGGGGAGCCTCCGAGGCCCCCTCCAGTGCGCGTGTTAAAGCACAGCGTGGGCTCGTGAACTTTGATCGGACTCTCTGTTCCGTTTTTTTCATATTCCGGGCCAGCACAAAATTGCCTATCGCAAATTGTCGTCAGTGTTTACACAACAGCTACCCTGGTATTTACCTTTCTTCAGCTCTGATGAGACTGGCTCTAAGACTGGCTAGTCCTAAGCTCGTTAACACGAGGACCCCAACATAATATTCTAAACATGTTCATTTAGCACAGGCCAGACCAACTTACATTCGGTTAGTTACTTTTAGCAAGCTCTCTATTCCGGCATCAGCTGCTGGATGTGACAACACGTTCGTCATCTGGCAGGAGCGGCTGCTGGATGGTAGGAGGACTCCCGACTACATCAACGACAGCTCCAACGTGTTCGGAACGTTCTTGACCAGGGCTCTGCTGCAGGGTTAGTAAAAGCTAAGCCAAAGTATCTTTCAGAAAATATCGTATTGTACGTGATCAGCTTCTGCACGCAGGGGCGTAGCCAAGGGGGGCGGCAGGGACAGTAACCCCCTCCTTAGGCCCCGAAGGGCCCCTGAGGACACGATTCTGTAATAGGCAGGGCGCTTTTTACCCATCAGGGTCCTTTTAGTGCTGTCCCAGGGGCCCTTTTCGGGGCGCCGCCCCCCCCTGAGCGAAATTCTGGCTACGCCCCTGTCTGCACGTGATGACTAGAAAGAGCATCCCCGCTGCCTTACGCCCCAGTGGGCGTGGTTGTTTCCCCCGCCCATGCACTAGCCCGTGCTCCAGTCCCGCTGTTGTGACTGCCGTCGGTTGTGACAGACGCTGGCGGGGGCTGCGCTGGAGGACTTGGCTCGTATTGCCGCTAGTTACAAAAGATAGGCCGAATTTATGAAGTTCTACTTAGAATGGATTGCACGCTGTGGCACAGTGACATATTGTGATCAGTGGTGCCCATAAGCTTTAGCTTTCTATGAATCAGGGAATTGATTTTCAGGCCTTAACCTCGCCCCACCGGGGGCATCGATAGCCCCCTAAGGTTTTCCGGGATAGCAGAAAAACGACGAGGCGCAGCACCGCGGTTGAGGGCTCTACCTCTCACTGCATCATTTTCCCATCATCCCTGAAATTTTTACCCCGGGTCACCCAAGGTCAGGTCACCAGACGAGGTCAACCAAGGTCACCTCACTTCACTTTAGAGCTCTGTAAGAGCTACATTTCAAAGTCGATCGATTTGAAACCTCCTACACTTCATGACCCCTCCAGGGTCTACAAGGTGTATATCCGGGATTTTTGATTTCGTGCCCTGAGGTCAGGTCACGAGGCGACCTCTCCCATTGGAAAAGCATGGGGAAAAGCTATTTCATGATATAAAAGCCACAAAAATGATTGCAAATACTCAGACTGCTCAGAACAGCGTTTTTGGACACCCTTTCACGGATCCCAGGGGTCATATTTGCCCTTTGACTTTTCCAAGGTCATCCAAGGTCACCAGAGGTCAAAAACAGTATTTTGACAATAACTTTTGACCTAATTAAGCTAGAGCGGTGAAACAAACACCATCGTGTTTGTCTTGTCACTGGCTTTCATTTGATATACGGCAAGGTCACTTTGTGACCTTTCGTGACCTCAGGTCATATTAGGTCACGAGGTGACCTCTGGCGGTCAAACCACTGGCGGGAGGTCTTAACGTTCCACATAGCGGAAAAAGTTCTGGCAATTTGCTATCAAATGTACTTTGCCAGGTCTCAATAGCTCTAATGGCATAAGAGTTATGCCCAGTTTGTTAATCATTGCATATTTGAGTGAAAATAGCCGATCTTGACCTAATTTGACCTCTGGAGGTCAACCCATTGACCTGAGCACTAAAACATGCGAAGTAATTTCTTACTGAATTCACGCGAGCTTTCTATTGCACTTTGCAGATTTGCGCTAACGCCCATATTTTCGGAGTTAGAGGGGGCCATCGATGGCCCCCGGTGGGGCGAAGGTGGCGCCGGACCCCGGTGGGGCGCGGGTTAAAATAGAGACTGCTCGAAAATTGCATTATTATTTTCTCGAAAGTTCAGTTTTTAGGGTAAGGTTATGTTAGCTTGTACCCACTTTAACTTTCTGCTAAATATTTCTCCTAAATCAGACTTTTTCACTCCTTCTCTGAATATTAGATTTGACGTGCCACAATGTTCCCGCTTAGTAAAGGTGTGGATTGTGTTTCAGAGAAAATGAAGCGCGCTTCAATGCGGACTCAGTCGACCCAGACCGACATTCACGCGATGGCGGTGGAGCCGGCGCCGCCCTCCTATCTCTCCTTATCGCCGCGCACTGCACACAAGGTACCCAATACTCTTCTTCAATATCTCCTCTCTCTCTCTTTCTCTCTCTCTCTCTCTTCTCTCGTTCTCTCTCTCTCTCTCTCTCTCTCTCTCTCACATATTGGCTCACTCAGCCGCTCACATGTCTCATCAGCTTCCAGAGCGCTGTGTGAACGATTTGGTGACATCATTTGGCTAGGCTTGATGGATTAAGCCGGCCATCCGGAGCATCATTAAGTGTCCACCTGCTGCTAACCAACCCCTTGCTTTGCGTCTATTTGTTGGATTATTTGATTACGTTACCCGATTTTCTTTTTTGTCAGGAAAAGGGCTTGGCATGAGACAAACCATTTTGGTCTGCTGGTGAATATTTCCACAAGCGGCCAACACAAATGCAAACTACTATAGCGACTGTACAAGAGTGATCTAGCACCGGCTCAATTATCATACATGACTTGTTCTGGTCACCTCACTCTGGCGAGGAGATGCGAGTATAGCGCTGCTCACACGCTCAACCTGTTGTTAACGAGCTCTAATCATCCATTCAGAGGCTGAATCGTTGAATAGTTCATTAATCTTGTGTTAATCAGCCGTTTCTGTGGTTGTATTAAGGACAGTCAAATTCAGAATGTTGTAGAGACGTGGCCCAATCAAAACAGGCTACGGTAGCAGCAAGTAGACGGCGAAAAGCATACTCAGACTATTTTCGGGTGATGTGAAATTATTGTACACAATCAGGCCCAGAAAGTGTTTGTGGGGTTATTTATAGAACTAAACAAATGCAGAAAGCAGTCGCTACTTTTGTTGTGATTGATATCTGCCAGCACTGCGTTACCTAACCGTCTGCTTTCCCTTACAGAGGATGCGATCCCAGGGCATGCAAACTCCCAGCCGGGGCCAAGCACACCGTGCCCTCACCAAGAGCTTCTCGGAGGTGGGCAGACGTCCCTCCCAGCTGCGGCGGCGCTCCCCCTCTGACGACCCCGGCATGAACCGCGCCGTCTCCTCTCCCGACGGCGTCAACCCCCCGGCGGCGTCGTCGGCCGAGACTTCTGCCGTCTCCGGCTTCAGCACAGCTTCAATACGAGGCTCGGAACTGGCCTCAGATCGACTCTCCGAGGCGGATAGCTTTGGAGATCGCGAGTCCCGTCCCACTTCCGAACAGGAGATCATGATTAACTACCAGCCATACAGCGGAGATCGGATGCACCCGCTGCAGAAGACCTTGTCCGAGGGCCAGATTCTGTTGGACAGGAAGGAGAGGGAGCGGCTGGAGGCCGTGTGCGTGGAGGCGCATGGCTCCGCTCGTGACAGCGTTATAGAGCAATTGACAGTGAGTGAGTCGGACTTGTTAGAGCCGAGTTCGGGTCGACTACGCGCCCTGGCGCAGGCACAGAGGGCAGAAGCCGAGCTGGAGACACCCGACAGTGACGTTCCGCCGCCGCCGCCGCCTCGCGACTACGACGACGACGAATTCCACGAGAACCTGATCGAGAACCTGCTGTGTGAGGCGGTGCCTCGCGCCGAGTCGCCCTCCTCGTGCAGTGAGACTTCAGCCTGTGAACAGGCTGCCGTCGTGCGGGACGCTCTGTCGCCGCCGCGCTCCACTCTGACCCGCGACAGTCTGACCGAGTCGCAGGAGACAGTGCTGGCGGCGGTGGGTAGTGGCGGTGAGGACGGCAGCGCGCCACAGCCTCCCCCTACCGCTTCCTTCGGACTCAGAAGCCGGCACGCCCGGTACTGGTCCTGAAGTTGAGCACGTACCGCGGGACGGACGCAGTGTTCTCAACACGGGATCCGACTCCGGGTCGCAGGGCTCGAATCCTGCTGATGTGGAGTATATTCAACGGCGAACGGAAGAACCAGAGAATGGTGCTCCATCCTCTGCGTCGGCGTCAGGCTCATCTCTTGCTCGGGAGGAGGGCTTGGTGCTGCGACAACTGGATGCAATCTGCACAGAGCTTGACAACCGGTTAGCGTCTCCGGAGGAGCTTAGTCGCCTCAGTCCACCGCCGCCGTCTCTGGAGTGGAAAGACTGCAGCCCAGCTCCGTCTTATGTTTCCTCTGTTAGCGAGGGGGATGATGAGAAGAAAATTGAGAAGTTCATGCTTACGCTGAATGAAGGATTCGAGAGTGACACGAGTGATAAGAGGATGTCAGGACCACCGTGTGCCCCTTTCTCGTCTCTACCTAGAACACTGAATGGAAAGTCTGCTCAAACAATAGCCAAACCCGCACCAATGGGGCCTTCGAAATCAAAATCGTCCGATTCATCAAGCGCTCGGCAGCGTATGTCTCGCCCTACCTCAGGGACCGACAGACCATCCAGCGCCGTATCGCAGTCTTCAGACCGTACCTCTGACATCATCTACCCTCCATCTCGTGTGGAGTCTTTATCGTCCATCTCTTCGGTACCTGTGGGGTCCGGGTCACGGAAGGATGCATCCCTGTCAACCCCAGCGGACTTTTCCGACGCCAGCGGGAGATCGGACACCAGCAGCGGTCAGCGTCGCTCCGGAGGCGCCGGTAGTCCGCGAAAGCGCGCTGGAAACGAGAACATCAAGAGATACTCGCGATATTTCGAGGAGAATGAATCCGGACAGCTCGTGGAGGTGGACGCTCCAGGAACGCTAGCTCCAACTCCGTCTCCAGATCAGTCCAAGGAGGGCACTCCTGTGAACAAGCCTGGAGCACGGAGACAGCTCTCCAAGCAGTACAGTGTCGACGTTCCTCAAGCGGGAAGACGAGGCATGTGTCTTGACTTACCAGCGAGTGCCACCATGTACCGCACGGCGGACCAGTGTGCTGTGGAGCAGCGGTTCGAGAAGCTTCAGGCTGCTGAAGAGCAGGTGGAAGGTGTGGGTGGTGCTGACCGGAAACGTGCCGATAAACCCGGCAGTAAAAATGTACGCCTTGATTTGAGCGAGGTTGTGATTGGCGAACCTGATAGCTCACCGAAGTGCAAGGACAGCACCAGGCGTGGGGAGGTTGTTACGTGTTTAGATAGCTCAGACGTTGGCCTGGGTGGTGCGGATGCCTTCGGAAAGGGAAGCCCAAATAGGTCCGTGAGAAATGCAGACAAAGTAAAACTGTCGGAAAAGGATGCAGTTTTGGAGGCGTCATCCAAAGAGGGCAATGATCACTATTCTAAAGTAGGTGCAAATAATGTGGTAGACCCTGCGTCGGCGGTTCCGACCGAAATGGAGCAGCGCTGGTCGCAGAAGGGAGCGGGAGCTGCAACTGGGATGGTGAGGAGTCCAGCCATGCATGAAGGATTCCGTCCCGAAGACTGGAGCGTGGTTCGCACACCGCAGACGCCTGAGAAGATCATAGAGGTGAACGAAGAGCTCACCGCACAGCTAAAGGCTTCAACTGACCCTCCCCGGAAACCACATAAAGAAAAGAAGAAGAAGAAGAGGTCAAAAGAGCGCAATGCGGATGGCTCACGTCACGAATCAAGCAGTCGAAGTCGAGAGCGAGACAAGGACAAAGAAAAGTCGAAAAAACGTTCCTCAAAGTCGCCTTCGAAACGCCGTTCGACAGTGCCAGATCCTTACTTAGCTGAAGAATCAGTACGCTCATTAGATAAGCAAGACGACGCTAAGCCGGCAGTGTCTAGTTCTGATTTGCGTGTGGATACTGTTGGCATGTCTTTTCTTAGTGCCAAACCAAGTGCTGAATCGTTACGGTCCGTAAGCCAGGGAAGCGACAGCGTGTTCATGGCCAGCTCCCCAGAGGCTGGCGCCTCTACTGATGTTCCTCTGGTGTCTGTTGGCGATCAGCGTCAAACCCGACTGGGCGCCACTTCTTCAGAGCCACCGGAGTGTGTCCAGTGTTCTAGTTGTGGAGAGAAGATGCGTGCCTCGTCTAGGGAGAGATCCCCTCTGCAGCAGAATCACGTGGTACAAACAACATTGTCGCCTGCGGATGCCAAGCTGAGCCGAGAGGCCGACCATGAATATCGGGTGAGTGGGAAGAATGAGGGAGAAGTGGTAACCGGGAAACGCACAAAAGAAACGAAGCAAGATAGGCAAGGGAGTGTTGATCGAGCACAAAGTGTGGTACAGGATGATGTTTCAGCTAAAGAGCGTCATAAAAGCGTAGATGTTTTGAAAGAGCGAGCGAGTGAGGGGAGAAGGCGAGAGTCAAAGAAGTGGAAGAGATTGTCAGCAGAGGTGCAGATTAGCCCATCGAAAGACGTGAAAAAGAGTCCCCCGAAGAACGTGACAACCGCAGAGACAAAGCCCTCTCCTCCCCGTGCAGCTGACCCGCAAACTTTGATAGTAGTAACGAAAGAATCATCCACCGAATCGGCCGCTACCGCCACCGATCATCCGGAGACCACCAGCAAGAAACGCCTGCCTTCCAGAACTACCGAGGGCACTCCGCATCGTGAGGGAGAGGCCTCGCGGCAGAGGGAGCCGTCGCGCGGCTCGAGCCGGCGCCGACGCGGCGATAAGGAGCGGGTGATGTCGGAGGAGCGGGTGCTGGACGCCCGGCCCGTGATGGAGACCAGAGCCAAATCCGAGGAGCGGTACACACGCGACCCCACCGGCAGGTGAGACTGCGTTCAGTGGCAACCGCGCATGTTCAGTCGGGTTGTATTCTTAAATTTTATATCTTTTCTAAAAAAATTTGATCTTCTATTTCATACGTTTTCTTTCATTCATTATTTTTGTAACTCAAAGGGGCAATACATGTGATGCGGGTTTTGTTTTTTATTTGTTTGCATTTTTGCTTTAAAAGACAATCTTTCCGTGCTTTAGAACTGGCGACACTATAGCACCGTTTCAGTTGGTGTTTCCAAAAGCTCTGGGGCCAACGGCCATTATTTGGAGCACGACTGATACCTCCAGTTCTGTTCACCGAGAAACCAATAAAACTGAATATATTTTATAACTTTAATAGAGATGAGTCCAAGGATTCACATGGCTTGTTGGTATGCCTTCTAATAGCCAGACAGTTAGGTATGGGTATTTTCTGAATCATATGCAACCGCCCCACTATTGCCCATGGGTTTAATATATGTATTTTGCTTTGTGGGGTCATTGGCTTACCAACTTATATTGACCGGCTCTATCGTCGGATACGGCAAACAACAATGAAAGGGCAATATTAGAGTTCGTTGTGATAAAAGTGTATTGGACCTAGCTGGAATATCAAATTGTAAGTACATTGAGAGTGCAAATAAAATGGATGTTGGTTTCCATAGTAGTGTTTAAGTAGGCTGCAGTTTAATGGTTAATATGTTTAACTTGTGTTGTCCGTGTTCGATATAATCTTCAAAGAGGTTCACGGTACAGGTGGGAGAAATACGTTTCTATTTGCAAGTTACCGTTGAGCTTAACTATGCCTTATACGAAGGTACGCAATTATCCTGTATTGTTTGGTTATCATAGGTCTCAATCGCTAGATGCTTGAAAGAATTGCCTACTGAACCAATTCCCATTGATTAGATTGTCCAATCCACTTCAAACCCAGATCTCACACCCATTGCTGTGGTCGTATTCAGCTGTATAGAGCCATCGCTCTGCCGTGGGCCATTTTTGTGTTGCCTGGTGGGGCGCCAAACGAGCAAAGTCGGGGCTCTCTCGTCGTGGGAAAGGTCATCTGGGAAGGCTTTACGAGCGTCGGCCGCCGCACCGACTTCTGCCCCGGGCCGTCGCGAACTCAGGGGAGAAATGAACGTGGCCTCACATCTGCGGAGAATGCGGCCTGTCGCGACATGGCTTCTGCTGTTTCAGAATATACTTTTGGGTAGTGCCTTCTGCTGATTAAGAAATTATAGGACAAAACAGGGTATTTGTCACGGATTTTATACTGAGGGAGGGGACGAACTGCGACCTGACGATAATGGGAGGAGTGGGGGAGGGGAGGAGTCGAAAGCCGAAGCCGAAACATAATTGCTGTATACATCCAGAGGAGAGTTAGGATGCATAAGAGTAGGATATCTACCTCTCTTATAGGAGAATTTTTCGTAAAAGGTAAAACTATCCAGTAAGTAAGTTTTATTTTAAAAAGATGTGATGCATTCTCCCAAAAATCCTATTATGCAGGGTATAATGAGCAAAAGCCTCACAATCAGAAGTTGTCGCAGGCCATTGAAGGCCAACCAAGGCCCAGCAGGTTTGTAAAGGGCACAAGAGATAATGAAAGGCTACAGAAGCTCGGCCGTTGCATGTCTTATACCCGATCTACGTCCGAGAGAGAGCATCATAAAGCCAAACAACAGCAAAAAACTGCATTACACACTTTTGATAATTACGTGATAGCCCCGTGACCTTTGTTTCTAAAGATGCGCAATGAATGCCCCATAGTTGATCAACGTGGAACGAGCTGCACTCTAACTGCTTACGGGCCTAGCCTAAATCTGACTTAATCGACGTGAAAATCGACGAAGAAAATTGAATCCACGTGACCCCTCAGAAACCGTCAATAATTCTAGCGATATCGCACCGAAGCTCACGTTCTTCTGCAGCGCTCTGATCCGTTGCTCTCCCCAGTTCGCACCACAGCCAAGATTCGCTGAGCCGGCCGACAGACGCCTCCACGCAGAGCCTGATCTCGATGCGGGACCTCCACGAGGAGGAGTCGGGCGTGTACGCCGGCCACTTCCCGGCCGCCAGGTGGCTCTACATCGGTATCGACGAGGAGCTGAAGGTGTGGCGGAAGCGACCGCGGAAGGAGGCTTCTCCAGGTGAGCTGCCGCTGAGGTGACAGCCAGCTGCCAGCTGAAGCTGCGTGATCCGATCGAGGCTAGATGGTATTGCCGCCGAAGCTACCGTGTACTCGGCGGAGTGCGCGTATCGGCTGATTTGAAGCTGCCGGGGTAATTGAAGTGCGTGTCTTTGTTATTATTTAAGCTATTTGCAGCAAATCTTAACAAGCGCCCTGCTGGGGTCCCTGGTATGACGTGTCCCGCTGGGATGGGGGGCGAATTTCGCCCCCCTCCGTATATCATTTCTTGAAAGCTAAATAAAAATTGTGGACGGAATTTGAAAGCTCTTGACAAGACAACGAGAAATTGCAAGGCGTGTTTTTATGTCAGGTGTGTATTGAGGTCCTATTTTTCTAAGATTGGAGATAAAAAGGTTGAATTTTTTATCGTGAATAGTCCTAAAAATAACCGTCTTACATTCATACTACATATTGAAGAGAAAAGGCCAAGATAATAAACAATATTTCGAATACGATTCTTTGTCAAGTTTTGAGTGAACTTGACAAAACTTAACAAAGAATCGTATTCGAAATATTGTTTATTATCTTGGCCTTTTCTCTTCAATATGTAGTATGAATGTAAGACGGTTATTTTTAGGACTATTCACAGTATTGAGGTCAGAATAGGTCAAAGAAGATTCCATTGGCGTGCAATAGGGCAGGGTACGTTTCCCCCTCTAGATATTTACTCAGTGGAGCTAGAGCAAATATTTGTGCATCATAGGATTCCTCTTATCGAGGCAAATCGAATGCTGTATAATATGACCTTGCTCGGTCAAATTGTGAAAATGGCCTGGCCTCGAGCTAGGTCAGGGTCACAGGGTGACCTGGTATGGTCATGTTGTATATCAATCGACTCCCCGCGACAATATAAGCACAATGCAAGCAAAATATGAGGTTTATCTCAATTCAGTGAGAAGTAATTGGCAAAACAATCACTGTATACTCCTGTGACCTGACATGGCTTTTGAGATGTTAGATGGTCAAAAAATCAACTTTATAGTCAGGATCGTGGTAAGAATTCACGGTTTCAGGATTTTCAGCTTTATTTGTCCAGTATTTACTGAAAATGAGTCATTTCAATTTTTCACCTTAGGATTATAATGAGGTGACCAAAAAATTGACCCCACCTTAGGTCAACAATATCAAAATTCCGATATAATAGATTTGTATGCCCTAATAACCTCATCATATTCTAAAAGTTTGAGACTGATCGGCTGGCAGATGTTCCTTATGCACCACTTCAAACTCGTGATTTTAGGTTTTGGGGTCAGCTCGCTTGACCTTGGATAGCTCCTTGACCCGAAATAACCTGACCAAAAAAATTTGGTCAGATGCGTAAAATTAATCAGAGATAAGGTACTGCAAGTTTCGTTGCCCTGTGTCTCTTGGTTTTTGCGTTATCTGGGGAAAACCACGAGGGGGGAGAATTTCGCCCCCCACCCCAGCGGGGCCAGTGTTAACCGACCGTCTTAAAGTGGGCATCCCGGGAAACATTTTATTTTTAAATGGTTCAAAATTGGCTAAAACCAGGCAATTTTTCTGGGGTATGTGCCTGGGCAACTGGGGTATATGTTGTTCTGGAGCTCTGGGATCTTGGTTGCCATGTTGATACCTACCTGCACGACTTCACGTGTCCTTTTAGCCGGAGTGACTGCTGCACTCGCCATCTTCGTCTCATTGTCTGACTGGACTGCATATTGTATGGTCATTTATTTCCGGGTATAGCGGTAGTTTCTGTGGCTGCCGCCGCTGAACTGCCAATAATTGTGTAAACTAATAATATTCCGCGCATCAGCGGGCCTGGACCATGTTACGGCACCTCCTGGAATGAGGCTCTCCATCTCCACTGTGCATCCCAGGGGAGATGTCAGTAGCAGTACCCCCACGCCGTGTGATGTTGCGCCCCGTGAAAGCATCGCGTTCCACCCTCTTGACTGAAACCAGAATGCATGTTTTCTATCACCACGGGAGGAAAACGCTCAAACCTTTCGCCAACGAACTGTCTAACACCGAAAACTGTCGCTTTTGACTTATAAATAAAGGTAGTTATTGAACCCACACTTAATGGTACCTAAATTGTTGTAACAATAACCAGGAAATAATATTCCTGAATTCACAATGCGGTTTTCTAAACATCACACATATCGTCATCCTGCCACCTCTTTAAATGCTACCACAAACGCACTGCCAAACGTCAGTTACGAAAAACGACGGTCTGTTCCGCCCAGGAATCGAACCCGGTATCCTTCGTTTTCGAGCATAACGCTCTTCCAACTGAGCAGCTGCCAGCACCCCACCAATACTGGTGTGCCGAATTACATATTCATAATAATTGATAAACAACGAATGAGCCAACGTATTCGGTAGAGAAGTGAAGAAGCCAATGACCATGAGTTGGCGGCGTTTAATTTTTTCATTATAAAAGCTGTCATCTCCCATACAAGCAGCTATTTTTGACAGTCGCTGCCGTCCACCGCTGCACTGTGTCAGGCTGGCCGGCCGGGGAGGGATGGAACTACTAAATATGTAATTGGTGTCCATTCAAATGTCTTCTAGCCACACAGAACCTTATCTATGTTATTTCCAGGCTAGTTGTAGAAGTCAAAATTTTGAAAGCATGATCGGAGAATGAAGTGATAACACTATGCAGCATGATTAGCGTAAGGCAAACGCTAAAATTGATTAATGTATATTGTTATCGAATATTGTATGCCTCGCCACTGAGTCTAAATGAGGCAGCTAGCTTGCGTTATCTTCTCCAGTTTATCACGGTAATTACTCTGTCAGGGTCAGTTTTTTTCTTTGGAATTTCCCAGGGAACTTTTCTGGTATTTAACTAGCCGAAGCTGTCCGAGTTTTGTTTATACATTTTATGTGTCCCACTTCATGGTTTCAATGCTCGGGGTCTGTCGCTGTTCCTGGTTAGTGAGTTGGTGGAGTGAGTTGGTGGGTTTTTTAGACGGTTTACCCGTCTATGATACCGCCAGGAAACATTGTGCAGTGTATGTACCTAATTGTTCCGCCATCTACTTTCGTGAACCGCTATTGCTGACTGTATGGCAAAGGTGACTCTGGGAGCAAAGGATCAGGTGTCCATTGCTGAACATTCGTCTGGTGTATACCTCCACCTCCTTCCTTTCCCTATCGAGTATTCGGCTAACAACTCCAGGATTGCTAATAAGAGAGAGGGCAGTACATCAGTCAGGCCCAGTACGGATCCAGAATTTCAGGTGGTAGGATTGATTCGGTAGGGGGCGCGGTGTTTGGTGCATAAGGAGGGGGCAGTTGGGCCAGGTGTGTAAAGTCTTGAGGTGAGGCCAATGAGAGAAGCGCCAAAATGCATCGTGACTATGCCAATGCCTGAATTCTTTGGGTAGGAGGGAATGGGAATAAACGTTTTGGGGGCCAGGAGCGGCTCCAGGTGGTGCCGCGATGTGAAAGCGACGAGTGTTTCGATGGTGACGAGTTTTTTCCATGCCCTCTCCCCCCTGGACCCACATATGAGTCAGGTGGGCTGTATTGAGGTCAAAGGGAGATACGCGAAAAAAGTTATTGGCTAGATCAAAAGGTCACAAAAAGTTGTTTCAGAAGTCCTATTCTCATTTTTGCGAATTCGGCCTGCAAATGCCTTAAAATTGCTCCAAAGTCAACATTTCTAGGCTACTTTACCGGTACACCTGTTATCAATGTAAATGACGTACCCCCGGCTAAGGCCATCAATTTCTCTAAGAATTAGGTCATATCTACCCTAAACAGTGATGTAGAACTTTGGACTACCACAGAAAAAAATTACTCAAGAAAAACAGCATTCCAAAACTCTTTTGAAACAGAAATATAGGGCTTAAAAGAAGTCACAATTAACCAATCAGAAGCCTAGGAATTCTCATGCTGGGGTCACGTGACCTATCTGACGCAAAAGTGTTGTCATCCTGGGGCTGAAGCAGAAGACGACTCAAGACCCGACGTACGAAACGGCTGAAGACTTGAGTAATTATGTTTTTTTCGTTTCTAGGGCAAGTTCATTCATTATGTGGTTTTTAAAGGCTTTGTAAAATTAATTCAAATACAAATACAGGAGAACAGGCATTTTCATCGCAAAAAACATTACTTTTCAACTTTAAATAGTTTTCGAAAAGTAAGTGATGGGTGAAGGTTTCAGCATTTTATCGGACCTGTTAACCTATTTAGATAATAAGTGAGTGGCCCCCCAAAATTTTGCCGAAGATACAAAAATAATTGACAGTTTCGTAATCAGGATTGTTCAAATAGCAAGAAACCACACTAATAATTTTTTCGCGTATCTTCCTTCAAAGGGAGGTGACGCTATTTAATGGTGCAGCTTTATCGGAAGATTGTGAAATTACATCCCAGATACCTCCTGATGTTCTAAGATAAAACTACGGGAAACGCTCATTTTGAGGAACACCGAATGGTGAATATGAAATGGGCGTCATTCTTTTCTCCATTCCATGAATATGCTCTAGCCCAGCTCACTGCCCTCTGCTCCTCTTGAAGCGCCGCTTCCTGCCCCTTGCACTTCTCAACAGTGCCGGATCTAGGCCCTTGGCTTGAGAGAGAGAGGGCGGGGAGGGGGGCTCAAGATGGAAAAACGCCCATTCTTAACACGTGCATTGCATTGTAGGTGTTCTGAAACGGCGGCAGGGAGTGTCACTGTACCTGGGATGCTTTTTTCTTATCCTTGTTACATTCGTAAAAAATTGTGTCCAGGTCATTTCACGTCAGGTTTCCAGTTCATGTCAAATGACCTCACCTTAAAAATTAAAATAGAACAATAAGTAATAATAGGGTTAATCTCTCGATCTAAAATACATCTCACATAATGGGCCTACCCAGGTATTAAAATCTTTGCTCTAAATGTTTTATATCAATAACCTAAGGCCAAGTACGTACCGGCTTTGAAATCTCAATTTGAAATGCACGGGTGAAATAGCATGACCTCAACAACTTCGTCGGGAATCGAGAAACAGTATTTGTTTTAACATCACTGGGTTTGTCCCCTTCCTGCGGTTCTAATGATATGCGTTTTGACCCAATTTGATCTTGACTTGACTCTAGGTCAGGTCAAATATAGGATTTGACGTAGCAAGGACATATTTTACATCATTCTACGCGGTTTGCAGAGAGGACTCCAAAGGTGTATATAGTTTTAACTTCTGTGCCTCTCCTACGTCAGATGCTGGGATTGGAAAACTTTCATTGCTATTATACCTATCTCATTACATCCCTATGGTGGCATGTTTTGGCCTCTGGTGACCATAGATTTCACTGAGAAAAATTTTGACTCCGGGAAGAAGAGTTTACTCCCCGGAGCGGCGTAATGTGACCCTGTAAAAATGTCCTATCTTTTTCGGTGTTCATCGACACCGCAGAGGGAGAGTCACCAGGACTAAGGGGGTCACATGACTCTTTAAAGACGGGTCACTTGACTCGCCAAATAACCATGGAACCTGCCGATTCGGGGTCAGTCGACCCTTCATTTACGTACGATGTGACCCTCCAAAACAGTGTCAGGTGACCCTTTATAGGAGGGTCATACAAAATGCCCTGGAAAAGATAATTTAAAATAAATCGCTTCAAGGACTAGCAGCAAAAGAACACACACGTTTGTAGCGTTTTATTACCGTCAGGCAAACAATTTCGACTAATTTACGAAACATACAATAATCCAAGCAAACTTAACACGCGCACCGCTGGGGTCCCTGGCATGACATACCCCACTGGGGAGGCGTTTTTCGCCCCCCTCCGTATCTAATTTCCCACGAAAGCTAAATGAAAATTACGGGCGGCGTTCGAAAGCTCTTGACAAGACGAAGAGTTCGTATACGAAGAATTTTTATATCAGGTCAATATTGAGGTCAGCATAGGTCAAAGAAGGTTCCATAAGCTTACAGCAGAGCAGTGTACGTTTCTCTCTCTAGATCGCTGGGGGGTGTTTTTCGCCCCCCCTCTGTAGCTCATTTCCCACGAAAGCTAAAGGAAAATTACGGGCGGCGTTCGAAAGCTCTTGACAAGAAGAAGAGATTGTATACGAAGAATTTTTATGTCAGGTCAATATTGAGGTGAGCAAAGGTCAAAGAAGGTTCCATAAGCTTACAACAGAGTAGTGTACGTTTCTCTCTCTAGATCTGCCCTCAGGGGAGATAGAGCAAATCTTTATGCATCGCTGGATTCCTCTCATGGCGGCAAATCGAATGATGTATAATATGACCTTCCTAGGTCAAGTAGTAAAAATGACCTGGACTCGAGCAAGGTCAAGGTCACAGAGTGACGTGGTATGGTCATGTTGCATATCAATCGACTCCTCGTGACAATATAAGAACAATGAAAGCAAAATGGGAGCTTTATCTCAATTCAGTTAGAAGTTATTGGCAAAACATTCAATCTATGCTCTCGTGACCTGACATGACCTTTGAGAGGTCAGATGCTCAAAAACTCAACTTTATGGTCAAGATCGTGGTAAGAATAGACGGTTTGAGTATTTTCGGTTTTATCTATCCAGTATTTACTGCAAACGAGCCAATTATATTTTTCCCTGTAGACTTATAATGAGGTGACCAAAAAATTGACCCCACCTTAGGTCAACAATATCAAAATTACGAGATAGCAGATTCTTAGACCCTGATAACCTCATCATATTGTAGAAGTTTCAAACTGATCGGTTTGCTGATGTTCCCTTGGCGCTGCTTCAAACTCGTGAATTTAGGTTTTGAGGTCGGGTCACTTGACCTTAAATAGCTCCTTGACCTGACATGACCTTAACTCAAAAATTTTGTGAGATGTGTAGAATTAATCAGGGATAAGGCACTGTAAGTTTCGTTGTTCTGCATCTCTTCGTTTTTGCGTTATCTGGGGGAAAACCAGGAGGGGGCGATTTCACCCATCGCCCCCCAGCGGTGCGCGTGTTAACTATAGTTATCCGGGCGGGCAACTGATCCACACACTAAGCAATCGCTGGGCAGACCTTGACGGAATCGTAAGTCCCCTGAACAGAACTGTTCTTATCGGGTAAGTGCGCACTTCGAGTGGGGCTGGCCAATGCCGACCGAAAATCACATTAGGATCACGTTACAACAGCCTATCTCAATGTCAACGTGCCGGAAATACACGCCGTACCCATTGCAGCGAGACACCGTCCAAATACACATCTTCCAGCGGGTCATTGGCGTCTCTCGGCGGGAATGCGCGGCCGCCGCCGGAGGGTGGCTGGTCTGAGATCAGCTCAGGTACCGGTAACGGCCGCGTACGGCACACTCGTATGGCAAGGGACGGTCACGCAGGGACATAAAAAGTAGCACAAAACAAGTTATTCGTCAAAGTATTCACTCAATTTGAAACCATATCACAGATTCTTAAAAGCTTCTGTTCGGGATCCGTGGTATGAACCCCTCGAACACGGCCTGCCTCTCCACGTACATACACCGGCCGTTCCAAATGGTGATACAGTGCTGTCGGTTTAAATTTCCACTCCTGGATGAAGTCACCCAAACCAGTTTAGCCTTATGAGGTCAGCAATACAGTTTTATGGAAAGCACCAAAGCATAAAACCCCCACCCTAACCCTACCCCCTAACCCTTTTAAACACTGTTCTTCCACAGAACTGGCAGTTTCCATTCCCTGGCGTAGGATGGCATGGATCGCCTTCCTGTTCTTCAGGACAAAGCCCTCGGCGTCACCCTTGTCCTTGAATACAACCGACACTAAGAAATCGCTGATGCGTTTGAGACTTCCCGCGCACCACTGATTGAAAACCAGAAGAACTGCGCCCCATAGGAACGCCTTCTTAGGATCCGTTGTCGGGACAGCAATCACAGCCTGCCATCGACGTACATCTAGCCGTTCCAGGTGCAGAGTCCATATTCGTGTTCCGGTTCGACTTTCCCTTGGATGACGTCATTCAGATCAGCGCGGAGGAGGCGCACCATATCCGTGGCTGCAGTCTCTGCGGAAATGTAATTGCATCACTCAATTTGTAAAGCAAAGGTGTTGTCGAGAAGGCTCGCGCGGTAACATTGTCCTGTTTATACAAACACATTTAATTATTTTTTTGCACCGTGAAATCGAATATCGCGGGATATTCTTCACAAGAAGCACTGGCAGTTAAGACAATTCATCCAATGTTAGGGTACCAGGGTGGATGAAACTACTGCAGGGTGACAAGGAAACATACAAAGTTTGTTATGTCCTATAACTCAATACAACGAAGTACATTGAGCTGCAAAACGCAAAAGTCTGACGATACCTGGTCCAATGTATCGAAAATCTCGTTCAATATTTAATAGCTCTAAACAAGCGATTCCTCTAATCGTGGCGAATCAAATGATGTAAAATATGGTACCTTATTTCAAATTGTAAAAATATCACGACATTGACCTACGTCAGGGTCACAGGGTGACCTGGTATGGTCATGGTGCATATTCTACCGGAACCACAGCGGCATGACCTACTTCATGACCTCATTAACCCCATTCAAAGTTCACATCACCATACAAATCATTTCAGATGTTTGGTGTGTACCCAGCAAGGTTTCACACTGAAGTTAAGAAATAAAACAGAAGTTCTTGAAACAAAATACAGTTCGAAAAAATTATCAAGCTGGGTCAAACTCCACCATAGGTAAAAAATTATGATTTTTCGGAAAAGTTCCATACGGATTTTTTCTCATATCAAACTTTCCATGCATTGCCCAATTCCTCCGGGCGATAATTTTAATCACGAGCGAGGCGGACACACCAGTGCAAAGAAATATAACACAACATAGAAACATAATATACCACCGCGCAAGGAATAGTAGGTCATGAAAGGCTGCACATTACTCAAATTCCCTACTCTAGTCTATATGAGATATCGGTTTCTTCCCGACACTGGTATTCCCAAAAAGCTCAAAGTTCGCGTATCTAAGGCACTCACTCAAATCACACGCTCCATTAACACGCGCCCCGCTGGGGTCCCTTGCATGACGCGCCCCGCTGGGGGCGTTTTTCGCCCCCTCCGTATCTCGTTCTCCACGAAAGCTAAAGGAAACTTACGGGCGGCGTTCGAAAGCTCTTGACAAGACGACGAGACTTTATATGAATAATTTTCATGTCAGGTCAATATTGAGGTCAGTATAGGTCAAAGAAGGCTACATAGGCTTACAACAGAGCAATGTACGTTTCCCTCTCTAGATCTTTCCTCAGGGAAGCTAGAGCAAATCTTTATGTATCATTGGATTCCTCTCATCGCGGCGAATCAAATGATGTAAAATATGACTTTGTTAGGTCAAATAGTCAAAATGACCTGACCTCGACCTAGGTCAGGGTCACAGAGTGACCTGGTATGGTCATGTTGCATATCAATCGACTCCCCGTGACAATATAAATACAATGCAAGCAAAATGGAGCTTTACCTCAACTCAGTGAGAAGTTATTGGCAAAACAATCCCTCTGCTCCCCTGACCTGATATGACCTTTGAGAGGTCAGATGCTCAAAAAATAAACTTTATGGTCAAGATCGTGGTAAGAATAGACGGTTTGAGGATTTTCAGCTTTATCTATCCAGTATTTACTGAAAACGAGTCCATTCTATTTTTCACCATAGACTTATAGTGGAGTGACCAAAAAAGTGACCCCACCTTAGGTCAACAATATCAAAATTCCAAGATAGCAGATTTGTAGACCCCAATGACCTTATCATATTGTGGAAGTTTCAAACTGATCGGTTTGCTAATGTTCACTGGGCGCTGCTTCAAACTCGTAATTTTAGGTTTTGAGGTCGGGTCACTTGACCCTGAATGGCTCCTTGACTTGACATGACCTTAGCTAAAAAATTTGGTCACATGTGTAAAACAAATCAGGGATAAGGTACTGTAAGTTTTGTTGTTCTGCGTCTCTTCGTTTTTTTAGCTATCTGGGGAAAACCAGGAGGGGGAATTTCGCCCCCCAACGGGGCGCGTGTTAACTTGATAACCCTGTGCCCCATACCCCAACCCAACACACAAATTGACATCAACGATATGCTCACCTCGATCACAGCTAGTGGCAGAGACAGTGTTCGCCAGCACCCTCTGGAACGTGGCCTGAACTTCGCCCGAGCGGACACATGGCGGACAATCCACCATTCTGTTGATTTTGCTCCAAATCTGTAAAAAAAGAGACAAGACCTGCATGAAGGATGGATATGGAAAAGGTATATATAAACGGTACTTAAGCGTTACAAGACTATCGCTGAAGGCAAATAGATCAATGAAACAATAATGTGATTAGGACAAGTGCAAGAAACACACAATTTGTTCAATTAGCGTTTGTTATAAGGAATTTTTATTTTAATTTAATTTCGTTTTGCTCATTTCTCTTTTTTTCTTTCCCCTGTGCTTTGAAGGTGATGATGGTACCATATGTCATAGTCGGGGAGGTCTCTCTCTCTCTCTCTTGCTCTCTCTCTCTCTTGCTCTCCCACTCTCTTGCTCTCTCTCTCTCTCTTGCTCTCTCTCTCTCTCTCTCTCTTGCTCTCCCTCTCTCTCTTGCTCTCTCTCTCTCTTGCTCTCTCTCTCTTGCTCTCTCTCTTGCTCTCTCTTGCTCTCTCTCTCTTGCTCTCTCTCTCTTGCTCTCTCTCTCTTGCTCTCTCTCTTGCTCTCTCTCTTGCTCTCTCTCTCTCTTGCTCTCTCTCTTGCTCTCTCTCTCTCTCTCTCTCTCTCTCTTGCTCTCTCTCTTGCGCTCTCTCTCTCTCTCTTGCGCTCTCTCTCTCTTGCTCTCTCTCTCTTGCTCTCTCTCTTGCTCTCTCTCTTGCTCTCTCTCTTGCTCTCTCTCTTTGCTCTCTCTCTCTCTCTCTTGCTCTCTCTCTCTCTCTTGCTCTCTCTCTCTTGCTCTCTCTCTCTTGCTCTCCCTCTCTCTCTCTCTCTTGCTCTCTCTCTCTCTTGCTCTCTCTCTCTCTTGCTCTCTCTCTCTCTCTCTCTCTCTCTCTCTCTCTCTCTCTCTCTCTCTCTCTCTCTCTCTCTCTCTTGCTCTTTCCTTCTCTTGCTCTCACAAGATGTGTGAGTAAAAGCCTAGTAACTAAACATTCTAGCCTCCAGTGAAGAAAACTGACAGCTTAGTTCCCACCTAGCCTATCCAACTGACATGCTCCTTTGTCTGCCTCAGCCTAGCTGGCTTCACCAAGGCCAACTCAAAACCCATACCTGAGAGCTCATGCTACCTGAATTTGCAAACATGATGGGACAAATGTGGTATTGTTTTCCAAAGCTTTTAAGGTATTATTTTACAAGTAGGTGAGGAATTGTTTATCACCTCCTAATAACCATCATCTGACGTAATATTATTCGCTGAGAATGAATTTAACACCACATTCCCCCACAAACAATTTTCTCCCATTAAATTTACCACCTATCATACCATATCATACCATGACACTACTACTCAATGGTAGCGCACAACCACAGCACAGGATCCCGCAAACATTTGAGTGACACACTTCTTAGTTGTCAGTGAGTGCTCACCTAATTGTAAAAATTAACAATTCTTTTACCTCTGGTACTCTGTATTAATTTGACAATGAGGCAAAAGCTGGCTAATTGGGAATTGCCAGTGTTTTCTTTATGGTGCAGGAGAGACACAGGATTAAGATGTAAATGAATGTTGAAAATGCTAGCTGATTCTGGTGATTGTTATATCTAAATAACATCTTTGGAGATAGGAACAGGCAACCTGATATGGAATTTAAAATATCTTGTCACTGTGGATTATCTTCAATACTGGCAGAAGTATTTTAAAATCTTGAGGTTACTGGTGTGGACAGGGATGTCTGGTTTGGGAAAATTGCCCTGAAGTAGGTAACATACAGAACAGTGGTGGGATGCTGAGGGATGTCTTTCTATGGTGCGAATTTATATTGGTACCAAGACTGGCAGGCCGATTGAACTTAGGGAGGCACAGGGGCAAGGTGCCTGCCTAAAATCGGACATTCTATTTTTCAACACTAACCCCACAGTGTTGACTGGAAAGAAATGGGTCAAAAAGTCCATGGTATCCCCTCAAATTTGGGTATTCAACTGTCACTGGTACTAAGTATTTGTCTTTTACTATCACCAGGACTTAATGTACAACATCTAGGGGGAAAGTGTGTGTATTGCGCCCCCTAACTAATTGCACCCCCTTATAACAGATAAAGGTACTAGTGGCAGTTGGTTTTGTGCAGCTAAATCCAGCTCTCATCTTCAATCTATACATTTTCCCAATGTTTCAATGAATTCATACATAAGAATGTATTTAAAATCCAAGTTTCCTACCAAGCACCTACTAGCACCTCACGGTAAATTGTTTTAATCTTGCCTAAACAAAATATTTACAAAGTTTTTTCAATTGATTATACCAAAGAAGAATATTATAGACAAATCAAGTCTTTATTTTGTATTATAACGTTTCAATTGAAAATAGTATGTTTTTTTCAGATCCAGCATATTCTAGGCTGGTGTGATGCTAGATTTGGCAGATTTGCTATTTGTGCGCAGCTGAGGGATACCTTTATGCATCTGATCTTTAGTGTGTTATTACTGAATTGTAATGAGTGATCGCCTGTGGTTGTGCTTCCTGTGCTGACGGTGAAAGGGGCAAATAATACTAATTGGTTGAAAAATTCACTTTGTATCAGGGCCTATATTTTCTTTGTCCTTAGAAGTCTGGTATTTATGAGCATAGGGCGCTGCTGCACTGTTCTAAGATGCAGAAATGTCAAGAACCAAGGCTGAAACACTTCGCTAGACCAGAATTGGAGAATGTGTGTTAAACATATAAAACATTTGATATAATTGTTGTAGGTATATGCCCATTAATGGGCACTGATTTCAAGAGGCAATCATAGTGTAAACTTCAGAATCTTGCATGTGATGTAAATTTAATTGTGCCGATGTGGACTCCTGAAAGCGATCATGGTATAAATGAGGAGTGGGGAACAGGGGGCCAGGTGCAGACAAGCAGAGAGTGGGTAAACATAGGCGAGACCGGGAAGGGCATACAGCAGACGTGTAGTGCAGCTAACAAGGGACGGGAAGACTAAGAGCCTGGCGTCGGCCCCAGCCAACAGAGTATGGGACATAATTTTACCCTTCAAAAAATATTTTAAAAAGGCCACTCTCAGCCACATCAGGGCCCCCTATCGCCTAGAAATAAACTAGTCCCTAGGAAAGAGAGGAGGGAGTCTAGACTACACTACTTTAGACACAATAGGAGGGGAGAAATGGTAGTACAGACAGTGAAAACACAAGACGGTCGGCCGTGCAAAGGCGAAGCCACGCTTGTCCCAAAGTTTTGTATGGAACACACGCAGCTCCACCTCTGCACGGCACAGAGGCACGAAAAACTGGCACAGAAGCAGAATAATACACATCACATGAGACAGACAACGATTCGCGCCCTCCAATATAACACGCACCAGTCAGCGACCCACACGTTTCAGAAAATTCAGGTACGGATGGGGGGAACTCGGCTAGCACAATTTAAGAACAGATCAGACTTAATAGCAGACTACCAAGAGATATAGTTAGAGCAAAAAACAGGAGCAATTTCCATTGGGTTCCCAGAAACCCCGTGGGATAAACAAAACGTGGGTTCAACAGTTAACAGCAAACCAAATCTCAGTACTGGTCGAGGTAAATCTTCTTAACAACCCTTTTGAACACGCTTTTGCTTCTGGGAACATCTCCAATATCTCTAATTCTTGCAGCAATTTCAACGTTCCAGGTTTTTGGGACCGACAGGAATAAAGAAAATGTTCTGTACAGGACAGAGGTAAAGGGGACTTCGAAATGTTGGGGACGTCGTGCAATCCGGACTCTGGAAGGGGTGGCGAGAGTAAACTTTGAGGCCAGAGGGGATGGCAATGTGTGGTTGAGAAAATCATGGAGAATTTTGACCTGGACAAACATTACCAAATCTGGCAGCTTGAGGATGCCATGTTTCTTAAAGATGGGGCTAGATGGAGCCAAACGGTCTGAGAAGTCAATTATTCTAACAATTTTTTTCTGAAGGACTTGAAGTCTCCTAAGTTTGGAGGGGTAGGAGGCTCCCCACACCTGAAGGCCATATGAGAGATGGGAAATTTTAATAAGCTAGCAAAATAAATTCAGTATTTCCTTAAATCTGCACGGGTTTATTAACCCGAAAAATAAGAATAGGGCTGTAACATTCCAAAATCGATAGCTTTAATTTCAAAGCCAGATATTCATGGCATATTCTGAAAGCAAAAATTATAAATTCCCCCTGGTGGCAAATTTTTAAGGCAGACGTCTCTGATTTAAATGCTAAAAAATAATTGGGCCCTGGTCAAATGCGCCCTATCCAAATGTATGTTGAAAAATCAAATCCAAGGCCTATAAATATGAGCATAATCTCATTATTACAAGTAATTCTGAATGCAAGAATACCACATTAAAATGCCTTCCAGCAGTGGCGGATCTAGCCGGTTGGTTTGGGAGGGGCAAACCCAAGTCGAAAAGCAAACAAAAAGTCGTACAGTGAAAAATTGTGCTACAATGTGCCTTTTCGGTAGGATTTTGGGAACTGGAGCCGAAAAGCGCAAAAAAACCTCACGGGGTGAAAAATATGGGCTCAAGATACATTTTTCCTATCCAAGCCCCAATATTTACACTGAAACTTCTCTAATTCTGTTTGAAGTTGAGAGTTGAAGCACCAAAATTTTGCTTATAAGCTAAAAAGGAGTCGGGGGAAAAAGGAAGTCGATCGCTTTGGGGGGGCAAAAACATACTTTTGCCCCAAGCTTTTCCATTTGGGGAGGGCAATTGCCTTTTTTGCCCCCTGGATCCGCCACTTGCCTTCCAGGCCCTCCAGATGAAAAGCTTGGGAGGTAGCCGAGCCCCATTTCCTCCTCTACTAATACTTATTTCTGCTGTGCCATTGACTTAACATGACATGAGGGAAGGGCACAATTAAATATAAATGCGCCCTCCCCTGGGCACAATTACCCTCACACTTTGGAAAATGTGCCCTCTGCATAGTTTTACTCAAATCTGAATTCACTCTTAGAACACACTATTTTCAGGCCAGGAATTGCTTTCTCAATAACAAAAAATGATCAAACTTTGTAATTTAATCCACAGTAGCAGCATTGAATAGGAGAAATTTGTCTAGCAAGTGAGTTCCCTTAGCAGAGCGCAATACATACTTTCCCCTATGTTAATGTAGATAACTATTTCAAATTGTGAAAAATTAAGAACACAAAATGGTTGGACATGAGCATACACAATGTGACTGTTGGAAGTATGACTTACCTTGTTAATATTTATGCTAGCATCTGTCTTTGTATGTCTCTATTCCAGAGAAGTTGAAGTAAAAATACCTCATCAACATCCTTTTTCTCTCATAAAAATATCACGGACAAGACTAATAGAAAACCCTGCAAATCCCATCAGGCGTCACTCTATCTCAGCAAATCGCCTATTCATAAGCATCTGGACTCCGACCGCAGTTTAAAATGCAAAATAATTGAATGAAAACACTAAATACCACTATCACTTATACAATATACATGCCGCCAACGCTGCACCACCACGTTTCTTAGGAATATGCCAGACCTTTTTCTGCTATGTGAAACGTAATGACCTCCCACCAGTGGTTTGACCTCCAGAGGTCACCTCATGACCTAATATGACTTGAGGTCACGAGAGGTCAGAAAGTGACCTTGCCATATATGAAATGAAAGCCCGTGACGAGACATAAACGATGATGTTTGATTCAGCACCCTAGCTTAATTGGTCAATTTATTGCCAAAATACTGCATTTGACCCCTAGTGGCCTTAGATGACCTCAGAGAGGTCAAAGGGCAAATATGGCCCCTGGGATCCGTGAAAGGGTGCCCAAGAACGCTTTTCTGAGCAAGCTGAACATTTGCAGTAGTTTTGTGACTTTTAGATCATAAGACAACTTTTCCCCATGCTTTTTCAATGGGACAGGTCATCTCGTGACCTGACCTCAGGTCACGATATCGAAAAATCCCGGATATACACCTTGTACACCCTGGAGGGGTCATGAAGTGTAGGAAGTTTCAAATCGTTAAGCGGCTCAACGTACCCCGGAGCGTGGCTCAACTTACCCCGACACGGGGCGAGTTGAGCCATTTGACTTTGACCTATTCATTATCAAATATCTTACACGGCGACAACATTCAAGCATTGTTACACGCATCAATTGAAAGCCAAAAGAATAGGCTTTCCAGCAATGGCAGAGCGAAGACTATACCTTTAGCGATCTCTGAGATATGCGACCAAAACAAAAATCATGTTCAATTAGCCCCGGTCTCCCCTACACTAAATTCCTGGATTCGACCAAGGTGCCTCATTCCCTTTACAGGGAATGTGACACCTTCATAACGTGATTTTGACTGAGACAGCCAAGTTGTAAAGCAAGTCGGAAAACCCGGTACTGCATATGTCATTTGTCTTGGAACTCGATATTTCCGTAGAAAAAAGCTAAAACCTACCTGACACCAGCTCCCTCATCAGCCCCTCGCCGGGCGGCCATTGTTGTGATCTGCTGGTGTGACGACATATGCTGACGTCACGATGAGCATCAGCCAATCGAAGCCCTTGAAGCATTTCAAGTATGGTAGTGGCTGCCAGATGGTGACATCATCCACAGGTTGATATTTATTTCTTTTTCTATAAATAATTCTTTTCTATAATAATATTCTTTTTCTTTTTTCGGGATAGCAAAAAAAAACGACGAGGGGCAACAGCGCGGTTGAGTGCTCTATCTCTCACTCCATCATTTTTTATCCCTAGTCACCCAAGGTCAGGTCACCAGGCGAGGTCAACCAAGGTCACCTCACTTCAACTTCCGAGCTCTATAAGAGCTACATTTCTTAGTCGATCAATTTGAACCTTCTTACATTTTATGACCCCTCCAGGGTCTACACGATGTATATCCGGGATTTTTCGATTTCATGACCAGAGGTCAGGTCACGAGGTGACCTCTCCCATTGAAAAAGCATGGGGAAAGGCTGTCTTATGATCTAAAAGTCACAAAAATGATTGCAAATGCCCCGCGTGGTCAGAAAAGCGTTCTTATACACCTTTCCACGGATCCCAGGGGCGATATTTGCCCTTTGACCTCTTCAAGGTCATCCAAGGTCACCAGGGGTCAAAACAGCATTTTGACAATAACTTTTGACATAATTAAAGGGAATGTGGCACCTTGGTCTAATCCTGGAATTTAGTGCAATTAGGCGTACTTTTGGCCGAAAATAATGAAACCACTCATGATTTCTCTGAAAAATGTACAATAAGCTCAATATTTCTATTTCTAAAATACTCCTCTAGAAAAAGAAATAAATATCAGCCTGTGGATGATGTCACGATCTGGCAACCACTACCATACTTGAAACGCTTGAAGGGCTTCGATTGGCTGATGCTCATCGTGACGTCAGCATATGTCGTCACACCAGTAGCTCACAACAATGGTGGCCCGGCGAGGGGTTGATGAGGGGGTTGGTGTCAGGTGGGTTTTAGCTTTTTTCTACGGAAATATCGAGTTCCAAGACAAATGATATATTGAGTACCGGGTTTTCCGACTTGCTTTACAACTTGGCTATCTCAGTTAAAATCACGTTATGAAGGTGCCACATTCCCTTTAAGCTAGAGCGATGAAACAAACATCATCGTGTATGTCTCGTCACTAGCTTTAAGTTGATATACGGCAAGGTCACTCTCTGACTTTTCGTGACCTCAGGTCATATTAGGTCACGAGGTGACCTCTGGAGGTCAAACCACTGGCGGGAGGTCAGTACGTTCCGCACAATGTAAAACAGTCTCGCATTTTTCTATCAAATGTACTTTACCAGATCTCAATAGCTCTAATCGCATAAGAGTTATGCCCAGTTTTCTTAAGCATTGCATATTTTAGTGAAAATAGCCTATCATGACCTAACTTGACCTCTAGAGATCAAACCATTGACCTGAGCGCTTAAAAATGAAAGTAATTTCTTACTGAATTCACGCAATCTTTCTAATGCACTTTGCAGATTTGCACTAACCCACATATTTTCGGAGTTAGAGAGAGGGGGCCATCGATGGCCCCCCGGTGGGGCGAAGGTGACGCCGGACCCCCGGTGGGACACGGGTTAAGGACCTGCCTATCTACATTCTTACCTATCTAGACCCATGTTTCTACCATGCATGTGGTGTCTAGTCTGTCATTAGGGACGAGTGACGCCACTAACTCAAGACATCAACATTCAGATTTCCTATTAGCCACTGCAGGAAACCTTAAGATAGATGCGAAATGTCTCCGCATCCACTAATTTTCTGTGACATAAATGTGTCACAATGGCTACCAGTCATGTTAGGCGGCTTACCGACTCCCGTAATAGCCTATTTTATTCATCTTAATCAACATATCAAAATAAAGATTAAAATATATTTGGTCTGCTTACGCGTGCTTTGCAATCTTTCTGATTACTTTCCTATCTTTATTCTGGCTTAAGAGTCTTTGTTCACAACCATACAGCAACGAGTGAGGATGTTTTAACCTACACACTATTTAACTGGTTTTTCATCTGAATTAAGTAGACTGGTCCTGGTTGAAAAATCTTATTAAAAAACATCCAGCTGCAAAAACAAATAGGGGAGAGGGTGGTAAGACGGGCATGGTAGGTAAGACGGGCACAGGCTTTGTGGACCAGACCAGTTATGGTACAAATGCCCAATTACTTGCATTAATGCGTCTTGGAATGTCCTATCATAAGACAAAAACACAAAGTTCTAACCTTTATTGTTTTGTCAAAATCTTAGAAAAACAAAATTTGTGGATCACCATACCATTGTTAGTAGTTTTGAGTGTAACATTCTGGCAGTGTGTGATCCTATTTGGAAGGCCAAATATGCAAGACCTGTCTCGGGAGAGCGTTAACATACATGACAGGATTTAAGTTTTATATTAACCCAGCACGGTGACCCCCAAGAATGAGATTTTCTAACATATTAACATGGGGCAAGACGGGCACGGAGTGAAATACTACATCACCATACAAATTATAATCTTTATCGCTGCGTTTTTTGCATGGTTGAAAGGAATCAGTCTGAGAGTCTCCTGCAAACCGGCTGAGGAACTTTTAATGATTGATTGTGGATTCCAATGAAAAATTATGATTTTATGGAAATTCAGCAAAATAATTTTCTTTCGACTATTAAATCGAAAGAATGCATTGCAAAGTGTTTAGAACTCATTTTTGCTCACCGTCGTGAGGTTTGTGTCAAAAAGTTCATGCATATGATAAACTTCTTTCATAAAACCCGTCTTATCCCGCCTGTTGGGGTAAGACGGGCTTTTATAGCATTCTACGGTAAACGTTACTGCTCCTAGGAATAAGCACGGATCCTAGTATGTTTATACGCAGGGACAAATAAATGTTTACTGAAGCTTAAAACAAAATTTCATCATTGTCAAATGAAAAGCGAGTGAGACACACAGTCTCAAACACAACTATGCCCGTCTTACCACCCTCTCCCCTACAGTAATATCTTTGTATATAAGTAAATTATGTTCGATGATGGATTCCACCTTTCTTGGTCCCATAAATCTCTCAAGATACTACGTCCATGCCCGGCCTGCTATTTTGCACTATTCTGGACCCTGATTGTTTTGTTAAGGGCATGCAGCAGCAGTTGGACGATCTACAACGTCATAGGCGGCGAAAGGGGGAGGCACCGGGGCACCATGCCCCTAGACATACCACAGCGTACCATCATTGAGGTGCCCCTCCCCCTTAAATCAGCCAAGATAGCAATGAAGTGGCGCTTGGTCCGGGCTTTCGGAAAGAAACTTTGAGTTTGAAAGATTCTTCACAGACTCACAGAGTCTGACAGAAGATCCACTCTGTTGGTTTTCCTCAGGTAGACTATGTTTGTGTATAGTGTGTTGATTGTTTTGTCAAGACATTAGTCGGATTTTGGTCGCATTTTTCGGAGCTTTCGAATGAGATTCGACTGTCTTTGTCAGTGATCAAGTGCCTGACTTGCGCGTACGCCAAAACTACTCCGGTTCAAAAACATCTGATCAAACGCTAGAATTCAAATCCGTCTTGTGATTGAACAATACAAGACAGCAGATACAGTATATGAGAACAACAAGCTCAAAAATTGGGTTCAGTGAATTCAGCGTCACAAAGGAATGAAAACTTGAACAAGCACCCGCGTGGCAAGGTTATACTCGTACCTGTACAATATCATACATCATAATACATGTACGCCAAGTACAGACAAGTAAGGTGACTGCCGAAAAAACGGTATGTGAACGAATAGTGCATTGACACGCGCATTGACGGGGGTCTGAGCCACCTTCGCTTTGACGGGGGGGGCGGGTAGCCGCCCCTCCCCTAAGATCTCGAGAACAACGCTAGATAGCGAAAAACCGTGAACGGTGTTGGGCAGCCCATCCACTTCTCTATCGAAAATATTTGAACCATTTTTTGTCAGGTCACATCTCCTTGATTCTCCTTGGACCTCCTTGATTTTTGCAAATAATCTCAAGCCTAATTAAATGATAAGCTCGTCACTTTTAACACCTCTAGGGTAATCAATTTGACCACTTATGACCAAAAACTGGCCTCAGGTCAGGTCACTTCAACAAGTTACCACGTCATTTCTAAACCCATGTAAGGCGATTATGGTGTTCTAAAATGAGACTGACAAAAACAGGGTGTAACTCGGTTTCTGAAGAACTAGATCGAGTTTCTAAATATCATTCAAAAGCTCTTGAAAGGATAAAGTATGCCAGGTCAACAAGCTTAACAACAAGGTCAACAAGGTGACCAGAGGTCACCAAAGGTCTCGGTTTCGAAAATGTATGTACCTATAACTTTTGAACGAAATAAGATACAGCAATCAATTTGGTATAATAGTAACGAGCATGAGGGAGGGACTCGAAGTATGTGCAGCAGGACCCTGAAAGGTCATTATTTGGCCTTTCAATGTTATGTTGCCTATCATTCGAATCCTTGGGTCAAGGCAAACACGTTGATGCCTTTGGCTTTATTCTGGTTGTAATGGCTCCCGAGTTATAAATGATTTTTGAAATGCATTAAAAATTGAAGGGTACTTGAAGCACCCTTCAATTTCTTCGGCACCACCTCCGGTTCCCGAGATCGTAGAAGGAGGGGGGGGTGTAGTCCGGTCGGATCTCTTTCCAGACGATGTTGGGTGTGAAAAGAGCCCAGGTGGTACCCAGTTAATATGGGGTCGCTTGGCAAAACTGTAACTTTGGCAGACTTCTAATGAAGGGAACAGAACCTAATAGACGTCTGGCATAGAAATGTCCGAGTCCGTATTCAGCAATAATCTTGTGTTTTTGCAATAACTATGCCCTCTTTGATTTTATTTTCTCTAAATGCTTCCGTACGACAGAATTTGAACCTCATCGGATTTTATGGCGTGTCCGGTGTCTAAAATGTGTTAAGCCAATTCAGAGTGTTTCGGTCCTTGTTTTTTATTGCTTTTTATGTTTTTGTTGTGTTTTGATAGCCCTTTATGTTTCCCCTATGTATGTTTTTTCCGCATTGACATGTATAGTTTTAGACTACCTCCTTGTGTTTGTCTCTCTTGTGACAAGAGCCTTGTGCTGTGGAAAAAGGACTCTCTTATCTGTAAAATAAACTAATCAAAGAACTTGATGTGTTCCAATCAAATGCAATCTACTGCAACATATTTCTTGTGCATAGAATCCTTAACCTCATTGTGCAATCTCTCCAATGATCTAAATTTGACCAAGAAGTGATCGCTAAAAATGATAGGCGTTAAAATTTGGCCTTCGTTGAGGTATGTAATCTTAATTTAATAATAATCCAATGTCATGCAATGTTTTCCAATGCAAAAATATCAGAGGCACTAACTTTAAACTGTTTCCAATTCAAGGCTACAGCAAAATTGGTAAAGTAAGAACCGTTTTTAGGAAATTAAAAACGGTAGTTGGCCCTCAAAAGAAGAGCGGCAAATATATGCAGAATTAGATGGATATTTTCCCAAGACGTTTCGGCTCTTTTTTTTCTTTTCAGTAGGAATAGTTAGTCAACATCACCAGTATCAGTTATTTCTAGAAACAGTTTTCACTTCAAGGCATAAAACATCTCATTGGGATTTTGAATGCAAAATATATCCCGTAGAAGATATAAGCTACCCAACTGCTTTCATATTTGCATATGTCGTTTTTCCAAAAACGTGCTGTTGGAGATACGAAGGCGTTTCGAGAACGGAAAACAGATCCTTCCCGGGGCTTTCTTCTCTCTGGTCTAGGCTGGACGTGTAGTGAAGACGAATTCCGAGTGAATTCCGCCGTGAAATTATTCTGCGAAAGGCCGCCTCTGAAGAGCCATAAAGTCTAGTTCGTGATAATAAGTGAGACTCCGAAAATAAGGGAAAACTCGAGAATCGCTGACCTTTCCCTGTTTCGAACTCCCGATAAGTCGACTCGGCTCTGATGCGCGACTTTTTGCCTCAGTCATTTTACACTGGGTCGTAACAAGGTTCGCAAATATTCGGGACCAAAGCACGTCTGATATTATGGATGTTGGCGCACTTGCATATGTTAACCCTCGCCCCACCGGTGGCGAGGGTTATCGATGGCGAGGGTTACCGGTGGCGAGGCACATCGATGCCCCCCTAAGGTTTTTCCGGAATAACAGAAAAACGATGAGGCGCAGCACCGCGGTTGAGGGCTCTACCTCTCACTGCATCATTTTCCCACCATCCCTGAAATTTTTACCCCGGGTGACCCAAGGTCAGATCACCAGACGAGGTCAACCAAGGTCCCCTCACTTCAACTTTAGAGCTCTGTAAGAGCTACATTTCAAAGTCGATCGATTTGAAACTTCCTACACTTCATGACCCCTTCAGGGTCTACAAGGCATATGATCTGGGATTTTTCGATTTCGTGCCCTGAGGTCAGGCCACGAGGTGACCTCTCCCATTGAAAAAGCATGGGTAAAAGCTGCCTTATGATCTAAAAGTCACAAAAACGATTGAAAATGCTCGGTTTGATCAGAAAAGCGTTCTTTGACACTCTTTCACGGATTCCAGATGCCATATTTTCCCTTTCACCTCTCCAAGTTCATACAAGGTCACCAGGGGTCAAAAACAGTATCTGACAATAACTTTTGACCTAATTAAGCTAGAGTGCTGAAACAAACACCATCGTGTTTGTCTTGTCACTGGCTTTCATTTGATATACAGTAAGGTCACTTTCTGACCTTTCGTGACCTCAGGTCATATTAGGTCACGAGGTGACCTCTAGAGGTCAAACCACTGGCGAGAGGTCTTAACGTTGCACATAGTGGAAAAAGTACTGGCAATTTCCTATCAAATGTGTTTTACCAGACCTCAATAGCTCTAATGGCATAAGAGTTATGCCCAGTTTGCTTAAGCATTGCATATTTGAGTGAAAATAGCCGATCTTGACCTAATTTGACCTCTGGAGGTCAAAACATTGACCTGAGCACAACATGTGAAGTAATTTCGTACTGAATTCACGCGAGCTTTCTAGTGCACTTCGCAGATTTGCGCTAACGCCCATATTTTCGGAGTTAGAGGGGGGCCATCGATGGCCCCGGTGGGGCCAAGGTGGCGCCGGACCCCCGGTGGGGCGCGGGTTAAGAGACTATCAGTGGTAGTTCAGTGTAGTATCAGTGGCTTCGAGACTATCTCCTTAGGTATGTTTAGGCTTTAACCAGGGCCATGTGTACAGAGAAACTAAAATATTTCCAGGCATGTCAAACGTTAGAACTATCATTTTACAAAATAAGTTATTAGTTTCATTAACTCTTTGTAGCTTCGTGTCTAGATATGTGTGCCCACTTGTCATTCTAGGGGCACAAAGTACAGATAAATTTATTTTGGAACGTAAGCTTATTCTCGGAGGAAAATTTGTTCCGAAGTATTTGTTTAAATGGACATACGCATTAAAAGAAAATTCCAGTCGCTCACGGAATGTTTTTTGCCCTCTTAGATAATTAAAAACACAGGGAGTCGAAAAGTACATGTAAGCTCTGCTCAGCATAGGTGGATCCAGGAGGGCAAGGGGGCACGTGCCTCCCCCGATCGACCCTCGTCGCCCCCCTGAAAGGTCGATGGCGCCCCCCTTGAAATGTCGCTTCCAAACCCCCTCCCCCCAGGATACGAAAGTCGGCGCCCACCGACAGGATTCGGCGCCCACCTGATAGGTTTTGCCGGTCATAAGTGGCGCCCCCTGGTCCGGATGGCGCCCCCCCGATCGGCAATCCTGGATCCGCCTATGCTGCTCAGCACTTCATGGTATATATTGCCTGTCACCAATATCGACGAGTAAGCAGTTATGGATGGTAAACGTGTACCCGGTTTTATCAAAGTCGAAGTCGGTGAGTTGGGGAAAATCCGTGTCTTTGACTGCGTCACACAGAATATATTATTTTTGTGCAGGTAACCATTACAAGATTCTCTGCCACATGTCTCGCTGACGAGATGGACCCATTGAAGGTGCCCCCCCCGCCCCACTGAAACGAAAATGTTCCTCCGCCGCTGTACAATTTGCGTCACACTTCAATACGAGCCAGCCACTCAGCTATTCTGGTGCCATCGAGCCACAGCGGCCTTCAGTGGAGGCGTAGCAGTGTCCCTGAAAGGACGCACGCCCAATGTTTTTGCCTTCTGTCCACATCGTCCGGCCGCTGAGGCGAGGATGGAGGATGAGTGGCATCTTACAGTCGGCGGTGCTGCAGGTGCGACGTTCAGCCGCCCCCAGCGGCGGTACAGGCAGCTGCAGCAACTTGGTAACTCTCAGGTCCTACACCTGCAGTGCGAGCTTCCTCTGGCGTGCTGCTTCCTGCAGTCAGCTTCCGGGAAAACAGGCCGCTCGACCCAGAAACCCCAGCTGCGCCCCCGGGGTCCATCATCTAGGGCTGCAATCTCGCTGTGGCATCTCTTCTCATACCAAGCGGCATGATTCAACAGAAACTGAGGCCGAGGAAGTGGGCTGAAGGGTGGTCCCGGGAGTGATCCAGTCAGCAAAGCTAGTGCACTTTCCTGACGCCGGCCGCTGCGTGCAGATTCGCTGGAAGGATGATACTGAGTCCCTCTACCCCTTCGTGTGGCTTCGAGACAACTGCCAGTGTCCGGAGTGCTTCTTGGCCTACCCAACCTACGTGCGTTCTCTTGTTCTCAGTGACCTCGATCTGAACTGCTCGATTGAAGACTGTGTCCCCTCTGAAGACGGTGCAGCCTTGGAGATCACATGGCAGGAGGGCCATCGCAGCAGTTACAGAGCCTCATGGCTCCTGGCAAGATCTTTCAGGCTCGCTGAGCAAAAGCAGCGCCAAGCAGAGAAGCACGAGCCACGTCGACACTGGGAGGCTGCCGACCTGGAGGGAGCTATTCCTCACGCCGATTTCCGACAGGTGATGGAAGATGAGCTGACCAGACTGGACATCTTGCTGGCCCTGGAGAGGTATGGATTGGTGATCTTCAACAATTGTGGCTATGATCGTGGACCGCTGATGCAATGGGCCAACAAGCTTGGCAATATCTATTGCACCCATTACAGCGATGTACACGATGTTGAAAACAAGCCTACTCCTGTGAACCTCGCATACACTACCAAACGCCTCAACATGCACGCCGACCTGCCGTACTATCGACAACAGCCTGAAGTTCAGTGTATCCACTACAGGCGACAACACGCAGGAGGTGGAGGCATGTCGGAATTTGCTGATGCTGTCCTGGTAGCCAACCATCTGCGAGATCAAGACCCGGAGGCCTTCCGCATGCTCGCCGACACCCCTGTGGACTGGGTGAACGTCAATCTAGCTTTCGACACCGGAACCAGTCACCACAAGATTCATCAGGCGCCGGTGTTGAATGTGGACTCCGATGATCAAGTAGAAAGCATACGATTCAGCCAGGCTCAGAGAGATTCCTACTTCGGCGTGCCACTGAATAAGGTTGAGCGCTGGTACCGGGCATTCTCTCTCTTCAACAACATGCTGAACCTGCCAAAGTACAAGCTTTCTTTCCTCCCCAACGAGGGTGACATGGTCATGTTTGATAACACACGGCTTGCCCATGGCAGGGAGGACTTTGCCAGCCCGAAGCAAGCAGAACAGCGGGTGATGCAGGGAGGATATATTAGTCTGGACGTGGTCCGGGATCATCGCCGGGTTCTGCAGCATCGGCTGGGCGACAATCCGTTTAATTTGTGAATGGCCATGTCTCATTGATGACGCCAGCTTGCCTCAGCATGCGTGAGTTTACCTTTGACGCCCGGAACCAAATGCACGAGCCCAGAAAGAAGCTCAGCTTTTATGTGAGCTTTTGGTTCACTTAATCCTGAACTGCCATTGAGTCAGGCTCAGGAAATCACAGCCAAAAACGTTTTTGTGCCGGAATTTAATTTGAGTCAGCTTCACCTGATCCGAATGAACTTGACACAAAAACAATTTCTGGATCCGGAAATTATCTGTCGGCACCTAGCCTGAAAAAAACTAGGAATGAATAGATTGACTAAGTAAGCCTGGTTTAAAACTGAATCGCTCTGTTTTCTGACACAAAATTGAGTCAAAGAGTCATATTTTCTTGATTCTCTCTTTCGGACTGAGTCACCACTACCAGCAAGTCGGCTCAAGATGCACAAAGACTTAGAAGTCTATACGTATAGCGCTTTCGCACGGCTGGTTATTCTGGTGCATGGAATTGAGCATATAATGTTTATATGTTTTTTATCAGAGATGAGAGCTGAAAACCAGTTCACTTAAATTTTCACTATTTTTCTCAATAAAGAAGATATGAGCTCTTGATAAACCTTGTATCAAGAAGAAAATTCAAGGACGCGCACAAGTAAGCTACGCTATCTTCTACAAGAGAATCTCAACATATTTGGCCAAATGATCGGCTTGCATGCAGTTTGGGAATTGTTACTACTGAGTCTCCGACAGTGCCTAACTGTTTCATTACATGTTCATTAAATGCTTTTAGCGTTCTGAGTTAATAAATATACATTGTTGGTGCATTAAAAAAATCAGAGAATTATTTGTAGCTTTACTATGCCATCCTTTCGGCTGCACTACTGAACATTTTATCCTCTGGGCGTACCGCCACCCAGTGTCAAGAAATATCCAAGTCTGGGACGTGACAGTCCCCCGTGAATGTTGAACGTTCGACGTCTCCGTTTTGGAAACAGGAGCGGTCGCAGGAGCACCGCTTGGGAGGTAACTCGGGAAAATCGTAAAAACATGGTGTTTTTTCATAGAAAATCGGCCACAATTCGCCAATTTGGAGGGGCGATGGGCCTTGCCTCCTCCCCCTCCTCTGCGTCCGCTAGTGTTTGTAAGCAGATCAGTGCCTGCCGGCTGCCTGCAAGAAATTGCGCCCGAACTGCTGAGTACACAATTTTGCCCGCATACATCACAAAGACCAACTTGATCAGTAATCTATGGATGAGTTATGACTTTTGTTGAATCTTCTATTTCTACTTGGCATCGTCCCTTCCTTTTGTTTTGAAGATGACATCATATTTATTGATAGAGCGAACAATTAGGCATGCCCTGCTCCCAGTTCAAAAGAAGCTCTTGAAGTCGGAAGGCTGGGAAGAGGTTTAGTGGCATATTTTTACACCTCTCTGATTCAGTGTAAATATATTTTAACAAAAAAATCAACATTTTTGACATCGGTTCCGTTGTGTATGGCTTGTGATAGCTGAAATGCGATTGTGCGAGTTTTATTCCAAAGGTTAACACATCCAAACATGTGGTTTTTTACCTTTGTTCAGATGATATTGAGGTATGGGCATCCTGTCGACTCGTTTTTCTGGTTAGAATGATTTTTTCCTTGGAGATCCACCTAATTTTGTGGAGAAGACAAAGCTGCATCTAAAATTATCAATTCTTACCATCTCAGAGGGCAGGGGCGTAGCCAGGATTTCGCTCAGGGAGGGGTGGTGCCCCGAAAAGGGCCCCTGCGACAGTGCCAAAAGGGCCCTGATGGTTAAAAAGGGCCCTGCTTAAAACAGAACAGAGTGCTGAAGAGGGCTTAAGAGGGCCCTGTCTGGTATAAAATGCCAAATTTGGCCACAGAGCATAGTGCAGGCGAGCCGCGCTTCGCGCAGCTCGTGTCCTCAGGGGGCTCTTCGGGCCCTCAGGGGGGGCGGCTGTCCCTACCGCCGCCCCTTGGCTACGCCCCTGTCAGAGGGCAACATCTACCTCCACAACGATCCATATTTTGCTTTTGAGCAGAGGAACTACTGCTTCAGTTTCACTAGCCTCCAAGGCACTGGCGTAGCAGGAGTTGCTCCAGGAAGGTCAACCTCGAAGGAAAGAGATCCATCTCAGTATGGGTGGCGCTAATACATCACCGGTCAGCAGTCAAAATGAGTCCGGTATGGGAAGATACGTAACTGACTAATTTGATTGCACCAATTTTCAACAATGCTCACTGCGGGTGTGCTAGGTGCCAAGTCAACTGTGGCATCGATAGATCCAGGATTGTCGATCCGGTGGAGTAGGGCATGTGCTCGAGGGGCATCGTCCAGACCAGGGGGCACCACTTTTTGACGGTAAAACCTATCAGGTGGGCGCCAAATGCTATCGCGGGGCCGCCGATATTCGTATCCTATGGATGGAGGAAGGGGGATGGGAAGTGACATTTCAAGAGGGTACCGTTGACCCTTAAAGGAAGTATCTCACTTTTAGTATGGGCTTTGAACTGAGTTAGCAGTTTTATAGAGTATGTCGAGAAACAACTATTGACGTATTTCATTTCACCCAAAACTCTCCGTAAGAAATGTCCGCAAACTTTAAAGTTCGAAGTAAAGGAGCTTACTATCTTATTTTCAAACCATGAAATAATCTCTTTTTAAAAACCCATCTGGCAGTGCATGTCACGTGATAAATGCTCACAAATGGCATGGCCACTCAATCTGGCAAGCCGCCGGAAGATGCCAGATTCGTGATTACACACAATCCGCGGGTCAACCCAGCCAGGGGCGTAGCCAAGATTTCGCTCAGGGAGGGGACGGCACCCCGAAAAGGGCCCCTGCGACAGCGCCAAAAGGGCCCTGATGGGTAAAAAGGGCCCTGCTTGTTACAGAATAGAGCACTGAGGAGGGCTTAAGAGGGCCTTATCTGGTATAAAATGCCAAATTTGGCCACAGAGCATAATGCGGGCGAGCCGCGCTTCGCGCGGCTCGTGTCCTCGGGGGGGAGGCCTTCGGGCCCTCAGGGGGGGGGTGGCTGTCCCTGCCGCCCCCCTTGGCTACGCCCCTGAACCCAGCGTAGTAACAAAAGAAGACTGTTATTTTTGTCTTGAACGATTTGAGGTGAAAACAACATGTTATTTCCTTATTTTCAGGCATATTTTGTCCATAAATTGTTCCTTTGAGAATGTCTATAAATTGGTCTATTCCCTTTCAGGAAGGCGCTGTGACTATTTCAGGGGGCGCTAAGGGTGAATAGGGGGTTGGGGAGGCATTGCGCCAAGCACGCACTTGTGCCCTGGATCCGCCTATGGAGTGAGACAAGTATAACGGAACTGCATTGGCCCAGGCCAAATGGCTTTATTTGTGCACTCAAACAGACCGAAGTTTACTTAAGGATTGATTACATCGGACCGTCAGACGCGCATTATTCCCTAGAAACTTACTGCGCCCAAATACAACAGCACACCTTAAGGGGAGATACGCGAAAAAAATTATTGGATAGATTAAAAGGTCACAAAAAGTTATTTCAGAAGTCTTATTCTCATTTTTGCGAATTCGGCCTGCAAATGCCTTAAAATTGCTTTCAAAGTCAACATGTCTAGACGACTTTACCGGTACACCTCATATCGGTGTATATGACGTACACACGGCTAAGGCTATCAATTTCTCTAAGAATTAGGTCACATCTATCCTAAACAGTGATATAGAACTTTGGACTACTACAGAAAAAAATACTTTAGAAAAACAACATTCCAAAACTCTTTTCAAACAGAAATATAGGGCTTAAAAGAAATCACAATTAACCAATCAGAAGCCTAGGAAATCCCAAACCGGGGTCACGTGACCTATCTGACGCAAAAGTTTTGTCATCCTGGGGCTGAAGCAGAACATGACTCAAGTCCCGAGGTATGAAACCGCTGAAGACTTGAGTAATTATGTTTTTTTCGTTTCTAGGGCAAACTAATTCATTTTGTAGTTTTTAAAAGCTTTTTAAAATTAATTCAAATACAAATACAGGAGAACAGACATTTGTATTACAAAAAAAACATTGCTTCTCAACTTTAAATAGTTTTCGAGAAGTAAGTGATGGTTGAAGGTTTCAGCATTTTATCGGAGCTGTCAACCTATTTCGATAATAATTGAGTGGCTTCCCAAAGTTTTGCCGAAGATACAAAAATAATTGATAGTTTCGTAATCAGGATTTTTCAATTAGCAAGAAACCACAATAATAATTTGTTCACGTATCTCCCTTTAATGACACTTATAATTTGAACACTATTTTTGGTACGAGGCCACAGTTTTGACAATTTTAGCATTTTCTCTCCGGCCTCTTAACAGTCGAGTTTAAAACTATAAACTACAGCTAGTGTAACCATAGTTTTCAGCAAAAAAACAAGCAATCATAAGTGACCATAGTTTGCAAAAAAGAAGATATTTGGTCATTGCATGTTTTCGATTATTCGGGGTATGTGCCTATATGATGCCTTTGGTTTTTAAGCACCATGGCATCAAGATTCTGACGCAGGATTGTGCACAATCTTTCGGACATGCCCGAATATAGAAGCACTACATGTTTCCAACCTTTCATCCCAGATTCGAGGAGGTAGGCTAATAACATCATATCAGCCCATTATCGTAGTTCGGTCAATTATATAATATCCTCAGCTAAAATTCAGTGCCTTTTACTGTGGGTCACAGGAAAAACGATCGTAATTCCGCACTGCAGTTTTTGCACATCTTAAAAAGGAGTGCAATTTTGTAACGTGCTATTTTTGCTTCGTATGAGGCCGCATCTGGCAATGAAGTGCCTCCTGCAGCACAAATCCTCTAACTACCTGTGGAACACATGCAATACCCAAACAGAAAATGCATGCGTTTCCAAACAAACGGTCTCGTTCGCTCTGTCTCACCAGATTCAGAGTCAACAAAAATGTTGACACAGCAGAGGGACTATGCACTTCCGGAGATGACCGTTTTGACAGCTGACCTTGGGTTTCTTCGGGCACTTCAATTCGCCTCATAAAAACATGGACAGAGTTCAGCGCTGTCGAATGTTTACTTCAACCTTGCTCCGTGGAGTGGTAAGATATCTGGGAGCTGTTTAAAAATGCAGGTCCCCGTCACATCTGCAACGCTAGCCTCCATCTAAATTAAACACTTAGCAAAGAGTATGTGTCTGGTACATGTATCGTGTAACTGTTTACCAAGTTCATCCGCACTAAGGCTATCCTGAACTAGCTCTTAGCCCCATGGCTGCTCGCAATGCAAACTTAACACGGGACCCCGCTGGGGTCCCTTGCATGACGCGCCCCGCTGGGGGCGTTTTTCGCCCCCCTCCGTATCTCATTCCCCACAAAAGCTAAAGGAAAATTACGGGCGGCGTTCGAAAGCTCTTGACAAGACAAACACATTTTATACGAAGAATTTTATGTCAGGTCAATATTGAGGTCAGCATAGGTCAAAGAAGGCTCCATAGGCTTACAACAGAGCAATGTACGCTTCCTTCTCTAGATCTGCCCTCAGGGGAGCTAGAGCAAATATTTACGCATCATTGGATTTCTCTCATCGCGGCAAATCGAATGATGTATAATATGATCTTGCTAGGTTAAATAGTCAAAATGACCTGACCTCGACCTAGGTTAGGGTCACAGAGTGACCTGGTGTGGTCATGTTGCATATCAATCAACTCCCCGTGACAATATAAGCACAATGCAAAAAAAGAGAGCTTTATCTCAATTCACTGAGAAGTTATTGGTAAAACAATCACTCTTTGCTCCCGTGACCTGATTTGACCTTTGAGAGGTCAGATGCTCAAAAACTAGACTTTAAGGTCAAGATCGTGGTAAGGATAGACGGTTTGAGGGTTTTCAGCTTTATCTATTCAGTATTTACTGAAAACGAGCCCATTCTATTTTTCACTCTAGAGTTAAAATGGGGTGACTAAAAAATTGACCCCACCTTAGGTCAACAATATCAAAATTCCGAGATAGCAGATTTGTGGACCCTAATGACCTTATCATATTGTGGAAGTTTGAAACTGATCGGTTTGCTAATGTTCCCTGGGCGCTGCTTCAAACTCGTAATTTTAGGTTTTGAGGTCGGGCCACTTGACCCTAAATAGCTCCTTGACCTGACATGACCTTAACTCAAAAATTTGGTCAGATGTGTAAAATTGATCAGGAATAAGGTAATGTAAGTTTTGTTGTTCTACGTCTCTTTGTTTTTGAGCTATCTGGGGAAAACCAGGAGGGGCGAATTTCGCCCCCAGCGGGGCGCGTGTTAAACGGAGTGCCTCACTTTTATAATGGGTTTTCAACTGAGGTAGAAATTTTTAGAGCGTGTTGAGAAACCACTATTGGCATACTTAATTTCTCCCAAAGCTTTCGGTATAAAATTTCCGCCAACTTTAAAGCTCAAAGTAAAGGGGCTTATTGCTTTATTTCAAAAGCTGAAGGAATACCTTCCATGCGGTTGCTGTAATCTCATTGGTCTGAAACCCCACCCCTCGCCCACTCGCTGATACCCTGCTAGCGAGTGAACCAGCATGGAACTGCCTATCGACCGAAAACTTCAAACGAGCAACCGTCTATTGCAGAGCATCATTGGGCCAAAATTAACCCAATGGCCGCAACATGCATCACATCCTGCCTCTCCCGTACCTGCCAAAACAAATATCAATTGTTTTTTTGTCAAAATCCAGTCCTAAAATTGTTTCTTTACATCAGGAATATGCATTGCCTTTCTCAGTGGCGTAGCCAGGATTCGGCCAAGGGGGTCCGACTACCGTCTACCCCTACGACTACCGTCTACTGTCCAACTACCCCGTTAAAGTTACCTGTGCCCTTAAATTAAGTTGAGGTCCTATGAGTTGATTTTAAGGTCCCCTGAGCTTCTCGGGGCCCCTGAACCGGCCTCTGATGCCATACACAATCCTCTTGAGCTGAACTGAGCGCCCAGATAGTTTGACAGCAGAACTGTTCTAGGATGCCTAAACGAGCAGGAGCCGAACCAACAGGGCCCCGTGAGTTGGCCAGAACCCATATCCACCGACCAGGGGGCCCCTGATCTGAGCTGTGACCGTAAAGTTAATATTGTCCCTTGAGCTAATCTGGATCCCCTGTGATGCACAGAAGACCCTAAACTTATCTGAGGCCCCTGCACAGGAATAGCGCCCCTGCTTTGAAATTGGGTTATAAGCTTTAATGGAAACCCTGGACTGTTCTGAAACCCCAAATATGCCGGCAAGGGGCCCCTGGATGATCCAGGCCCTTAAGCTTATCTGGTCATCAGAGCTGATATGGGCCTCTGTGTTGAACTGAGGGCCCCTGAGATGGTCTGGGATCCCTATAAGGCTTTACAGCCACTGACCTGGCGGCCGTGAGCTTGAATGGGTCCCTTGAGATGTTCTGACAGTGATGTAGCCAGAGGAGGGCGGTCCCTGGGGTCCGCGGACCCCCTTGGGCTGACCTTATGCACTAAAAACACAAAAATTGATCTCGGGGGCCCCTGAGATTGGTCTCGGTGGGGGGGGCGGGCCTCCCGAGCTTGGTCTCAGGAGGCCCCCGATAATCGGTATCGAGGGCTCCAGAGTACCGAATATTGATCTAGGGGGACCCCTGTGCTCAGTCTCAGGCGGTCCCGAGCTTGGCCTCAGGGCCCCCGAGCTTGTTCTCAGGGCCCATCCTACCCGAGCTCGGTCTCACGGGTCTTTCGATATTGGTCTCACGGGCCTTTCTATTTTGGTCTCAGGGCCCCCGAGCTTGGTCTCAGAGGCCCCGAGCTTGGTGTCTGGGGGCCCTCCGAGCTTGGTCTCAGGGAGCTACCGAGCTTGGTCTCAGGGGCCCTTCGAGTTTGGTCTCAGGGCCCCCGAGCTTGGTCTCAGGGGCCCCCAATCTTGGTGTCAGGGAGCCATCCGAGCTTGGTCTCAGATAACCTCCGAGCTTGGTCTCAGGGCCCCGAGCTTGGTCTCAGGGGACCCCCGAGCTTGGTCTCAGGGGCCCCTGATCATCGGTATTGAGGGATCCGGAGTACCGAACATTGATCTCGGGGCCCCGTGAGCTCGGACTCACGGACCTTTCGATCTTGGTCTCACGGGCCTTTGCCCCAGAGCTTGGTCTCAGGGCCCCCGAGCGTGGCCTTAGGGGACCCCTGAACTTGGACTCAGGGGCCCTGAGCTTGGTCTCACGGGCCTTCCGAGCTTGGTCTCAGGGGGCCCCCGATAATCGGTATCGAGGGCTCTGGAGTACAGAATATTGATCTCGGGGGCCCGTGAGCTTGGTCTCAGGGGCCCCCGAGCTTGGTCTCAGGGGACAACCGAGCTTGGTCTCAGGGGGCAAGCTTGGTCTCATGGGCCTTTCGATGTTTGGTCTCATGGGCCTTTCGATCTTAGTCTCACGGGGTCTCGAGCTTGGTCTCAAGGAACCCCCGAGCTTGGTGTCAGGGGCTTTCGAGCTTGGTCTCAGGGAGTATCCGAGCTTGGTCTCAGGTTCCCCTCGAGCTCGGTCTCAGGGGCCCCCGAGCTTGGTCTCAGGAGTTCAGGACCCCCTCGGGGTGCCCCCGACTATTGATATCGAGGGACTCATGAGTGAGGCACGAGCATTAGCCTCATGAGACCCAGATTTTGGTCCCAGGGGCCCCCAAGCCTGGGTTCAGGACCCCTAAGCATCGGCATCGAGGGGTTCCAGAGTACCAAGCATTAGTCTCGGGGGGGCTCAAAATATTGTTCTTGAGGGCCCCGGAACATCGGTGTCGAATACTACTGAGAAAAGCGCGAGCATGGGTCTAAGGGTGCCCCTGAGCCTGATCTAAGTGGGACCCCGAGCTTGTTCTTAGGACCCCCGGGCATCAGTATCAAGGGGCTCCGGAGTATTGGTCTAGGGGTAGCAATTATTTTAGGGGCCTCCAAATGGTGATTTCGGAGGGCCCCCGAAAGTGTGGATGCAGTGGTGTAGCCAAGGGGGCCCTAGGCGTCCGCAGACCCCCACCCCTTGGGCCAATCTGAACCACTGCAAAGGATTCTCTGATCACGGGGCCCCCAGAGTCAATCTCAGGGGCCCCTGAAGATTCGTTCTTAGGGCGTCCCGAGTCGGCCTCACGGACCCCGCCCTGAGAGTCGGTCTCAAGGCCCCCGAAAGTAGATTTCGGGGGCCCCTGAGGGTTGGTATCAGGGGCCCCAAAAGTCGGTATCAGGGGCCCCGGGAGTCTGTCTCAGGGGAGGGGGGCCGAGCTAGTCTCAGGGCCACCCCCCCCCAGAGAGTGGTTCTTAGGGCCCTGCAACAGTCTATTTCAGGGGGCCCCTGAGAGTCAGTCTCAGAGAACACCAAGAGTCGGTCAAGGGGACCCCAAGAGTCTGTCTTAGGGGACCCTGAGATTCCGTCTCGGGTTCCCCTGAGAGTCTGTCTCAGAGAACCACAAGAGTGAGTCTCAGAGCACCCCAAGAGTCGGTCTCAGGGGCCCTCATAGTCTCACGGGTTTTCTCTCTCAGGAATCAATATTTAGTTTCAGGTGGCCCCGAGAGTTAATCTGGGGGTCCAAGAGTTAGTCTAATTGGATCCGCAAAGTGCTGGTTTCAGGGGGCCCAGTGGGGTAATTTTGGGAGCCCTCGAGATATAGCCTCAGGCTGTGCCCCCTCCCCCGAGTTTTGGTATAAGCGGCCCCAAGAGTCAATCTCAGGGAGCACCCAAAAGTTAGTCTCAGAGGGCTCCGGTTGTCAGTCTCAGAGACATCAGAGGGTTAATCACGGGGTTCTGAAAGTAATTTCCAGAGGTGCTCCCGATTTTTGGTCTCACGGGCCCAGAATTAGCCTTAGGCCCGCGAGAGCTAATCTGGAGTCTCCGAGAGTCAGTCTCAGGAACGCCAAAGACTCAGTCTCAGAGGTGACTCCACCCCCCCCCCGGGTGTTTGTCTCAGGGGCGCCCTAGAGTAAGTCTCAGAGGGCTGTCGGAAGTCATTCCCAGCCCCCCCTCCCCCACCCCAAAGACAGCCTCAGGGGACCCCAATAGCTAATCTGGATGGCCACGATAGTCAGTCTCATTCCCCCCTCCCGAGCAAATCTGGGGGCCCAATAATTAGTCTCAGAGGTGCTGGCGATAACTAATCTCAGGAGCCCAGAGAGATTCTCAGGGGCCCCAGTTTTGATCAAGAGGCGCCGTGAATCAGTCTCAGAGACCCCTTGAGATCTAATCGGGAGAGCGGCCGAAAATTAGCTTTGTGAGTGCCGCCAAGTGTTGGTCTTAGGTGGCTTCAGAGCTCAAATAAAAATTTTCAAAATCATATGCCTCGGAAAAAATGTACCTAGTCCCATTGCGCACTAAAAAAGGACAAATTGAAACATGTCGATCAGGCACCATTATCGAAGGAAAGGCAAAAATTAGTCCAATTTTACCATAAGAGCAAATCGAACAGGGAATTTGGCACTTTAGTCAATTTTTAATCTTGTAGCTTAACACTAATAAATACATTCCTAAATATTCTGAAATAAACAACTTTCCAATATTTTCGTAGGAAGCCCGACAAACAAGGGTAATGACAGAAATTGATGAGCATAATCCCAAAAAGAAAAAATAGTTATGGAAGGTTGAAAATAATAATAACAGAGTGAACCAAAGCGATAGATATCTTGGGCGCCTTTTGTCTTGGTAATTTGCTCGTTTACAAGATAGCAAGGGTAAGAAAGCAACTGGATCTCAACAGGATCTGTCGACGGAATAGAGGTTATGTAACGTTCAAGATATACTCTCATATCCCTTGTATCTTTATTCGTTTTTTTGGTTTCTTTGGAAATTTCCTGACTAAAGAGTTAATGGATTCGACACCGGGAAATAATTGCCAATCATTTCCCGTAGATCATCTCTTCGTACTCAAAACGACTGACCTCCAATAACGTCATGTCTGATTACCCGAGTGAATTGAGGTAGACTCAGGTTTAGCATCATGCGCGCATCAACATTGAACTTCCCGAAACATGGCTTAAGCTGTTATTATAGCCACGCTACCATATAAGTTATTGGCCATCATTAATATTTGGTGACCTTAGTTTACCAACACTTGGTCGGATCGAAAAAACCAAACTATAAACAAAATAAGAATGAATGCTTAAAAAGCCATAACAAAATTTCCTTCGTGTGAATGTTATAATGTTAAAATACTATACAAAAGATATAGGAGATGGGCCCAGTTACTAAGGGGACCCCCGGCCTGGGGCCCCCGACGGTAGTCGGACCCCTCCTTGGCTGAATCCTGGCTACGCCACTGTGTTCTGAGACTCTACATCAGCCACCCTGGGACCCCCTCAGCCTAGATCCCTGAGCCCCTAAGCCCTGAGCTAATCTGGGTACCGCTGTGCTTAACTGGGGCCTCTGATCTGGTATGGGGGCCCTGAACTCTTCTAGGGTCCCTGGCTAAGGTGGGGTCGTGAGCTTGAATGGAGCCCCTGAGCTGGTATGAGAGGGGACCCTATATCAGCCGATCTGGGCCCCTGAGCTGAGCTGGCCTGTACTGAACAAGAGCCCTGAGCTGGTCTGGGACCTCTGAACTGTTCTAGCATCATTGAGCTAAGCTGGGATCCGTGAGCTTGAACAAGTCCCTTAAGCTGTTTTGAGACCCTACTTAAGTCGACCTGGGGACCTCCGAGCTGAACCGGGCCCCTAAGCTAATCTGGCACCCTGTGCGAAACTGGAGCTCCCCTGTGATGAGCTTCTAGGGGTGCTGTGCTTATGTAGGGTCCCTTGATAAGCTGGTCCCGAGGCTAATGCACTGGCCTGGGCCCTTGAGCTGACTGATCTGGGTTCCTGAGCCATTGTCTGGACTTTGGGGCCCTCCGAGATAATTTGGCGGCCCCAGGGCGGCATAGGAATAGGAACCGGGGGTCAGGAGGATACTGCCCCCCCCTTTTGAGGTGGGGCCCGCAACGAATATACAAATATCAGTAACTGTAATATAGAACAAGAAACCCAAACGGCCCCGATAGCTTGTCTGGGAACGTTCAAGTTCGGTAGTACGCTGCCTGCAAGCCCCTGGAGGAGGAGCGCTTCATAAAAAACCAAGGCACCTACTACCCGAGTGTTTCCAAATGAGTCCCGAGAACTCACTTTCTGTATAGCTTAGGTCAAGCTTGGTGCCTGATGTCATTTAAAGGGAGATACGCGAAAAAATAGTATTGTGGTTTCCTACTATTTGAAAAATCCTGATTACGAAACTGTCAATTATTTTTGTATCTTCGGCAAAATTTTGGAGGCACTCACTTATCGAAATAGGTTAACAGTTCCGATAAAACGCTGAAACCTTCACCCATCACTTACTTTTCGAAAACTATTTAAAGTTGAAAAGAAATATTTTTGTAATACAAATGTCTGTTCTCCTGTATTTGTATTTGAATGAATTTTAAAAGCTTTTAAAAACTACAAAATGAATTAGTTTGCCCTAGAAATGGAAAAAATAATTACTCAAGTCTTCAGCGGTGTCGTACCTCAGATCTTGAGTCATTTTCTGCTTCAGCCCCAGGACGACAAAACTTTTGCGTCAGATAGGTCACGTGACCCCGGTATGAGAATTCCTAGGCTTCTGATTGGTTTATTATGAATAAGTAATTTTTCTGTAGTAGTCCAAAGTTTTACATCACTGTTTACGATAGATATGACCTAGTTCTTAGAGAAATTGATATTCTTAGCCGTGCGTACGTCATATAAACCGATATGAGTTGTACCGGTAAAGTGGTCTAGAAAGGTTGACTTTGAGAGCAATTTTAAGGCATTTGCAGGGCGAATTCGCAAAAATGAGAATAGGACTTCTGAAACAACTTTTTGTGACCTTTTGATCTAGCCAATAAAAATTGTTTCGCGTATCTCCTTTTAAAGGGAGATACGCGAAAAATTTTTATTGGCTATATGAAAAGGTTACAAAAGTTGTTTCCGAAGTCCTATTCTCATTTTTGCGAATTCGGCCTGCAAATGCCTTAAAATTGCTCTCAGTCAACATTTCTAGACGACTTTACCGGTACACCTCATATCGATGTATATGACGTACACACGGCTAAGGCTACCAATTTCTCTAAGAATTAGGTCATATCTATCCTAAATAGTGATGTAGAACTTTGAACTACTACAAAAAAGATTACCTTAGAAAAACACCGTTCCAAAACTCTTTTGAAGCAGAAATATAGGGCTTAAAAGAAATCACAATTAACCAATCAGAAGCCTAGGAATTCTCAAACTGGGGTCACGTGACCTATCTGACGCAAAAGTTTTGTCATCCTGGGGCTGAAGCAGAAAATGACTCAAGACCCGCGGTACGAAACCGCTGAAGACTAGAGTAATTATATTTTTTCCTTTTTAGGGCAAACTAGTTCATTTTGTAGTTTTTAAAAGCTTTTTAGAATTAATTCAAATAAAATTCAGGAGAACAGACATTTGTTATATAAAAAACATTACTTTTTAACCTTAAATAGTTTTCGAAAAGTAAGTGATGGATATGAGCATGGGTAAGTGATGGGCATTTTATCGAAACTGTTAATCTATTTCGATAATAAGTGAGTGGCCTCCCAAAATTTTGCCGAAGATACAAAATAATTGATAGTTTCATTATCAAGATTTTTCAAATAGCAAGAAACCACAATAATAATTTTTTCGCGTATCTCCCTTTAAGGCTTTTCACTAACTAGCCGTAGCGAAGTAATTGATATCTTAGGTTGAGGGTGGGTGGGTTCCTGTGCCCCTCGTCAAGGCGAATGTTACTCAGACCCCTTCAATGCGCGTGTTAGAATAAGATTGAGGAGGAGAATCGGGGGTGTATAGGGGACATAGCCGTCGACAACGGGGGTATGGCGGGATGCGTCCACCAACTGGTGAACCGAAGGAAACGGCCCCTCAAAATTGTTGGCCTCAGTGGCGGATCCCAGGGGGGGCAAAGGGGCCGTGGGCCGCCTCCAAAGCCTAGATAGCATGTGTTTGATCCCCAAAAGGGTCCAATTTTAGCCGTTTTTAAACACTATGTTTTGGCAATTTTCTCAATATAGCCCCCCCCACCGAATTGTTGGTTTGGCCTCCTCTCAAAAGCTGCTACTGGATCTGCCAGTGATTGGTCTCGATATATGTGTTTTATAGGCGGATCCAGGATTGCCGATCCGGGGGCACCTTCGGAGGGGTGCCATCTGGTCCGGGGGCGCCACTCTTGACCGGCAAAACCTATCAGATGAGCGCAAAATCCTATTGGTGAGCGCCGATTTTCGCATCAAGGGGGAGAGGGGGTGGGAAGCGACATTTCAGGAGGCGCCATCAACCTTTCAGGGGCGCTGTGACCATTTCAGTGGGCGCCGAGGGTCGATCGGGGGCACGTGCCCCTTGCTCCCCCTGGATCCGCCTATGATGTGTTTTGCATGTTATCACTATTCTGTGTGGACCTACCGAAATGTTTCCAATTTTAATGGTAGCGAAGTGCATCGGCAGCCTTTTCAAAGGCAGATATATGTATAAGCTTAATCTCCCACCCTCCCCCTCTTCCTCCCGGTCATTACCACACCCGGACGCCTGCCCCCTCCCGGCCCTCCCATATCAAAAATTCAGTGGCAACACCCCTGAGTAGTGGGCAAATGCATTCTCCCCTGGTCCGCCCCTGCTTCCCAACGCAAGCAGTGACGCGTTTCGCCGTAATTCAGCGCAATCCTGGCGTCACCTCGCCCAGCGGGCGTGGCTTCCTCTAAATCCCCTCCCCGCCCCAGAACCTCGATCGAAAACCTCTCGAAGTCACATTTTTGGATCAATCACACCATGGACACTCGGATGATGTTGAACATCTTCACCATTTATTATTATGACACAACCGTACTGAGTATTATATCACAGAGCTCTCGCTAGATGGCAGGGTGCTAATTAGCTGATCAGGTCATCAGCTGACGGATATTAGCGGCGACAGAAATAGACCCAGAAATAGAGCGCGAGAGTCTCTATTGCCTTGGCGACAGTTAAAGTCGAAATTGGGGCGGGCCGGTGATAATTTATCAATACATTCTTGACGAAGGACTAGATTGCAGATGATCACAGTATCTATCTTCTCATGACATATGATGATGTCATAGCATCGCTCCAAAGGCTTGGTGATGTCTCTGGTCGGTGTAAAATCACGTGAGTAGGGTGGCGAACAAAGCGAGAATAGGTAGATTGCATTGTCTTGTCATCAGAAGTTCAGGCGACAAGGCGCCTGCGCTTCTAATATCGTTCAAAAATACGTGAATTGAACATGAGCATGTCATAAACCTTTGTAGCATGCACTTTGTGATAATCTTATGGTAATTGGTACGGTACCTAATTGGCAATAATAATATAGGTAGGTACATAGGCGGATCCAGGATTGCCGATCGGGGGCACCTTCCCGGGAGGGCGCCATCCGGACCGGGGGCGCCATCCGGACCAGGGGGCGCCACTTAGACCGGAAAAAGCTATCAGGTGGGCGCCAAATCCTATCGGTGGGCGCCGACTTTCGCATCCTGGGGGTGGGAAGCGACATTTCAGGGGGCGCCAAGGGTCGATCGGGGGCACGTGCCCCCTTGCCCCCTGGATCCGCCTATGGGTAGGTACATGGCCGCGGGAAACACACAGTCAAGATGGGTGATGTAATGAAAAATAGAAAAAAATGTATCGTATCAAGGGACCTGATTTGTTATTGGCCTCTATGTTGCGAAGCTCTCAAAGCCTGGAATATTCATTTGAAGTTTAGGAAGCAAGGCGAAAGAGGTTGCCGTGGCTACCCGTTAGCTGTAACTTATGCTTCGTCTGTTTTTATCCAGAGGGGCAGATGGACACTCACCAAATCTCGTAAAACACCGCTATTATTTTCACCTATATGTATTATGTGTCCCTTTCCCAACCGCCCTGCCAAGATTTGGCATTGTTAACCAGGGTGGGACAGGGGACACGTCCCCCCACATGGGTGCCGACGCTGGATTCTCAAAATAAGGAAGACGATCACGCTGTATGAAGACAACTGGGACTTCTTTTCCTGCTGTTTTCGGTTCCATCCTGCGATCAGACGTTCGCTGCAGAAGTGGTTATGAATATGATGAGGTGCGAGCTCCCCCTCCCTGAGCGGACCTACCTCCGCCGCTGCCCGGCCGCACGCCAGTGACCTGAAGCGGCGGCTGAGCGAGCGGGGTCAGGCGTGAAGTTATCGAGTGGACAAGGACGAATGTGGACGTGGCCGATGGGTTGACACGCGTTGCTGTTGTTGTTGATTTACGGTAAGAATACGAATGACATTCTAACAAATGTGATGCTTGAATCCAGTTTCTATACCTCGCTCAAAGTGGCAAGCACCCCAGGCTTCTTTGATCTGTCGTATGCTTATTTATAAATTAACCAGGTCAATTATCCCTAAATCCGCCAAGACCGACTGTGTTTTGGCCCATTTCAATTTCGGTGAATTTCCCTCAGAAAATATATGTTACTATTGTTGCTGAGTTGCCCCTTCCATAATGCTTAGTTTGGATTTTCATCTGTTTAAACGTGTCCAAAAGTCGATATAAAGTAAGGTATAGCTAGGTTTTTTTGGTCACCATAAAAAGCGTTTTCTCCCCCAGGGCTTCCCTGGAAATGGCTTGCCCCCCTCCCCCCTCATGTTTACTGAAGGTCTGATTGCGGCACTGTTGACTTCTACTGCCGAAGAACTTAGGCGGATCCAGGTCTTCAATATGGGTGGGTCACATGGTTAGGGGCCAGGATTTCATCCAGGGTTGGGGGGCACACCCAGAAATGATTGGTTAAGCTCTTCTGCGCCGAAAATTGTTTCTATGTCTCACCTGTGGAAACCACGGCTTTTTGCGAATAATTTCTATAAGTGAAATATTTTCAGAATATAGACTGCTCGCACTTACCTTGCATCCGTTAACGGTGTTGGTGGGACCTGTTGCTTGACTGGTTTTGAGTGAATTTCTCGTCATGACTGGAAATTCAACATTAACGCTGTATCGTCACGCGTTCGATACAGAGGATGCGAACAACTACCGACCCGGTAAAACACATGTATTTACAACTCCAACCTCCACCCTCGCCACACAGCCTGCAACGGGATCTTCACGTGTCTCTGACGGTGCGAGCTATCCACTTGCTGTACACGGTGACGTCCGTGTAGAGTCCGGGCAGGCTGGGCCTGCCGCAGCCAATGCCGGCCGAGACCACGCCCACCACGTGCGCCTTGTCCTCGACCTCCACCACCAGCGAGCCGCCGCTGTCCGCCTTGCAGCTATCCCGGCCGCCCTCCTTGTAACCAGCGCACATCTGGCCCGGCAGAATGGGCAGTTTCTTGCCGGCGTCCTCGTACCACTTCAGACAAGTCGGCCGGTCCAAGATGGGCACTCGTGTCCACAGGAGCGATGCCGGCTCCGACCCGCCCTTGAACGGCTCGCCTGTGTAGCCCCAGCCGGCCAGGGCGGCTCGCTGCCCAGTGAATTTCTCCGCTCCTGGTCCTGGCAGACAGGCCGGCTGGATGTACCGGCTCCACGTCAGCTTTTTGGCCAGCTTCAGAAGTGCCACGTCGTTCTTGAACTGTCCCTCTTTAAAGCCGTCGTGCGAGATCTTTTTGGCCACTTTGACATTGAGCCGACCCTGTTCTTTCACGTCAAGCCTATGACCGCCAACTGTGACGCTGAAGCGGGCCATGGGTTCGTTGTTCTTGAAGCAGTGGGCTGCCGTGAGGATGTGCGTCTCGCTGATGATGGTGCCCATGCAGAAGTGGTGGCCGTTGAGCTGGATGGAGGCCGACCAGGGGAACTGGCCTCTGTAGGCTGCCCTGCCGCCGATGACCCGCGCTCGGGCCGGCGGTGGTACCTGTCGCTGGCCGCACGGGGCACTGGACAGGTTCATAGCGGAGGCCGCCTCCGCCGCCACCCAGAGCAGAAGACACAGCAGTGAGCAGCGCTTCTCCCATCACGCTCTCTTCTGGTGCAGTCGATTTTTACTGTTAGTCTGATGGATAATACGCAGATGTTAATTTAGATCCAGCAACTTTCCGCTCTGATTGAATTGTGTTCGCTATGAGAGCCGCTCGTGGTGCAGTGCATCGGTGCGGCGGATCGCGATGTTTAAATACAACCAGAGGCTGACCGGGCCAACTGGCCCGGGGGCGGACGTCCGCCCTCGGCAGGGGGCGGCCTGCAGTTTGAAGGTCCTGCTCTGCACGGTGGGGCGGCACTGGTGTGTCCGACGGCTGATGGATCACCTGGTCGGACGCTACCGCTGGTGGTGGTAAAATCACGCAGCTGCGGTACGGACTCGCGCGTCTCAAACTCCACCAGGACGGCCGTAATTCGCGCTGGTCTGGCTTGGGGCGCTCTTCGCGTCGATCAGCTGCAAAGAAACCGCATCAGCTGAACTCGGGAGTGGTGCACAAGATGGGAGGCACCAGGAAATTGTAATGCTGTCGCAATTGTCACGTTGCCATGGGAACCCGTGCATATTATGCAACGCGCACAGCTGTGTCATTGGGTCAGGAGGGGATTGCACGCGGTGCGACCTTGTTCCCGGTGACCGTGATGGGAGCGCCGGAGGACGCGGCAGGGAAGCGGTATTTGGGACGGCCGGCAGCTGTATCAGGGTCGTTTGTCTCGTGAGTTGTATTTGTCATGGCAGCAGCATGGGTCGTTTTATGCGCCGTAACGAAAAACAGAACCAGGAGGGTTTAGCGTTGTCCGGACCTCGCAAATCACCGCTAAACAGTTTTGAAATCGTGCTGGTTTGAACGTTCTCAGCGGAAGTGGTACAATAGGCTCCCGTTCCTCTAAATGTTCGGTCACGGTGCCGTTAACTGCGCTGGCAAGCGGAGGTGTGGTCCGAGAAGGCAAGATACCGGCAACAAAGTCGACTTTAAAATTCCACAGCAGTCTCGGTGTGGCACCCAGGGGCTGCCAATGTCGACAACTAACACAGAAAGAAAAATTGGACCGGGTGTAGAACAGCAGGTAACGTCAGAGGACATTAATTCGCGTCCTGGAACATTTTGCGAAATGCGGATCCGTTTGATCGTCGTAGAAAAGAAGCGGACTGAAACGGCTGAACTTGCAAGGCGTTTAAAAGGCTGCGGTGAGCTGCGAACCATTTTGCAGTTTCTGATTTGAAACATTCAATAACAAATTAATCTGCACACTGCCGTCAACAACGTCCGGAAACGCGCCTTCAACGGTGTGCTCTGCCCTGGTATATGCACGATTTGGGTCGGCTTTCGGGGCGCTCCTGGTCTGGATGAGAACCAAGTGGCTGTAATCAGCGCCCTGCGACCGCCCGACACCGGTAATGAGCCATTCGTCGCCTGTGCTCCGAGCCGTTTGAGCTCCACCATACGTATTATGGCGCGGCCGGTCTCGGCAGACAGCTGGAAACCGACGCTATGAAGCTGTTTCAGTGGTCGCAGGGTCAGCGTTCTCCGTGACACCCCAGCTTCCCAGCCTCTGCAGTCTCATGGCCAGCGTTTCATACTTGTCGCTCCCTCGGGGAAGTAGCGGGAATTTGCCGAGATGAGGCTGCGCTCCTTTCTCGTTACTGCTACGCAGATGGGTATAGTTGGTATTGATTGAAAAAGTTTCTGGCAGTCTCGTTTGCGTATTGTATTTGCAGTTTCCTGTTTTAGATAGCGCAAATTGTTGAGGATCTCAAAACATTGGAGCTCTTTCCGAAAGCAGATAGTTTCTGAAAAAGAGCAATCGGCTACTATTTCCCGTGAGCCCGGATATGTTGTTCTGTTCCACAGCTCTGACTGTGCTGACCTGCCGACAGCTCTGATTCTGCGACTCTGTGTCAGAGCTCTGACCATGCTCTACAGCTCTGATTCTGTGGCTCTCTGTCAGAGCTCTGACTCTGTTCCAGAACTCTTATTGTGTACTTCTGTTACAGAGCTCTGACACTGTGCCTCTGTCCCAAAGTTCTGGGTTTAGTTTGGTTCCAGAGCTTTGCCTCTATGGCTCTGGTACAGAGCTTTGACTCTGTGGCTCTGGTACAGGACTTTGACTCTGTGGCTCTGGTACAGGACTTTGACTCTGTGGCTCTGATACAGAGATTTGACTCTGTGGCTCTGGTACAGAGCTGTGACGCTGTGGCTCGGTTCCAGAGCTGTGACTTTGTGCCTCTATTCCAGTGTTCTGACTCTATTCCAGTGTTCTGACTCTGTGACTCTGTTTCAGTGTTCTGACTCTGCGCCCCTGTTCCAGAGCCGGGCTCTCTGACCCGCTCCGCCTCCACCGAGTCCACTGAGAGTGAACGGGAGTTCCGCAAACGCTACCAGGCGGTCTCCCACAGAATGGTGCACCGCAAGTCCTCCGGCCACATGTTCCATCAGCTGGAGGACAAGACGTTCGGTAGGTCTCTGCTTCTGAAACATGCACATTTGCTAATTGCACTAGACTTGGGAATGTGTTTGAGGGAGGGTGGAGGGGGAGGTTCATAAGGTACGGTGAGCGTTGTCTCCCCCTCCATAGTAAGGTAGGGTGGTGTCCTCGAGCCATAGGGTGGTGCCACTCCAGAGGGTGGTGCCCCTGAGTCGCGGGCGCAGTAATAACGGTGTGTGTGTCCAACCCAAGGTCCAAGCAGGGATTTGGTTTGCGCGGGCTTCAAGCCCATGGCAGCCCAGGGCTAGAAAAAGCGTGGGGTGGTTTAGGCAGTGACTGGAGTTATTAAACTGCCACAGTGAAACATATTTTCACATCAGCAGCACATATAGTTCTTTATGTTTTGGAAATATATGGCGGTTTCAGTTTCCTCAGTCTAGGGAAGGAAGCTCTACAACTCGCTTGAAATGGTGGACAATGCAATCTTCATGCTTTGAGTCAGCCGGCATCGTGTATACCCTTGTCCTGACGCACTGTACTTTTATCTGATATTGTCTTTATTTTATTTTGAAATCGAACTGCGTCCGAAGAAGCACCAATCAAAACTGTCCCTGTTTTTCAATATTGAAAAACAGAGACAGTTTTGATTGATGCTGCTTCGGACGCAGTTCGATTTCAAAATAAAATAAAGACATATATATGCGGGGCAAAAACTTCGCTGATATGTTAGTGCATGGTAAGGCATCGAAACAAATTAATAGATAGTTCATTGGGAAAGGATTATGTGGGAACAACTGCTACATGTAAATTTACCTACGACTGTGCGCCCAAATTACCAGCGGCAGGTGGGGTTCGCCATGAACGTACGTACGATAGGACGATAGGATGTAGGAGCAAATATGTGTATGGAATCTGGTGTGAGAGGTGTAGAAAAATATGTTATGTGGGCGAAACGGGGGACGTCTTGTATAAAAAGGTTCAAAATCATTTGTCGACCATCAGAGGAGAGAAAGCTCAAGTCAATACCATAGTAAGGGAACATTTCAACAGAGAAGACCACGACGGAAAGCCTTCAAGGTAGTAGGGCTAGAAAGGGTATGGAAAAACAATGCAGATTATCGGAGGGAAAGGGAACGGCGGTGGATAGGACTGAAGTCTCGACGAACAAGCGTGCTAGGGCGAGAGAAATCAAACGTCATTTTTGAAGATAAAAAACTGTTGGTCACACTGCTGAAGAAGTGTAAAATACACGATACGTACAGTGCAATGCTGATTTTAAGTAGAGACAATCTGAACTTGCTGATAAATATATATATATATATATATATATATATATATATATATATATATACGTTGTCTTGCCATCAGTTCGCTGCGGTACAAAAGTAGACTTTCTTACCCCTCTTTATCGCTTTGGAGGTCCATGGCCGGATCGCCCCCTCCCCTATCCCCCCTCCTGGACCTACCCTGGGCACAAGATACAATGTTTTGGGAAATGGCGCCCACTTGATGATAAAATAGACCAATAGCCCTCATTATCAGGCTGAGCGTTTTTTTAAGTGTGGCATAATGCATGTTCACTGGCAAAGTTATGGCCCGAACATGCGGTGGTACGCTTCTAATGTGAGTTGGCGCCCCTGTTTCAAGTCTAGATACGGCGCCATTTGCTAGCAGCCGCCATTTCTCAGGAATGTCCTGCATCGGCCCCCGGATCTGAGATGCCGAGAAGAGATGTGGACTGGACTTACTTCCCTTTCAACGAATGTATCTTGAGTATTCTTGAGGCTTTTAGCCTGCTTTGTTTTTCGCAACGAGGGATACATTTCTTAATAATTATATTTTTTGATGTACTTACCTTTTTCAACCATGCTATAACAGAATGCAGAGAAGTGGCGCCCAAAGAAATATTATAATCTTCCTGAATGCTGCACCTTCGATTTAAGCTCTTATCACAGGAAGCGTTTCCCGCCCACACCATTAGTGTTTAAGTATTCGGAACAGTAACAACAATGCGGCGCCTTGGAAGAAAACGAGAGTTAATATCTCGCATTAGAACTAATCCAAGCATCCCTCAATACGAGGACGCGAACTCTCTAAAACACTCTGTGAGAGGGCCGGCCGCGCCGTCTCCCAGGTGAGCTCGTACTTATTATGTATGTATAAGCCGACTGATGTATGATTCACTGCTGTGCTGCCGGAGGGTGTTTTACGCGCGGGCTGAGTTTCCAGCTGTGTGACATGCAGGGAGCAACCGGGTGGTGGGCCGGTTGTAAACACCAGAGCGGCGATCGATGCCGACGCGACGGGGCCTGGTCAGGGGTAAACGAGCCTCATCCCGGCAGATTGCGTCAGAAAGTACGGACGGTTTATTCTCAGTCGGCGTGCGGGGAACTTGTACATCAGTCGTTCTGGGGGAAGCCTTCATCTAGGTCTTTTCTTCTATACTCTCTTTGCTCAAGCGTTTGTGAAAAACATCCAGATGATGTATTCAGTGTTAGTGTTCAGCAAACTTGTAGTTCATTTGCTAGAAGTGATGGATGACAGAAAGACACGGACGCACCCGTGGTCGTGCTTTAGACGGGTAGTGTTACTTCTTTCCTCCCTTATCTGGTGAAAAATGGTCTGTGTTTGAATATCACTTGGCTCAAAAATTAAAAAGCATTAAGCGAAGGGTCATATCGGCTGAATTGCACTTGGAGATTGCGCTGCCCTCAATTTCAAGCAAGCTGTATGCCTTTCTTACATTTATCGAGGAAACCGCATCCGTCACGTGACGATAATCATTTAATGCATACATATCCGAGATATAGAAGTATGCCTGTGTATGCTCGATGTGAAGAAAAGAATACGCTGCACCAGTTTAATGCTGCGAGCTACTGCCCCCCTCCCACCACTCTACTTAGTGCACAAAGCGCCCTTATGCGCTACCGGCACCCCTCGAGATGGCATCTGACTCCTGGGTACATCACTGACCACATTTGATTTATGCCTTGTCCGTGAGATGTTCCGCCTTGTGCTGACCTAGAGACGGGCGACTTGCCGGTGCCCATTTGCCCGTTCTGCAGTTTTTCGGGAACAAAGGGGCGCAGCAATAGACAGGAATGGCTGTTTTATTTTTCAAGATAATTATGTGTTTTAACGCTATTGAATCCGGCAAGGTAAAATATCAGACATTATAGTTTCATGTTCTAAAAGGGGAGCATGCTGTTCATATAATGACTCGGTGCATGTTGTGAACCCGAAAACTGTCATGTGTTGTACTTATGGTATTGCGCTGCAAACCCTTGCTACCACGCTTTTGGCGCTGGGGCGCCGCACTTTCTATTCCAGGGGAGGGGCGTCCCTAGCCGCCTTCCCTTGTATCCTACCGTGTACCGTGCCCCGTTGACCTGGCATTTTCCCTTGCCGCTAAGATCCGACCTCTGCCCTGTACCGTGCCCCGTTGACCTGGCATTTGCCCTTGCCGCTAAGATCCGACCTCTGTCCCGTATCTCGCGCCCCCTCCCCCCGCCGACCCCTCCTGACCTTTGTCTGACCTTGAGATCCGGGCCGGGTGCCTGTGACGCTGCTGGACCGGCTGCAGAACACCCTGCAGCAGGCAGCTCGGCTCTCCTCCCAGCTGGACTCCTCCCTGCAGACCTTACTCCAGCCGCTCCGCAATCTCGGTAATGTCCGCCCACACCTCCCCTTTGCCGTTCTGCTACCTCGGTAATGTCCGCCCACACCCCCCTTGCCGTTCTGCTACCTCGGTAATGTCCGCCCACACCCCCTTTGCCGTTCTGCTACCTCGGTAATGTCCGCCCACACCTCCCCTTTGCCGTTCTGCTACCTCTGTGATGTGTTTCAACCAGAGTACCTCCTTACCGTTCTGCAACCTCGGTAATTTGTATCAACCAGAGCTTCCCCTGACCGTTCTGTAACCTCTGTGATGTATGTACCTTTACCCAAGCTGCCCCTGTCCGCTCCACATCATCTGAAATTTCCGTTTCTATTTTTCCGGTCTCGCTCTTGCTAACCATTGTGTGGTGTAAGGCTCCGGTCAGAAATCTCTCCGCATTTGCTGTGCCCGGTTTGAAAGGCCTTCATGTGTGGAATCGCAGAGCGTCACCAAGCAGGCGCTCAGTCCCGAGTTCGGCCTGAGGCTTGCATCGGACTGCAGCGCCTATGGTGCAGGAGCGAGGAGAAACGGCCACGGGGAAGCGTCAGGGTTGGACCTGTGTCACATAGGAAACAGATGAGGGACTTCAACTGGGGATGAAATCTGACAGGCACCTTAGCGGCGCTGGGCAGTCGGCGGGCTGCAACGCTCTATTTGAGTCCGTTGGTCTGGATTGAAATTATTTGCAGAGGGCGAATAGAGAAAACAGCATGAAATCCGTAGTTGCACATACTTATTCATTTCGGACGGAGATTGGCGATAAGCTAATTATCGAAGGGAAGTGTGAGACGAGGTGGTGATATTATGCAGCCCATTCATGCTTTAGACTAAAGTGGTGATGCTCACCAGACCCGAAATGTGCCCCCTCCTCAGGTTACAGCATAAGTCTGCCACTGCTGACTACTTTATGCATCATAATTCAGTCCAAGCCTACGCTATCTTAAAGGCCAGGCTCAGGGAATTGAAGGCGTGCATCTACTAAGAACCAGCTCTTTACGTGAAATTCAAATGAGCCTTTCAGAGCATTAAGTACAGCAACTGCTGTTGTTAAGGCGTTTTATTTTAGTTCCTTATTTTTAATCAGAAGCGTCATTAAGATGTACCTTTAACATCCATGAAGTAAAGTATCATGATGTAATACTTGGACTAAATTGGGACTGAACTTTCCAGCTCCTTGGGATGAAAATAAAGTGTATCTTAGACATGAGCTCAGTGGTTTCGGTGGATTGTGATGCTGCGATTAATATCATCTTAATCAGATAAGTTTTCTCCTTATCGTCGAACGTGACGTGAAATTTACTGAAACGTGAAACTTAACTAAGCCTTCTGCCATTAGTTCTCAAAGGGAGAACCGATGAAGATTTGGGTACGGTGAACCCGTCGGAAACTTGTGTTCACCCAGGATATTTGGTGTCTCTAACTTCAGGATATTTGGTGTCTCTAACTTTGTGTTCAGGGACTTAGGAGCATCGCTGAGGGAAGACCCCGACAAACATCTCACTTCTACTGTGGGAAATACTCATTCGTGCGCGGGGAAATGATTCGACGAGCGCGGCGGGGAGCGCATTACTCGTGGTTTCGCCAGACAACGCACCTGCACCCTCTCGCCCCACGCCGCACCGGCGCTGCCGCCTATCCTGGGAGGGGATAACTGCCACAGGCCGCAGCGCCCCCGCCGTCTTTACATCGTCACAGCACAGCGATACAAATTGCATCGGATCTCCCGATGGACCGCAGAAGCCGCCCCGCCATCGACCCGTCAATTGTTTTCCAGGTCGTACCAGTGCGCTATTAGCGCCGCTAAAAATCATCCGCCGCGTATGATGGTCTTCTAGGCGAGGGGGCACGTCAATAACGGCCAAGCCTCGCAGTGGTGATGTGAGGCAGGGTTAGGTTCACCAGCAGGTGGACGTTTGGGCAGTGTGCCTGCCTGTTTATCGTGTTGTGCCTGCCTGTTTAGCTTGCAGGGTGCTGGCCGTTTCCCGGTCTGTCCCGTAGCTGGAATGGCCTGCGCCGGCCGGGTGTGTAGCGGTACCGTCTGCTCTGATATCAGCTATCATCTGTCCCGGGCCGCCGGCCGCCGCTTCCGGCACGTCCAAGCCCGGGATCGGCTCTCTCCCATACTGACGCTCCCAGCCCATACGGATGCCAGCCAGCCGGGAGGTAGCGAGGTCAGCGTCTCCGGATAGCGTCCGATTGGGTCGGAATTCCGGGGAGCAGTCCTGTTGGGGGATTCTGGGGTGTCGAACCAGGGACGCAGGGGAGGGGGTTAGGACGTTTTCAACGACTTGGCAGAGACGCCTCCTCTGACCCTAAATGAAAAGTTGAACTGGTACCAGTTAAACTTTTCACGCATATGTAGCAGAACACTACATATGCGTGCGAGCCGTTCTTGTTTCGAGATCGCGTGTCTGTGCGCACCATTTCAGAATTCGCCGAAAGCTGGACGCTCGAGAGCTTCTGGCCACCCTGCTACAGAGAAAGGTGACTGCGTGACCGTCTTGCATCGTGCGATAACACAGGCGCAGTGCGAGGGCCTGGAGCCGCACATCAAGCAAAGGCCCAAACCTGTTTGGTTGTTGTGCTGGAGATTTTGTGATATTGAGCTTCAAGACTTTTTCCATCTAGCTCGGGTGTCTACTTCCATTTGCTGGTTGAAACGTTATCTGTAATTTCGATGTCAATGCTAGGGTCCTCTATTTCGTCGTTTAGTACGTACAGCTTTAGGCGAGATTCTCGGAATTTCCTTAGCTACGTTTCTTTTTTAAGGCTGAGTTTTTCAACTATATTAATCATTTTCATCCGTTAGATTAAGTTTTTATTCAACATCTGAAACTAGAAGGTACTTAAAGGGAGATACGCGAAAAAATTTTATTGGCTATATGAAAAGGTTACAAAAAGTTGTCTCAGAAGTCATATTCTCATTTTTGCGAATTCGGCCTCCAAATGCCTTAAAATTGCTCTCAAAGTCAACATTTCTAGACGACTTAACCGGTACACCTCATATCGATGTATATGACGTACACACGGCTAAGGCTATCAATTTCTCTAAGAATTAGGTCATATTTATCCTAAATAGTGATGTAGAACTTTGGACTACTACAGAAAAAAATTACCTTAGAAAAACACCATTCCAAAACTCTTTTGGAGCAGAAATATAGGGCTTAAGAGAAATCACAATTAACCAATCAGAAGCCTAGGAATTCTCAAACCGGGGTCACGTGACCTATCTGACGCAAAAGTTTTGTCATCCTGGGGCTGAAGCAGAAAATGACTCAAGACCCGCGGTACGAAATCGCTGAAGACTTGAGTAATTATGTTTTTTTCGTTTTTAGGGCAAACTAATTCATTTTGTAGTTTTTAAAAGCTTTTTAAAATTAATTCAAATACAAATACAGGAGAACAGATATTTGTAATATAAAAAACATTACTTTTTAACTTTGAATAGTTTTCGAAAAGTAAGTGATGGGTATGAGCATGGGTAAGTGATGGGCATTTTATCGAAACTGTTAATCTATTTCGGTAATAAGTGAGTGGCCTCCCAAAATTTTGCCGAAGATACAAAAATAATTGATAGTTTTATTATCAAGATTTTTCAAATAGCAAGAAACCACAATAATAATTTTTTCGCGTATCTCCCTTTAAGGAAGTGCGTCGTAGCGCCAAAACATACTTCGAGACATCTGATGTCTCGGGGGAGCTTGAAGTATATGTTGGTGCTACGAGGCACTTACTCAAGTACGAGCATTTCAGTTTTGCTAGGCACTTATTCAGTCCAAGCTTAAAACTCTTAAGCACCGTCATCAAACACTTTTCCGGAGTGCCAGACCAACTGTTCGAATAGCCCATTGAAGCAGGGGCATGAAAGTGGTTGTATGTCGGCGGGGACTTTGACGTGGGACTTTCCCGAGTGAGACGTCAATAAGAAAAGCCTGCGTGCGGTTGGAAGTTGTGTTGGCATTGCCTGTGGGTGCGGGGTGGTGATGCCGCCGGGTCATCGGGACAGTTTTATCGATTCACTGACCGAGAGGTGGTGGCTGCCGGCTGAACCGTGCCCCGCCGCCGCTCTCGGCCGCGCCGGGAGTAGGATTGCACGGACGCGGGGCGGAGATTGGACCGGAGAATACCGGCTGCCGTTCAGACATGTTCCTTCCATCGCTCTTCTTTTCAGGATATGAGAGGAACGAATTATTTCGCGTGATCACAGTCTTACCTGGATTTCGGCCGAGCGAGATGATTTTTCGGTGAATGGGTATTGTTCTAACAATTGTTGTTAATAATTTTGGGGCTTATCGACGCACCAACTGCCAGGGTCATATGGCGTCGCCAACTCTTTCCCGTTGGTAGGGTTGCTCGGGAGCCAGCTTGCTCCTTGTTCAGGGAAGCCGCCGGGCCTTGAACCTAACACTTGTTGTTGATGTATTGTGTGTGTACACTAGGTTTGGTCACGATTCCTCCAAATTGAAATTCTAATGGGTGTCTAAGCCGCTGATATTAACCGTTTTAAAGCAGCCGTTTACTTGCGGTCTACTAGTCTCAACTACCACGTGGCGCCATTCTGTGCCTGACCATACAACCTGTACTCACTAACCCTAATGTACCGTAGGGAATTGGATGGTTGGTTCGTTAGTAGAGCTCCTGCATGTTGGGCCACGTGTCCCTACTTAAATGCTCACCAGACCTCGGAATAACGAGCAGTCTGATCCGCTTAATCTCTCACATCAGGGTGAGAGCTTTGGACTCAACATGATAACAGTTTTGCATTAGTATAGGTAAGCTGACATAATTATTTCGTAGCATTTGATTCGAGATGTTAAGATAGCGTGAAGATTATGCCGACTGGCTGTTGTTTTCATATTTTGTTCGTCTGAAAACGCATCGTTGGCAGAGAAATGAGCGATTTCAGAGTGGAATTCAGTCTCCTCTCCTCCCACGCCACCTCCAATCCAGGAAAGACCGTGAAAGAAGAGGCGGATTCTCCGATACGGACTAATGTCCACCCTGGACATTTGTATTTCTTCTCACGCGGTGGTTTTTAGAATGAAAGAAATATGAAGCCCGGGACTACTTAGGATTTGGCCGTTAGAATGAAACGTAACTATAAATGACAGTACAAATGCGTCGTATCATCTTGTGCTGCCTGTCGGATGAGAGTTTTCTGCTCCGCGCGACAACAGATGGCGCGACGTTCAGCCCTGACAGGATTATGAAAGGGCTGGGGCACCCAGACACCTCCCTGTCCGCTGGGTGTCCGTCTTGACCTCACTCCGGGTGCGGCCACAGGGCCTGCGTGCCACGCTGGTCACGTGTCCTGCACGTCCTGGCGGGCACGTGATCGCGTGACCTCGTGCCCCGGCGTTCCAGCCTGAGAAGTGGATTGGTGCGGTGACTGCACGTGATGTTGCCGGACTGTCGGTGACCTCTGTGACCTTGTCTCCCTGTGTCTCCACAGCCAGCGACAAGTCCGTGGTGATGCAGAAGTGCAGCGGAGAGTTCGGCTTCCGCATCCACGGCTCGCGGCCCGTGGTGGTATCGGCCATCGAGCCCGGCACCCCGGCCGAGATCTCCGGTGAGAGGCGCCCGTCCCTCCCACCCGAGATCTCCGGTGAGAGGCGCCCGTCCCCCCCCACTGCCGCGCAGGAGCGTGCGGTCTGATTTTCCGTGTAAGGCACTATTCTTATCAGCTTATGCAACGTGCTCGACACATCTGATGAATTAAATTTCGAATTGAAAAAGTACACTATTTTCAAATTTACCTATCGGAAACGTATCCCTTATGCTGGGTATAGAGGCGATGTTTAAGACCTCATTGAATCGATTGAGTTGGAAACTCGACTACCGTAGTGGAATTATCGTTGAACACGCCTGCATTAATTAATTAAGCCACGAGCAGCGGTACCGTCAACACCGAAGCACTCTCCGGCAAATTTCGCGCTGTTGAGGTATCCATTATAAAATTAGCATAAGCTGATTATTGCCGGGCACTGGCGGGGATAAGTGACACACTCCAGCGTCATTGGTGCATCGTGGGCTGTGTAACGTAGATGGCATCGATGGTGCCAAAGGTGAACAATGCGTCCTCCCGTCAGCTGTTATTTACGGCTGCCGGGCTAATGTTGTCATCATACCATTGACCATTTAGTCACACTGATATTACGGCATCCTGCAGGTTAAGCAGGTGATTCGCAACTGTGTCCGTTCTTGTTAGTACTACATGGGAATTGTTCATGCTATATTTGTTATAACGGCATCAAGATCTTACCTCATCCTGCTAATATATTGTACTGATTGTGTTTGTGTCCGTTTATTAGGTTGTTCTTATTGTGTTTGGTGCTAGTGCTCATTAAACCTCTTCTGGTCAGGCTCCTGGTTACCCCCTATTCCTGCCATGGGGCAGACCCGGCCCTCCGAGGGTGCAGAAATCCACTGATCCTATTTCTGGAAGTTTATATTGAGCTTGACCTGTCTTGGGCTTAACTTTTTCAAGGGGGAATATTTTCAAAATTGTGGGAAGTGGCGATGAAAATTGAATTTACTTTTATATAAATTTTGTCCAAGTTGTTCTCAATTCGACTGCTGGAGTCGGAGTCTCACTAAAGTCATCAGAGGACTTGTCACGGAGACCTCGACCCCACCACCCGAACGAGCAACACCCACAATGAAGGGTTGATTTAGAAGCCAAAGTTTAAACGTCCCACAAAGCTCAGGTCACCCTCTCACCAGTCATTTGCCAGCCGACCTGTACGTCGGGTAAACTATTGAGCGCCGGAGCGTTTCAGGGGAACTGATCCCAAGCTTGGACATGCACTGCCACTGCATGCTTCTGAGCCGCGGGCCGGAGCCCAACGCTCTACCAACTGAGCTACCGGGGCTACCGACCTAACTTAGCTCGTTAGGTTCTTCGAAACTCTTGACCCTGTGGGCTGATTTTCACGAAACTAGTGCAGATTGGCAGAATATGAATGCAAAATAGGCATGGTTTAAGCAGGTGAAAAATATGGAATTCAATGGGGATGCCAAGGCCAGAGCCGTATGGTGAAATGTGTACATCTTACCAGTTTTCTGTTCCACAGATAAGTAAATGTAGGGTCCTGGGTGGCATTTCCGACATCGGTATCAATGTTAAAATCTAAAGTCGGATTGAGGAACGCAAAGTATTGGGGTGGTAATGCATATTTGCAATGTCAAATGTGAATATATATATATATATATATATATATATATATATATATATATATATATATATTCGTTGAATATGAGGCAAATGGGCCTTGTTACTTTTCGGCTAAGTGATTCTATGGTCCTGATAAGCTTCTTGTTCTCGCGATTGAATTCTTAAAATAACACCAAACGACTCGGGCTTTGCAACGTTTCGATATTTCTAATATCATCCTCTGGCATAATTAAACATATTAAATACACACAAAATCGATCTAGTGTTCGTAAATATTCGCGTCGGACTCCATACCTTCTAAAATGAGCGAACATTATTTTATAGCATAGGCAAGTAAAAAACAATCACAAGAGACGCATTATTCGTGCGGGCACTTCGTTTTCAAAGTTTGCACGTTACCAATATCCTTAAAATCTAAGACAGATCAATCATAAACACACACGGATACACAATGATATTTGAATTGCGTTAAACTAACATATTTTAATACGGGTTCGCACTTTAATAGCTAGATGTTCTGGGTTTTAGCTATGTAATCTCAGCGGGACGCTTTCATACAAGCTAGTTTAGCCATATATATATATATATATATATATATATATATACATATATATATATATATATATATATATATATATATATATATATATATATATATATATATATATGTATATATACATATATATATATATACATATACATATATATGTATATATATATACACATATATATATATATATGTATATATACATATATATATACATATACATATATATGTATATATATACACATATATATATATATATATATATATATATATATATATATATGTATGTATGTATATGGTTGGTATTGGTACTTTTGGTATTGGTATTGGGTTATTGGTACTTGTTTTTGTTTGCCTAACCTGTATCCGTCCATGCCAAAACTGGGGATATATAATTTATCTTGTCTTTTTGATCCACCAATGGATGGAGGTTTCCTTATCTCGTTTCTGGACCCTAATGCATGCACAAGATGTTTGTCGTATCATTGCACTTTGTAAACGAGCTTGAAATCCCCTAATATGCAGTACCTGAGCACACATATATATGTCAGCAAGCCTTTAGGCACTATTTTCACTCTGCAGGACTGAAATTCAATCACTTCTCAGCCCTCACATGCTGAGCTCTTGTAACCATATTTGAAAAAAATACATTACACCGTGAATTACATCTGACATCTCCTTCAAAATGTTTCAGCGTTCCACCGGCTCTCACCCTTGTAGCAGGCGGCCGGCCTCCGAGACCGTACGATAAACACGATAAACACGACGCGCTAGTAATCATCTCTAAAAAGCAAGACCGGTGTTGCAGATATCTCAAAACTTTCAGGGAATCTAACTTGTTTACTTGTGGGAAAATTCTGAGGGTTTCAAAAGGCTACCGCGAACCGTTTAGGATATTAAGATATATGCGAGGAAAACATCAGGGGTGACACCAGGGGCGTAGCCAGGATTTCGCGGCTGTCTCTGCCGCCCCCCCCTTGGCTACGCCCCTGGGTGGCCTAATCCACCTTACCTAACAGAAATATGGCTAAGTATCGCTATGAAAACACCTTTTAGGCAAACAAACGAAAACGAGGTAATTACCTGATTGGCTCAGGCGGATTTATGTAGCATTCATGGGGTGTAAAACGGACTTCACGGAAAGTGATATGTCTAGACCAGGGCCGTTTCCGGTGCGGAGTGTAGGAACTACGCTGTTGAGCCAGTGTCATCGCAGATCCTGGCAATTTCAATACAGCACGCGGCTCGATAAAACGGGAGCGAGTAGAGCCTATTAGAGCGTCTGAGGCGGGGCGCCACAACATTGTTACCAGCGCCAGCACGCGTCGGAAACGTCAGTGTCAGCATATTGCACCGGCCCGTGTAAGCACCAGAAAACCCCTCCAGCCGTATGGCTAATTAGGGCTCCTGAGAATCGTCTCTACAATCAGTTCTAAAAGTAGTCGTATTAGATATGACGCTCTTCACGATCTATCACTATTGGGAGTCGAAGATACGCGTGCTTTGAATCCATCGACATATCGACATATATCAATTCAAATACACGACACAGTACAGTAAGAAAACCAGAGACACCATTACTTTCTCTTGGAAATTATCGGGAAAGAACCCAGGCAAGATACACAAGGGGGTAAAATAAACATGCACCACCTCTGCAGCGCTTCGTGGTAATGATCAGTGATTATCTGCAATATTTGTTTTCAGTTCCCCTCCGCCACCTCGGCGGCGGAGGCGGTTATTCATTGTGCACACTTAAAGAGGTTAAAATAAAATTTGTAGATGTCACCAATAATTGTAGCCCGATTCTATCAAAGCTTGGTATCAAATGAATTAATGAGTGTGTATTTATATAGCACGAGAAAGTTGAAGGCACGCGGCGACGGGAGATGACATTTCTGGTAAAATAAACCTCATTTCTGCATATGGGATGCGGAAGAGTGGAAGGCAAATGGGTTAGACCTTTCCCTGCGTCATTGATTTTACCTTTCCATTTAGTATTACCTTTATCCCTACATGGTCTTGAATGGTCGCTTCTACTATGCAATTTAGTAAATCAACGACCTCATATTCTCGCTTGGGTTTCACTTAAAGGAAGCGCACCAAATAAGCAAGAGATCGTCAATGTGAAGATCTTTTGTATTTTAAACTGACTGTTTTGTCTGTTGGCATGACTTTGTAAGTGTTTATTTTGGCCGTCGGTGAATTGCGTTACCTCAGGTCTGCTGTGGTCCGTATTTGCCACTTTAGTAAGCATAGCGCCAGTGAGACGCTGGCTACGTGTTCTCGACAACGCCGCGTGTGTGTTGGGGGTTTTAGAGCGCTCCAGCTGCTAGGGTCCATACAGTGCTCCTAGCTGTACAATGCAACCAATCCCCGAAAACAAACTTGGTCCCGGGTGTTATGCTACAAGCAGGTAGTAAATAATAAGGCTACTTGGTATCAGCGTTTTGGCTGCCAGATCAGCTCTCTCATTACCCTGCACTCCCACGTGACCAGGGAACCTATAGCATCTGTATCCAGGTCCCAGCAGAAGAGGCGGTATTCAGAAGCCTCCGGATGGTGGGCACTAGCCAAGATTTTGGCGGGTGACTAGCCTGGAGTGCAGCTAAGGAGCTAGCTGAGTCTGTAACCATAAAAACTTCCCATCGGGATCTCGGAGAATGTGACGTAATACTTGGATAATGGCGCATAGTTCGGTAGTGAAAGCAGATGCCGCTGCGCCACCGCTGACTCCTGTGTACCCCTAACAGGGCTAGAGGTGGGTGACATCATCATCACCATCAATGGCTGCAGCGTGCTGGAGTCCAGTCACGGAGACGTGGTGAAGATCGCACACGCCGGCTCCGACGAGCTCCGGCTGGAGGTGAGTACTGGCGTGGTCTGGAGATCTGACCAGCGCAGGGCGAGCTTGTTTTTATCCTATGCCCTAATTGCTGCAAACGAGTAATAGTTAACGCTGTCTCACACCCCCCCTCTCCGTATTTTTATCTGAGGGCAGTGAAGAAACGTTGTCTAACTGTCAGCTCATAATCTCTACCTTCATAACCTCAGGAACCTTCAGTTCTATAACTGGACCTTTGCATCCTCAGAACACAGTCTTTCGGGCTACCAACTGCTAAGGTGTAAATACTCAGACCGTTTCAACCTATAACATCGACTGAAAAGGGCAAAAGCTCTTCCTTGGCTCGGAAGCCTTTGTCCTGCCCTAATTTTGTTATTGCAACGTGATGAAACAAAAAATGAGGCCGCCCAGCCGTGCCTTCGCGATATGTATGTGGTTCTCTGAGCCCTTTGATCATTTCCCGGTGGTGTTCCGAAAGGTTAGAAGCCGATGTTTCTACCTTTATAGGGGTTTAGTAACGTCAAAGCCGCCACTTTGATGTACTCGAGATAGAACCGGTACAGGTATCTTGGCGCACTATTTTATCTCAGAAAGTGTTGAATTATATGTACTTTTTCCTCTTGTTTATCCTAAAATGTATTCTGATTTTCATGTAGTTCCATATACGGCCCATGACTATCACAAGGCTCTTTGAAATGTTTTGCTGGATGTTCGAATGCTCTGGATCTCGGCGCCGCCTCACCCAACCTCCCGACACAATTTAGACATTTCCGAAAGATTTGACAGAATCGGAATCGGTGACAGCGTTAGTCTGATTTCGGAGATTTTCAACCATTATGAATACCCTCGATCCGACCTAGTTTGTTCTATGATATTGTTTCACTCAGGGTCTGGCATTACTTATTGCTAGTTATAGTGTTAGCTCTTTTCATTCAACCTTAATTGCCAATGAAAATACCATGTCTCTTGCACTTGAAGTGTTTCGTCTCGCCTTTGCGGGACATTGACGTGTTGGTTTCGACCCCTTCTGTTGGCTGGGTGACCATGCATAAACACAGTCATTCTGGCAATACGAGCTGGCAGATTGCCGGCGCCAACATGCAGATGAGAATGCAGATACTGCCGCTCACTGCCCATCGCGAAAAAAACGCTAACGCCAACGCAAACCCATTCACTGTTAATGCACACGTAAATAAGTTATTCAGTCCGTTGCCTCTACCCAAGGAGCCAAATACCGTAGCATTGTCATAGTACAGTTCCTCCTCACTGGCGCTCTGAGCGTGGCCGTCTGAGCGGCGACTTAGTTACGTAATTGGCCGAGAGATGTCGCTAATGAGCCCGTCAGCGCAGGGAGTGCGACTGGGATGAGAGGGCCCGCCTCCAGCTCGGCAGATGCGCTCACAAGTTCGGCTGGTGTTCGCCCACAGCTAATCACAGCTATTAAACGCGTGGGCTTGCCACGTGGGGTACTGAGAGGCTACAACTGCAAGTTGGAGTGGCCTCTCTGACAGCGGTGAAATTTTACGGAGTCTTTTAAATGGCAGATGGCCTGTCAAGGAGACCCCCAATATTGACCCATCCTGAAAAAGATGTCCCTTGTTCGCGACATTAAAGTAAACACCCCCCCGGAAAATCTCCCCACACTTTAGAGGCGGGCAAAGGTCTCACAGAACGCCTTATAAAAAGCCCTAACAACAACAACGTCAAGGAGACAACTTACTTCCGCTGTGAATGTGTGTTGAGGGTTGTCTGCTTTGAAGAACATTCGAGATGAAGAGAGGATCCTATTTTGTTCGGAAGGTTGGGGCGCCATTAAAATTAGACTGTGACTGTAAGGGTAAGGTTTCGGGCCGTCTTGTCTGAATTGTTGGGGTCAAGGCTATTTACCTATACGCCAGAACATGTATTTTCTCCATAGCGCACTCGTAGTTGCAAAACAAGCTGCATATTCGGGTCGAATATGGGAATATGGCGTTGGCCTTGGCCCATGACCTTTCACCTCAACATAAGCATTGGATAATCTTAACTATGATGTCATATAATATTTTTTTAGAAAAAGAGAATGCCCTATATTTCACACCATTCAAAAAGACATACAAGATGACAGACCGACGGACGCCGATCGAGGCACAATAAATCCGTTTATCCGACAGAATTGTTACTGATAGAGACGATCTAGGCCCGTACACAACAGGAGACGGCCGCTTTCAACGTACTAAGCTCCAACCTGCTGAGGGTGACCCCTGTACCATAATAAGCCTCATGCTGGATGCCATTTATAATGCTGAAATCACTGGGGTCAGTGACCTTCACAATTCTAGAACGACTTTGCCCTGTGACCCTTGGCCTTGACCTTGGTATTTCAAATGATGTGACCTTGGAATAGTTTCCCAATCATATGATATTATCACCGTTGTCACTTGCTCTCCAAGGTATGCATGTAAGTGCGACATCGCCGATTCACTTATCTCTCTAAATGTGTCTCGTTTTCAAGACCTATAATTAAAAAATCGCAGGATTTCAAAACTTTTACTAATCCACGCGGACATCAATTTTCCCAAATGTCAGCAAGCAGCGTTTTTTTCTGCTGGGAATGGTTGTCCGGCCTCTTTGGAAAGAAATGGGTGGGGGTCCTCTGAGGCCTCTACCCTCCGGGGCTGGTGTTCCGGTTTTTGGACGTCTCCTGCAAACGACCGTGGAGCAGCTCACACTGTTGTGAGTGGATTGCTATCGGGACATCCATGGGGCATGTCTTAAAGTAAAATATATCGAGGCGCATATCAAGTCACGGAGCTATGACGCCATTTTTGGAGGCACGTGAGGCTGATTTGCATCTGTGAAGGCTTTTTGTTGCGTTCTCTGGAATGTATATTGAACGTAAGACTTGCTATGGCATCAGTTGACATTATGTGACCTTTGGTGACCTCTTGTGACGTTTGCCAATCTGTTGGGCTTCGTTTGACTTTCTGGGACCTCTATTGGGGCATTGCCCATAGTACCCTAATTTGTTATTTTAAAATTATAGTATTTTACATTCTAGATTTTTTTGTGTATAGCACCAATTGAATTTTGTCTCTGTAATTCCACTGCTGAAGTGAAATTCGGCGTCCAAAAAGAACCCGTCTAAAAAAACGTATATTTCTGACAGCTTCACCTTTGTCCGTATATGGTAGTTGACTTTTGAGCGTGCTCCATGTGCTGCCTGCACAGGGAGGCCACGTAACTATATGCGGCATATTTTGAATTGGGACTGGTGGGCATTCGGCGAAAACACAAATTCCCACTAAAGGGCACCCACAACATCAAATACTGGTGAGGGGCACGGGCCGTTCAGGGCCGTTCACGGGGGCAACAGGGACGGGGCAAAATGCCCACCACTTGTAGCTTAAAATATGCCCTGACTATATGGCACATGAAATTAAGTGCAGTTTTCGTCTGATCGCTCCGATTACTGTATTTGTGTTGATATGAGATTATTTCCTGTATATTTTCAATAGCAGCCAGATCGATGAAATTGGCGATGAGAGGCAAAAGTGGTATATCTGGCCTGAACTGCAAGGTAACCTGGTGACCGATGACTACAAAGATTAGCATCAATCGCAAGCTCTTGTAAGGGGCCGATCGATTCAACACCTTCACCCCTTCCACTGTAATATGAGTGTCAGTGTTGATTTCCCGTATTAAAACTGTGTCGTTCTATCACAACATTATCGTGGATCGTGGTCACCGCCAGACTTTCTTTTCCGGGTACCTTTTGGCTGGTCTGGGGCGTCAGAAGCGTTGTATTTATTATTGGGATCATCGATACGTGACTGCCGGCGGGCTCTGGCACCGCTGAGGTGCGATACTTTTTACACGGCTCCCTCATCGGACGGATCCCAGAGCTCACTTTTTATGACTGCCATATTTGTGTGCATTGCTCTACTGCCGTATTGATGAGAGAGAGAGAGAGGGGGGGAGAGAGAGAGAGAGAGGGAGAGAGGGGAGAGAGAGAGAGAGAGGGAGAGAGAGAGAGAGAGAGAGGGAGGGAGGGAGAGGGGGGAGGGAGAGAGAGAGGGGGAGGGAGAGAGAGAGAGGGAGAGAGAGGAGAGCATACACCGATAATAATTACTCGACTGACTTTCCGATAAAGACATTTGGCAAACTAATTTCCCGTAGAAGGAATTGGAATCCACTCAGCTTTGTTTGCGTTAGGAATTCCATTTTTAAATGAGTCAAAACTTCTCTGCTCGACCAGACTCGTCTCAACCAAGTTGACACTCCTGCTCACTTTGGAGTCGAGCCTATGTTTGCTGGTGTTTAGGGGTACCGTTATCTGGGAATTGTATGCTGCTCGTTTTTCTCTTCAAATATTGGAAAGTTCCTGCTAAAATGTTTGCTGGCCGATCGACAACTGAATCCCGGGGGGGGTGTGTGATTGTACACTTTTCTGTCTTGAATACGCACTATGAAATAACCTGCGGCTTCAAATTTGTTATGGAGAAGGATTAAACACTCCCATGTGTATTGTCAGTATACATTTGTTCGGAATTTAGAACAGCTGAACTTGTTACGAGAGGTGTATGCCACTGCACTTGCCGTCGGGACCAGTATTTTATGTAATACTGTGATTATACTTCCTGGATTATGCTGGCCAAAATATGATTTTCAAGCACTGTCAAGATATTCCAGACGGTATAATCATCACGTATTAACCCGGCGCCGCCCGGGCGCTTTCCGTGCACACCACTGACTGGGGGTCCCATCGGACCACCCCCTCCCCCTTATGATTTCTGGAACCGGGAGTGACAAGGAAAAAACGGCGCTCGAAGCGCCTTGCCGTGTTCTACTCCGGCTCGAGTTTGAACCATCTATGTTGACCCGTGACGTCACAGTGGGCCAAAATGGGTCAAATTTAGAACCATTTAGAAAATCCCTCATAACTCGGGAACCATGAGACCTAGAACAAAACAAAAGACATCTATGTGTTCGTCTTGAACCTGGGATTTAAAGTTCATGGTCAAATAATGACCACTAAAGGTCATTTTGCATACCATTCAAATCCTTGGGTCATGCTCATTACTATGATAACAAATATCTTGTTTCTTTTAAAGGTTATAGACACGAAAAATTTCTAAAATTCGGGACCCTGGGTGACCTCTGGATATTTCGTTTCAAGAGCTTTCGAATGATGTATGGAAACATTATCTAAATGTTCTAGAAGCTGAGTACGCCCTGATGTTATCAGCCTCAATTTAGAAAAAAATCGTCTTGCTTGAGTAGAAGTATTAGTAGATGTCTTAATTTATTTTGTCTGAGATCCATTCTACATGGTTTTTCACTCGACACGTTAAAGGGAATGTGGCACCTTCACAACGTGATTTTAACTGAGATAGCCAAGTTGTAAAGCAGGTCGGAAAACCCGGTACTCCATATTTCATTTGTCTTGGAACTCGATATTTCCGTAGAAAAAAGCTAAAACCTACCTGACACCAGCCCCCCCTCAGCCCCCCGTCACCGGTGGCCATTGTTGTGAGCTACTGGTGTGGCGACATATGCTGACATCACGATGAGCATCAGCCAATCGAAGCCCTTGAAGCGTTTCAAGTATGGTAGTGGTTGCCAGATCGTGACATCATCCACAGTCTGATATTTATTTCTTTTTCTAGAGGAGTATTTTTAAAAACCAAATATTGAGCTTATTGTACATTTTTTCAGAGAAATCATGAGTGGTTTCATTATTTTTTACTAAAAGTACGCGTAATTACACTAAATTCCAGGATTCGACCAAGGTGCCACATTCCCTTTAAGGCGTTTAAAACGAAATGTAGAAGTAGGTACAAGACTCAACACCCGGTCATTCACGCATTCGTAATGAAATATAAGAACAAGCTAAGAGATGTAAGAGCAGTTAATGCTCCTAGAAAAATACGTATAAAGTAAATTAAAACCCCTAGACGTAGCGAGACTCTTAACCTAAACATCGACTGAAATGTGTTAAGAAGAATCGCTATCAACGTGACAATTAAATGGCTCTCAATGCGGCACGAAATGGCAGAGTCCCATGGTCTTAGCAATGGCGACAAAACTCGTTGACCTGACCTGATCTAATATTAATTTGTTGTCATAGATTGACAATTTGATCACCCTAGCAATTTGACAATCTATTTGAAAATCTAGACGCATGCAAAGCGATGCGCGTCTCATTTAACCCCATTCGGGGTCGAGCACCTTCGCATTGACGGGGGGTACCGCCCCTAAGATCTCGAGAACCACGGTGGTAGCGAAAAACGGTAAACGGCGTTGGGCTGCTCATCCACTTCTCATCAAAACATTTGAACCATTTTTTGTCAGGTCACATTTAAGGTCACGAGAGGTCAAAACATGCCCGTCATAGGGATAACATGTAAATTCAGTTTTCGGCCATTAAATCTGAACAAGTAAAGATAGACAAAAGATTGAACTATATGAATCCTCTAGCAAGCCGAATCGAATGATATATAATTTGACCTTCTAGGTCAAATCAAGATTTGACCTGACCTAGGTCAGGTCAGGGTCAAATTATATAAAATGCATATCATTAGAACCGCAAAGCCCAGGCGAGTCTAATGCAGCTAAAATAAATCTCTATCACCATCCGTTACGATTATTCCTAAAAACCATTTTCCCATGTATTTCAATGGAGAGGTCATGCTGTACCTGACCTAGGTCATCGATATCAAAAATACCGGAACATATTTTAGAAACTCGTGGGGCCATTATGTGATATGAGTTTCAATCGGATAAGTTCACCCTGCTCCGACTTATGCTATCTTAAACTTTTTTAAGTAGGGTCACTTGACCTAGTGGTGACCTGACCTGAGATACCTAACCTAAAATTTTCACAAAAGTTGTAAAAATGATGAGGAAAAGGTATACAAGTACGGCGGCGCTACGCGCCCGTTTTCTCTATCTCGAAAACCGAGGGGGGTACCGCCCCCGTCAATGCGCGTGTTAAATCTGCTCAGAATAATTCGCGAAACACCGAACAGGATTCGATCGATTCACCCCCCCGCCCCTGGCAGTGATGGGTTAAACCTGGGAAAAGCAAAGTTAAATAGTTATCTGGCTTCCGCCAAATTGGTGGTATACTTATGAACTAATGTTTCCGATGTCTCCACTAGGTGGCCAGCACCAGCAGTGTGCTTCCGCTGCCGGAGAGCTGGAGCAGCGTGCGCGAGGGCGGCCTCTGGCGGCGCAGCGACTCGTCCGGCTCCTGGTGCCTGCGCTGGGCGGTGCTGAAGTCGGACGCCTCCCTCTACCTCTTCAAGCGAGCCGAGGTCAGCCCTGTCGCTGTGGTGGCAGAGCTCGCTCGACACGTGGGTGGAAACGCTGTCTGGAGGTTTGGGATCTGTGTCCAGGAATCCTTGGAAAGCCATTAGGGTAGACTGGAATAGGCTAAAACAGGCACAGGGCACGCACCTTTGGAGGACAAAGTGGCTTCATCACCCCCACTGTGGAACTAAATCCGCGAGAGCAGCGCCGGGCATCTGGAAATCTCAGTCAGCGATTTCGTGGTCCCCTGATCGTGAGCTATTTAGAATTGATCGCGAAATTTGTATTGATTTTGGAGTCATTACGCGGCTGCTATCGATAATTTGTTTGCCTTAAATTCTGCGCATTTTGGTCAACGATCCAAAAATTGCATTTATAAAAAAATGTCGGTGCTCTCGCGCGGGGCTTACTCAGCCAGCCGTTCTGGTGCCTGACGCGCCCGCTACTGGCCGCGCGCCGACACAGGTGCGCAGGCAAGCGGCGTAAATTCAAATGACAGTTGATTATCAGTTTTTTTCAGACCAGTTTCCCCACTCCGGAGATACCCTTGAAAGTAATGCAAAATGAGGACTGCAAGAGGGACGCTGCGGCTCGACTTAAAGCCATAAAAAATCACGAGAACGACCTTTGATTTCAAGTTTAAGGGACCAAGCTAAAACATAGATGTTCAATATTTGCTTAAACATCCTTAGGCAGCATTCATAGTACTGATAGGAGTTTTTATTTTGGTTATCGTCGTTATCCGATATTCCCAGGAGCCGAGTTCGAGACGTGACGTGCAAACATTCGCGATCTGAGACCACTGTCCGCCCAAGATCTTTAACCACCCTCAAAATTCTCCGACCCTGATTCGGGGAGGGCTAACAGCTATTATTATGTGAGGTATAGTGGTTCAATGCTTTATTGCTTTGTAGAAAACTTCCGTGGCGATTACCGGTCGGGGAATAAGCGACCCCGAAATTTTAATGCAAACTGCAATGGATGTTGCAATGAATGATCGTGGAATCCTGATCGTAGAACTCCCAATCTTGTATCGCGGAGGGGCGGTAGTGGACCGCTTATTTATCAACCAGGAGCCCAGCACTGTGAGAAAGTTGCTTGTTCTACCAAAATTTTCGCACATTATAGTATAATAAACCGTGTTTGATATGTGTTTACGGTAAGGAGCTGTTCTGTGCTGGCTTCAGCACTGATACGCCCTCATTATTCAGGACGTGCATCCAGTGTGCGGCCTGAGCCTGGCGGAGGCGACTGTAACTGCTACTTCGGACTGCGGTCGAGAGATGGCGTTCGTGGTGAAGCTGGAGGGCGGCACGGAGCCGGTGACGCTGGCGGCCGACTCGGAGGAGGAGTTCACCGGCTGGATGGAGGCGCTCAGGACCGTGGTGCACGAGTCATCGGCGGTACGTACTGGCTTTCTCAGTTAAATCCAGAAGCTGTGGGAGCCTGTACTCGTGGGAAATATGCTATTCTTGGAGATATTATTTTTAACTATTTTAACTATGGTGAAGTATTCAGCGCCACAATTCTGCAGAGAAATAATTTGAAAAGATATAATGTTTCGGAAGAAATCGAATACAATTATTTTCGATCCACTTCCTGCATCAAACAGTACGCTAAGGCTTCCCTGAACTACGAATCCTGAGATCTGTCGCATTTTCCCTCTATCCAACGACAGATGTCGAGTTGCATGTGGAATCTTACACCCCCTCCCCTGAATACCCCACTCCGGAGCTCACCTCCCCTCTGTCCCTTTATCCTCCACCTCCTCCTCCGCAGGGTCAGCTCCCTGGAACCTCTAGAGCCGGCTGGGAGACGTCGATAGTGTGTATGCGGGGCACCGCCTGGACGACAGAGCCCTACCGCAGCGCCCTACCACGCTCCGTGTGGCGCTACCCCGCCGGTGCCGAGTCTGGCGGCTGCCACTCCGCGGCGACTCAAACAGAGCCGCCTGCTGAGGGTGATGTGACGCTGATGTGTCGCGTTTGTCTGCGCAGACGGCAAATGATGAGGTCGGGCTCTTTGATACGGGGGCGGACGAGACTGCAGAAGAACTGTTGGCGGTGGGGCGTGGTGTTGGAACTGATGCTGTGTTTAACCAGGGCGACAATATCGTGCTTGGACCTGTGTCAGATCCATGCCATGAAGAGTTGGAAGCGGGGAAAATGCAGGAGGGCTGCACGCCAGTGGTACCACTGAACTCATCGTATATGGAAGAGGGTGCTGGAAATGACACGATTTATTCGGCCGTAGACGAAGCTTCTGTTGATCCAGAGGACTGCTTGATGAAGAATGTGCCGCCGGACATGAGTACGTGCAAACTGGCAGTTGATGTTCTCAAAGGGAGCATACTGGTACAGAAGCACGATGGGGATAAGCTAGAAATTCTGCATCCACTGGAGGTTAGGCCCAATTTAGACGTTATCGATGAGTTTTTCCCAGTGGAAAGTAATGTGGCCACGGATATAAATGACGTGCTGGATTGTGAGCCATCCTCGGGATGCCAAGCGTCCGAAATACCTACCATATCTGTCAACTTAACGCCAGATGGGGGTCTGCTGCCATTGAGGCTGATCAGGCCCGCATCAAGGGCCTGGAGGCTGGAGGACTTGACGGTAACACACCAGCCGAAAGCGCCGGGGAAGCACGCCCCGAAGCCAAACAGGAGGATGGCACGGAGTGTGGAGAAGCTGTGCGGCCCGGAGCCAAGACTGAAGCCTCAGCTAATGAGGATGCCAGCTTCTGCACCGCTGTTGGTGATCTCACTGCTGGAAGCTTACCGCCCGGTTTGGCGCGAGTCTTCGACATTCCCCCTGTCACCGCCGCCGCGAGTGGTACGCACAGGAACGAGAGTGACTTGTCTAGCTGGGAACAGTCTGAGCAGTTCGGCTCATGTGTGGACTCAGAAAGTCCAGACCAATATGTAGAGTCAGGCAAATCCTTGGGGTCAGTTGAGATGCGGTTGGAGAAAAATTATCTCTCTGTTAATAGTACTGCAATGTCATACCAAGCCGGAGATATTCCATTTACTGAATCTAAAGGACATGAACTTAGCCCAGCCAATATGGGCTATGGGGTTTCCAGGGAACCTCTAGAATGTATTGAGGCTGTGATCAGCTGTCAAGACGTGGGCGATGAGCCCTGCGAGTCAGATGCCGAACTTGAAGAGCTGGCTATTACCACCAGTGAGCATCAAAGGGAAAACTGCAGCTTCAGCAACTCAAACAAGGAAGCTTCAAATGAGCAGGAAGGAATAAATGAAGCAGCTGGCAAGCCCCTCCAGATGATGTACGATCCCCAGAGGTAAACACCGCCACTCCCCGGGCCGAGTTCAGCTTCGCGTCCGTCCACTATGCGTCTGTCGGCAGCGCCGTATCCTCCCCTGCAGTTGAGGTTGCCAGCTTCAGCTCAGCGGGAGGGGCGGGACCAGCTGCTGCCGCCAGCACGCCGGTCTCAGCCAGGGACGACCGGGGCCAGCCTGATGTCGGGCGGCGCTCGCGCTGCGATAATGTTGGCGGAAACCACCGAGACCGTGAGGAAGGGACAGGACATGTGAGAGAGGATGTATCAGAGGTTGGCGTTCTTTCGCCTGAGGAAGCTGAAGATGGCGGATCGTGTTGCGAAGTTGAAGAGCTGGTTGGTGACGCGTCGTATGGCGAACGCCATATGCCAGGCGACCAGCAAGAGAACATCACGAACGGGGACGAGCCTGAATATGTTGTTGATGAGCCTGATAGCAGTGGTACAGAGGCTAGTGATTCAGAAGAGGATATTTGGAACTCCCATACAGCTGGAGCTGACCGTCAACATAAAGACAAACCTCGCAGTAACAAGAGCTGCACTCCTTCCACAAACGAGAATGAAGAAAACGATAAGGTCGTAGGTGAGGACGAAGCTCTGGACACCCACGGTTTAGACGTGGATGGAAGCGCCAGTCCTGGTGGTATGGATCGAGGTCATTCGCCCTTAAGATCTGTTGAAAACGCGGAGGACACTGCTGATGGAAGGTCGACAATGGACGAGCAGGAAGTTCCTGTAATTAATGAACTAATCGACACCTCGTCTGAGCATTGCATGCATTACTTAGTGGAGGAGCCAGAGGAAGCTGTGTCCGCTAATGCAGGTCATGACTCGCCTGGTGAAGATGATGAGTATTTCGCGGCTGACTGCGTTCCTGCAGTAACTGCTGGGCCATTGCGAGAATATGGCAATAGCGGTTCTACCGAACAGTTCCCCGAGAACTCGTCGGACTCCTCAGATCGCCTCAGTGCTATTCCTGAGGCGGACGAGGCATCTAATGCTGAACATGAACCAATAAGTGAAGAAAGAAATATGGAAACTCTGGTGCATGTTGAGGATAATGCGAGCGCCATGCATGACCAGGAAGATGAGACAAATGAAGCTGGAGCAGCCCCAAACACGGGACTTAGAGAAGACGGAGGAAGCTCTGCTGTGTCTGAAGATGGCTACCAGGCAGACAACTCTGCTGTCAACTATGACAGTGTCGACGATGTTTCCTTCAGCCAGAGCCTGGAGGAAAAGCTAGCGCGGGAGGCTGTTGCAGTTGACTCCGCCGTTCATCACCGACCAGCTTCCTCTGAGAGTGAGGATGCCGGCAGCCCAGTGAGGGCTGCTTTTCCCTCGGAATCCTCAAGGGGTCGCCGTCGCTCCAGAAGGAGCAGCCTGCGGTCCTCAGCAGTTGCAGAGAGCGACCCAGACGGGTACGACCAGAGCGAGTCCAGCTCCAACGGAGGAAGACGAGCTGGCAGTCCTGACGAGGCGGAGGCACCGTCTATCGAGCTGTCTGATACAGATTACGACGGCAGCGACGTCCCGGCTGTGATACCGCCGAAACGTCCCAAGGAACGCCTTGAAGCTGTCGTGATTATGTCGGCAGAGACGCTGAAACCCGAAATCGATGTGGCAGGCGGGCAGAACTCGAATCACGTGTCTGACGTCCCTGAGTTGTGTTTAAAAGCAGCGATAGAAACGACGGAAGCTCAATTTGTACCAGCTGGTGTTAGAAATTGTGATGCTAGCACACAACTAGCAGCTTTATCAGAAGCAACTGACCATGTCTTCCACTTCAAAGCTGAAAACGTAGATGCGCGTGCAATGGATACTAACGGTCCAGGCGAGGGAAATCCGAAGACAGCTGACTCACATGGTGATACAACTGGACAATATAGCGCGGAGAATTCAGTGAGTGTTTCAAGCTGCAACACTGACTGTGCTAACCACCACGAGACGAACTCTCCGTCACAGAATGATGCGAATAATTTCACGGTGGATGCGGCTTCTCCCCCAGAGTCTCCCATAGGAGCTCAGCTTGTTAACAGAGATACATGCGCATCAGCTGAAATATCTGCTCGTCAGAAAACACTGTCTGAAGTATCTGGTAAATCTGAATTCGATACAGACCGCTTCCATGATGCAGCTCGTGACGCAAAAACCACTGGAACTCCTAACGAGGGAGATATGTTTACATCTGGGAACTATCCCGTAATCCCAGATGACCTCCGAGATCAACCTCGGTCACCGAGGCGTGAACACCCGTCTGACGCAGAGTATGAACTCAGTCACAAGCAGGATGAGGATGTTGCTGGGCAAAAAATAACGACGACCATCAACGTGTCCTTCAGCCCCTGTGATGATGGTGATGAGGAAGATGATGAAGACATCACGTCGTCCGTCTCCCGTCTGTTCTGTGAGCTGTTCCCGGCGTCAGATTGGTCGGAGTTGAACTTGACCCCGTCCTCCGCTCCACCAGAAGACGGGCTTGGCGGAGGTGAGGAGGTGGCGATCAAGGTCCCATCCTCCGACGCGCTGGAGTTTGTCTCGTCAGAGGAGGACATGGTCTCGGCTAGGGACGGCTTCTGTGCGCGATCAGAAACGACAGCTCCCAGCTACGTGACCTGCAGGTCTTCACTGTCCGCTGAGGCGTTAATGAGTGAGGATGGGCTCGCGGGGACTGCGGAAGATGGTGTGGTTAGAACTGATGGGGTTTATGGGGATGTCGAAAATTGCGAACATTCTGATGACGCGGGTGAAGTGTCAGTTCATATGACCCACAGCATCCACGTTGAAAACTGGCAAATGGGTATAAACAGGAGACAGGACTCTGAAATATACGAAAATGATGCAAGAACGTTCAGCTTTGGAACGATGCTGCATGGTAATCACGCAGACTCAGAAACCGACAATGAGTTGTGGATGAGCAGTAGTGAGGAGGCAGCACGTGGTGTGTCTGCACCAGGTCAGTTTTGGAATTGTGCTCAGGCCTGTTCAACAGTTCAAGCTGAAGATGAGGTTGGTACGGCGGATTGTCCTGCCATGAGGGCATGCGTCGAGCAGGATCGGGAAAGTCTGATGCAAAAGGAGGATGCCCCGGCAGAGTTGCCAAACGAGGAGAGAGTTTCCGATGAACAGACACGTGAACGAAATGGACATCGTGACCTGACTTATGAAAAGGACGTAACTCAAGTCTCGTGTTTAGTGCAAGATCAAATGAATGTAGTTGGTGGGCAGGTAGACCAAGTAGGCCTTCCACTTGAGGAGGGGCGTCGTGCGGATGATCCATGTGAGGAAGACGTCCAGGTCGATCCTGTGGCATGTGAAGATGAGGCCCAGTCTCCTGGAGAGTTCGGATGTACTGAATACTCATGTGTGGAGGTTTATCAGTTGGAAGTGCTGAGCGAGGAGGGCGCCTCTGTTGGAAAACCGCTCGTGGTAGATGTTAAGGTGGATTTTGTTCCTGATGAGGATGATCATTTTAACCTATCACTTGAAAGCCTCCGTGCTGATGGATTCTTGGAGGAAAACAGTGAAAGGTACTTGCAAATCGTCGATGGCTTTTCTCCTTGTCACCCAAGTAAAGAGAGCGATCAAGTTGTTTTGCCATCTGACAAAGATCCCCTTGATGGAAATTCATACTTGGATGTTCAAGGTGATGTTGTACGTCAAGACAACGAGGAAAGTGACTCGCCTCTTGAGGGACCCGGTTATGCTGAAGGGCATCTTGAGGAGAACAGCCAAATGAACATGCCTGGTGAGGAGTGTGGTCATAATGAACAATTCCATATGCGAGACGCTTGTGTGAATGTGTTGCTGGGAGAGGATACTCGATTGGACCAACCATGTGAGGGTTCATTTGAAGAAGAGTCTTGTCAACGGGATGGAGAGGTGGATGAATGGCATCAGAAGGCTGATCCTTCTGAAGTTTGTTGTGAAGAGGACGATGAAGAAGATCTGCCTTATGAGAGCTACGCTTCTGCCGAAGGTACATATGAGAGTGACCTCAAAATGGAACCGGATCTAACGGAAGGTGACCACCGGATGAATTTTCCGCATGTAGAGAACGTTTGCTTCGAAAATGTCTCTAACCAGATCGCCCGGGTGGAGCTGCTGCACGATAGTGAGGTTTCTTCCGAAGAATCACCGGGGAGCCGCACTTGGACAGACATGGCATCTGAGGGGTGTGACGCAATGAGTCTGCCGCACGCTGAGCACGGTTCCCATGAAGATCCTTCTGAGGGTAGTCAATCATACGACCCAAGTGACGATTGTGTACCTACCGAAGGATCCCAAACGGAAGACGGTGGAGCGGATATGATGGCTACAAATGAGCACCACGGAAACTTGCCACTTAAGGAGCACTTCACTTCTGAGGGTTGTTTTGAGGATGATGGTAAACTGGACAGGGAGGACATTTGCGCTCGCGATCCGTGTCAAGAGGACTTTCCAACGGACCTGTCGTGTCAGAGAGGCGTTACTTCCGAAGACCCAAGTAAGAAGATATCCCAAGTTGATATGATTGACCAAGAGGATAAGCAGGATGCTCTGTCGGGGGAGGAGTGTTGTGTTGAAAATTATTCTTCTTCTGAGGATGGTTCAGTAAATATTCAACATGAAATATACGTTTCAATACATGAGTCCTGCGAATCGAACGATCAGGTTCGCTTGTCGTGCGAAAGTGTGAATCGTGCTGATCCGCAATTAGCGAAAGACGCTCAAGATGACAGGGCCTGTGAAGATGGCAATGGAATGAGTCTTCTTCATACGGAGACTCCTGAAGCTTCATATCCGGATAGTCGGGAAGGCCTGACGAATGAAGGGCCTGCTCCCGCCGAAGAATCTAACGTGGAATCCGTTCAAGTGAACCAGGTACCAGGGGACGGTGCTCAGCTGGATATCTCACGAGAAGAGCACTTGTCTGAGCATTCACGTAAGGAAGATGGTCACGATGGCGTACAAAATGAGGAGGATGTGTCTTCTCAATATTCGTGTGAAGAGGTTGATTTAAGTGTTTCGCCAGATGAGAGGGACGCTTCAGAAAACGTGTGTGGGATGGATGTCCAATGGGATCTTATGCATGGCGAAGATGGTAAGGAGTCTTTGTCGCGTGAGGAGCTCATTGCTGAAGCTGTACCCGAGGGGCACGATCGAATGAGCCATTTTCCACGCGAGAACGATCTGAGCGTCACAGGCGTGTGTGTGGGAGACATCCAGGAGAATTTACCACTTGACAAAGACGATCAGGTCGACTTGTATGAAAGCATCTTTGATAGAAATGTACGGGAGCGAGACGTTGAAGAGGATCTGGTCTTAGAGGAACAGGATGAAGTGGACCAGGGACTCGGAAATATCGCTGGCAGCGACAACCAAGACGAAGAGTTGCGTCAGGAACACAATCCCTGGTGTGGACGTAATGAAGAGCATGGTCTTCCTGAGAAGCCACGTATGGCTGGTGTAAATTCTGGAAGTACGGCAGATACATATTCTGATACCAAAGAAAACGTTCATTCCGAAGGACATGGGAAGCCCAAGGCCTCGTTTCAAGATGACGGTTTTGAAGATAGTGAGACATCTCCGGGGAAGCCAGAAATATCACCGTTCCCATGGTACACCTGAACCCGATCTCTGCTTATATGACGTCATAGATGATGACGCTCCTCAGGAAGAGGAGCGCCACGAAAAAAGTCATTCTTGCACCTGGGATAATCAATCAGATACCTCCGGAGCAGCAATAAGCGTATCAAAGGAGAATGACGACGAAGAAGATTGTTCTTTCGTGACAGCCCTGAACTTTGAGCCTTGTGATAACGCCGTAGAAGAGGGTCATGTGTGTGCCAAAAGCTTAATGGGGAAACAAGAGTCTGGGAAAGACGACATACGTGGTTGGCCCTCCTCGGACGCTTCACAAAATGAAGCTGAAACTATTGACAGTAAAGACGAGGGAGTCGATAGTGAGGATTTCATCGGTCACGAAATTGGTGGCCAAGTGGCAGCTGAACCGGAAGAAGCCTGGACAAAATCTGAGGATGACGTAGACGAAATAAACGCCAAAGAGTTTGTTCCGATTCAGGAAAATGCAGTGGCCGAGGTGGTTACATCAGCGTTTGCGGAAGGAAACCACAAAACGTCACCCGATAGCAGTTGTCATAATGAAGTGGAACCGGAAGCCCAAATAGACGCTGGAGAGAATATGAAGCTCGCAGTGTTGGGCATATGTAGCGAAGCGGGAGACGTTCTTTGTCATGCGCTTAATGATGACATTTTAGCCTGTGTCCGGTCTAGGACGGATGCGCTCTATCTGCCTGAAAATGAGGAAGGAAGCTGTGTTCATTACGGAGAAAGAAACAGAGAAGATGAAACGGCTTCGACTAGTGAAGTCCATGAAGAGCACGAATTTGAACTTGAGGACAGAGTAAATGAAGCGTCATATCACCAGGAAGAGGCTAATGATGAATCATACGATGGTAACTGGGAAGATCATGGTCTGGGAGACGAAGAGAATAACCAATATGAGCCATTCGAGAGCGAAGAGAACGTGACCGCGGCTAGGCAAGATAAGGTCGGAACGCCGTGGTTAGAACACGGCGAGAACTCTCCGGCATTGTGCTCGACTTCATACAGCCAGAGCAGTTCACACCAAGATTGTCACCAGGTAGATACACCCGGTGGATCAGCGTGTACGGAGCCAGCCTCTGTGGAAGAAGTAGCTGTCCCCGAAACATCTATTCTGTGTGACCAAGCTACTACGGACACTTATTCTGAACTCGACCTCGAGGAATTTCTGATGGTGCGATGTAGCATAGGCCACCCATCGTACCAGAGTGCCCTACCGTCTGAGCCCAATAACAATGTAGAAGCCGTAATGAAAGAATTAGCGGGTGAATGCGGTAAGCGGGTGCACTCACCATCCAGTAGCGAGGAACCCTCGGCTAGGAGGAGAAGCCTGTTCGATGAGTTGGTGCTGTTAGCCGATCAGTCGCGATGCGCTACAGCGGCAGCGAAAGATAGCGACGAGTTCTGCTTCCCAGGAAATCCTGCTAAGGACGACGATGCAGAGGGTCACCGCTCGGATTGGGCAGCCCCTCATCCCAGTACAAGCTTCGAGGAGAAACATGATGAGGAATCGTCAGAAAAGCCCGTGCTGGACGCTTCTTCAGATGAAGCACCAACTGCCAATCCTTATATTGAGCGGGATGAGTGTGCTGATCAGCAGGATGTCCCGGAGGTATTGCCTGAGGACGAACTATCGGTGTGCGAGACCGCTGATGACATTGCATTGGACAAAGATTGTGATCCTTTGATCTCGACGACCTCCGATCTACCATCGGAGAATGCTGCGGCTTCCATAGATGACAAAGAGCCGAACATGGGGGACGAATCCCTCCATGGTGTGGTCGCTGGATAGCGACAGCAGCGCAGCCAACGGTCTGTGGGAAATGACCTGTCGCAGTGGGCATAGCCCCGCGGCAGACGACTCCAGAAAGTCGCTCTTCTCCGACTCCGGCTGTGACCAGACTAATCTCAGCAATGTCAGCCAGCGTTCAGTGGACGGCTCGAATCGCGAGCTGCCGCAGGGTCCGAGTCTGGAGGAGCCGCTGAATCCTGAGAGCCGTTCAGAGGAAAGAACATCTGCTAGAGTGTGCACCCGGCTGCTCGGACGAGACATCTGAAAGCTGTCAGCTAATGAAAGGGACAGAAATCGACAGAAAAGTCGTCGTGTGCGCGAACGGCCCTCAGGGTGAGGCTGATCTAGAAGAGAGCATCACTGGTGTGAGGAAAGATGGCGAGTGTAATGAAACGTTTGAAAGTTTTCTGAGTCTGGTGGAGGAAGCTTTATCGTCAGCGTTTTCAGCAGAAGCTGCCGGAACCTTGCGCGATGAACCAGGCGAAAATAGGAACAATTTAGGTAGCATTCAGGAAGAAACAGTCTGCATCGCTGAGCGGTCTTTCAAAAGTTGTTTTGACATTCCGGATAATGAACGTTCTGTGACGCAAGAGCCAGACATAGCAGAAGCGAAGAACACTGGTGTTGGTGCCCTGTATGCTGATGCCCGAGCACACCATAAAACTGCCAGCAATCCGTATTCCTCGGAATCGTCCCTCGCGAAAGACTTATCGACGACGCAAGGTTTGATAAGCGGAGAGCCAAAACCAGCAGCACGGTTTGAGACGCCGCGAGTGTTGGAGAGAAGCCCTCCTTCAAAATCAAAGAAGGCAGAAAACAGTTCTGCATCAGGTGAACAATCGCATACGAAGACCTTGATGAACAGTCATGTCGCACCTGACCTTGTCTCCTGTTCGGATAGCCTACCAAACGCCTCTCCAGAACGGACCTCTGAAAATGATACAGACACGCCCACAGAGGCTCTTCAGACGCCCTCCAGTGTTCCTGCCCCGTCCGTGGACGCGGCTGCAGTTCAGGGAGATGGCGTTACCGTCTCAGCGAAGGCCAGTAGTGAGCCGGTAGACGTCAGCGACACGCCCGCAGAGGGCGCCACCGCGCCGCAGGAGTGTAAGGGCTGGTCCACGCCGCGCAGTCAGCGCAGGAGCAGGGACCAGATGCCGGTGCAGTGTGCCCAGTCCTGAGGTGTCCTGCGGCACAGTTCACCGGCCTGTCTCTCCTAGGGCCCTGCGGAAGAATTCGCTTCCTCTTCGCTTGTAGGACTGTGTGGAATAATTTGCCAGTGTCTGTACCAAGCCTCGCCTGCCGAGGTCACTGCTGCTTGGCGTTGTAAATGCGTTCTCTTGTGTTCCCTTTAATGTTCGGGTCAGCTGGTTGTGAACTGCGCGCTAGAGCGAGTTCGATCATAATTTCGTGTATATTTGCGCTGGTTGGATTAGTGGAGTTGTATTGTCGATCCTTTGATGTATTATCAGTTATCGGTTTTGTGCAATGGTGGTGCATGTGATGTATCTGAATGTTGCAGTTCAGGTAGACTGCATGGTACATTTGAGTCGCAGTTCGCTTCGGGGCTACACCAGTGTTTGAAGGGGGCGATGTGTGATGTCCTGTGTTAGCTCCTCCGTCTGCTTCCCTCCTGCCTGGCGGAGTCGGCGCCGCTCCCAGTCCTCTTCCTGCACCGTCGTCGGTCCCCGACGGGCAGGTGAGAGCGCCTCCACCCCAGCCGCTCTTGTGGGGGTGAAGAGGTACCCGGACGGAGGTCCGCTCGTGTTGGACGGGTCAGTGTGCGCATTCCGTATCTTTTACATCAGTTACATAACTGGCACGTCATTTTAACTATTGGTGATCTAGTTGCATCTCCAGCAGCTATCATATGGACCAGCAGCTTCGTGTGTCATTGACCTGACTCAGAACGCATGATATCGTTCTTTTTTGGATACTGATTTTTTCCGAGACCCAGTGTCATTCTCTGATAGCATTTTTACCCGAAAGCCTCGTGAGTTGTATATAGCTTGTCGACTGATCACTGTAAGAACGCATTTCTATCCTCCAGCCGGCGAATGTCATTGTTAGTGTTCTGGTCACCGTTTCATTTCAAATGTCCCTGTGCTTTGTGGGACGTTAAACTTTGGCTTCTAAATCAACCCTTCATTGTGGGAGTTGCTCGTTCGGGTGGTGGGGTCGGGGTCTCCGTGCAAGTCCCTTGATGACTTTAGTGAGACTCCGACTCCAATAGTTGAACTGAGAACAACTTGGACAAAACGTATTAAAAAAATGTACCGTTGAAGGTGCTCCGTTTTTTATCGTGTCACTGATCTGCACAGCTTTGATTTTTTCTCCCTTGCTTTATTTTCAGTTATCCTCCCTGCTTTCGTCCAACAGTATACCACCCCCTGTGTTACTTATGATAACGAACCCCGGTACTGGGCTAGCCGTGTGACCCTCCTTCTCTCCAGCGCCGAGTATCCCCGCTTCCCCACAGGAGCGGGCCTGGCAGATGGCGCCGCCGAGTGTGACCCCTGTCCTCTGCTGCAGGAGCGGGACTGGCAGATGGCGGTGCGGTTGAACGCGGCGCGGACTCCGGCGCAGATCCAGCGTCCCGACTGCTGCGGCTTCCTCAGCCGCCTCGGCGTCAAGTGGCGCTGCTGGAAGCGGCTTTACTGCGTCCTCAAGGACGGCGTCATGTACTTCTACCAGGACGACGCCGATGCCGCCGCCGCCGGTGGGTTGACTGAATTAGACTGACTGACTGACTGAATTAGACTGATGCATCAGTGGTCATGATGGTCTGACTGAACCATCATCATGATGGTCTGACTGAATTAGTGTTTCACTCGCGCTCACTAGAGATAGCTATCGGCATTTTCCCCTCTATGTGCGTGTTTGCTGCTGCATTAGCTAAGACTGGTGTCCTGGAAGAAATAAGATTCACTGTAGCCGTTTTTTACAGTATTGGACTGGTATGTTTGACGTGACGCAAGCCCCAACGCTTCTGTTTAGTGCCCGAGTCGTTTTAAAGCTCGATATCATCCGTGTGAAAAGGGCGAATACGCTTGGTCTTCTTATTCTAGCGACCTTTCAACCGTAAATTCTATACCTTGCATGGATGTATACAATCCTAAGTAACACTGAATAGAATCAAGGCATACCTTCGCTTTGTTGCAATTTTTTCAGGAAAAATCGGCCTGGAATTGACGTGCCTTTGATGTCATTCGCTGTTGGCTTGCGTAAATGTCCACACTCATCTCCCAGGTCCAGCACAGCGGAGCTGCTCTGGCTGCCGTTCCGTGTCTGTGACAGCAGCCGTGGGATTGCACTACACACCGACTGCTGAGGCCGTATGGTGTCGCAAACTCTCACCCTGTTCCGAGGGCAATATGGGGATCGGAAAGACTTTGCAGAATACCCGCCCGGGATTTGAACCCGGGTCAGCGGCGCGGAATTCGAGTGTGCCACTACTGCATCCCCGCGTTTGTGACAGGCGCGGTGTACCTGCACGGGTACAGAGTACAGAGTAGCAGAGCCCTCTGACTCCTGTCCCGTGTTTGTGACAGGCGCGGTGTACCTGCACCGGTACAACGTACAGAGCAGCGAGCTCCTCTGACTCCTGTCCCGTGTTTGTGACAGGCGCGGTGTACCTGCACCGGTACAACGTACAGAGCAGCGGAGCTCCTCTGACTCCTGTCCCGTGTTTGTGACAGGCGCGGTGTACCTGCACGGGTACAGGGTACAGAGCAGCGGCGTGGGAGGCCGGCGACCCAGCTTCGAGGTCTGCCCGCCACTGCCCAAGCTGCGCCATTTCTACTTCATCGCTGACTCCGAAAACGATAGAAAACGGTGAGCAGGTCCTGTCGCAAGGACCGTCAATGGCAGAGACTGGAGGTTTTAATATTGCCAAACCTACCGATCCGATGCTGACCCGGGCTCACAGAATCATTTGACCCTATATATATTTTCTTCTTCGATGCCGCTTATGTCGGTGACGTGTATGAGGGAGAAATATAGGACATATATACCCACATATAATACTGGATTAGACAACTGGAGTGGCCTACCATATTTTGTGTTATTCGTCCGTAAACTGTGAGTTTTCTGATACAGGCAAAATAAATGAGTTGTTTTTGGGGATACTATTAACCCGGTACCGCCTGGGGATCCCATGGGACCCCCTCCCCTTACGATCTCGGGAAGTGGAAGTGATACGGAAAGGTTAAAACGGCACTGGAAGTGCCTTGCCCTCTTCTACTCTGGAGCCGAGTCTGAACCTTTGCCGTTGACCCGTGGCGTCACAATGGGTAAAATTTAGAACATCCCTTATAACTCGGGAACCATGAGACCTAGAACAAAACAAAAGACAGCAGTGTGTTTGTATCGACCCAAATTATTTGAATGATATGCGGCATGACTTTGTAAGGTCGCATGACCTTGACTTTAGGTCAAATAGTGCCCTTTAAAGCTCATGCTGCATATCATTGGAATCCTTGGGTCATTACTATGGTACAAAATTTAGGGTCTTGTCACACCCTGACGATTTAGAAAACGTATGTCCGACGTTGAAAATCGGTCTAAAACGCTGGCGTACGTTGAACTATCGCCGATTTTTCAATTTTTGACGTATGCAGAGCGTACAGGCAACGAGCTGGACGTATAACTTATACGCAACGTAGAAGTAACGTGCACAGGACGTTTCAACAACGTATGCAGAACTAACATCAACGAGTGCTTAGGGCGTTGCCGGCGTTCGCAACGTACGCCTAACGATAGTCTAACGTATGCACGACGCGCGGCAGCGTATTGGCGGCGATTGATGAAAACACAAATCACATGATTAAGGCTATAAAATGACTTCCGCTCCAGGATCGAAATGATAACTTTGGTAGACTTTAGCATCACTGCCATGCGCAAGAGAGCGCCAAAGAGGTCTCTGGGCCTTCCCATAAAAGGCTTTAGCAGTCAGAGAGATCAGAGCACCAGCAGTCAGAGAAAGAAGAAGAAATAAGGCAGACAGAAACAGCTTTTACCGAGTACGTCACGATCACTTCATTGACGCATACTTGTTCCCAGAGGCAGCTTGACGCAGTCAGGCCAGCTTCATGCCAGGCTCCAGTGGGTGCCTGAAGAAGGTGTGCTGTTTCGTTAACTTCTGACCCGCTCTGGCTAACAGCTCGTCGAACATCGCAAGGGGTATGCGCAAAAAGTAGGCGAAGGATGCCGGGTCCTCTTTACGAAGTTCCTCCATAAGCTGGTCATACATACCAAACTGGCATCGCCTCCCGACCCATGGCCTCACCCAACTTCTTCGCCTCTGCTCGTCTTCTCTTTGCCTGGCTCTTTTGACACACAAATGATGCAGGGTCAAATCTGTGAGGTCATTAGGATGCTGAAGGACAGCTCGCACGTATTATTTGCTCAGTCTCTCAGGATCCTCCATATCGAGAAGGAGTGCACACAGTGGAGTCGATAGAACTACTGACATTGTCGTCATAGATGGCTCATTTTATACCAATTACCAATTACCAATTATACTCAATTACCCAAAAATGTTGCAGATACGTCATAGTACGTCCGCTTTACGGTAGAAACACGCTCTGCAAGTTTTGTAGTCGTTTGGCACGCGTCAAATACGTTTAAGTACGCGGACTATTCGTCGGACATACGTTCAGTAAGTTATAAATACGCTGAAGACACGGTAATCACACGTTTTTAAGATGTTTTGGTTACGCAGGACAACATCCCGACGTATGCGTTCCGTCCACGCAACGTGTGTGAACGTATATCAACGATTGCATAACGTACCCGCGACGTATGACCCGCGTGTGCGGAACGTATGAACCATACGCTGGCATACGTCTGAAAATTTTGTGAAACGCTATTGAAACGCAGGGTGTTTCAATCTTGAGGCGGTCTGCTTGTGTGGTGCGGAGTCTGAGCTATCAGTCACGGTAGTACCCTGACAGTATGGTATTCTCCGGCAACAATCCTCTGTCTTTTTACTGGTCTTAACTATTGTGCTCATGAGGAAAGAATATTCCACGTTGTGCCAGGACACTGTCGTGATTGAAAAAATTTACAACATACAAACAAGCTGCCTCATAATTAAGAAATCATACTGTTCAATCGTCCAGAACAGATCAGATTCAAATCGTAGACGGGCCATAACACTGCCCCGAAATGGTAAAGACACGGGTTGCATACAAACGATCTCTCTCTCTCTCTCTCTCTCTCTCTCTCTCTCTCTCTCTCTCTCTCTCTCTCTCTCTCTCTCTCTCTCTCTCTCTCTCTCTCTCTCTCTCTCTCTCTCTCTCTCTCTCTCTCTCTCTCTCTCTCTCTCTCTCTCTCTCTCTCTCTCTCTCTCTCTCTCTGTCTGTCTCTGTCTCTGTCTCTGTCTCTGTCTCTGTCTCTGTCTCTGTCTCTGTCTCCGTCTCCGTCTCCGTCTCCGTCTCCGTCTCCGTCTCCGTCTCTGTCTCTGTCTCCGTCTCCGTCTCCGTCTCTGTCTCCGTCTCCGTCTCCCGTCTCCGTCTCCGTCTCCGTCTCCGTCTCCGTCTCCGTCTCTCTCCGTCTCTGTCTCTCTCCGTCTCCGTCTCCGTCTCCGTCTCCGTCTCCGTCTCCGTCTCCGTCTCCGTCTCCGTCTCTCGTCTCCGTCTCCGTCTCCGTCTCCGTCTCCGTCTCCGTCTCCGTCTCCGTCTCCTCTCCGTCTCCGTCTCTCTCTCTCTCTCTCTCTCTCTCTCTCTCTCTCTCTCTCTCTCTCTCTCTCTCTCTCTCTCTCTCTCTCTCTCTCTCTCTCTCACGCCCCCTGTGCGGCAGGTGGCTCGCGGCTCTGGAGTACTCCATCGACCGCTGGATCAAGGTGCTGCGGTAGGCCCTGCACCCCCAGCGTGTCCGCCCTATGCCCTAGTTCAAACCTGACGGGGGCAGCTCGGTCAGAGGTCACTGCCATGCGGAGCAGCGCGCACAGCAGGCGCTGCAACACGCCCAGCTCGACGTTTTCGGCTAGATCGGAGTTTTTCCAATTTGAAATCTACACTGAATCCCTCTCGGTGTTTATGTGGCCAAATGGTGCCAAAATGTGGCATTTCTCGTTCACACTCCGTCACTTACTGTATCTATGTGAGTGTTACTGTTGTCCTCGATATTGGGGACATCGTCAAAGGGAGCATATTGTGATTCCACGCCGAGATTTGATCTGAGAAAATTTAATTTTTGGCTACTAATTTGTTATCAGGGGCATTCCAGGACAGATCGACCAAGGCTTGACACCACCATGTCTAGAAAAATCTGAAACTTTGTCTCCGGGGTAGTTTTGGGCCAGAAACACGCCTGTGAGAATCTCAGCCCCCTCCGACCAACGGTGACCGAGTTATAACCCGAGGCACTTTTGGGAGGTCACGTTGTAGACTTATCTTTGATGCTTCATAACTCAAAAACGCATCACCTGATTAACAAGTTTTGTATATCATTGAACTCGTCTTGAATTATAGTTTATTTTAAAAAAAGAAAATTTGAAAATTTGAAAAATTTTGACTTTTAATTTGTTTGACCTTTTCTTTTTGTACCTAGCTTGACCTTTTCGCAGTTGAAATTGCCCTTTTAGACAGCTCAAAAAATTGTCCTCATAAAATATCTTTCGATAGAAAAAATAAAAAATGCGTTCTTGCTATAAGTTCCAAATTTTTAGCACCTAAGGTAGGTATGCAGACGGTTTTCGACCACCGCGGTAGTACAGTCTTATGTTTAACGCCGCAAACAAAGCGATTGCTTTTGTAATCGGTTGCTTGCAATCATATGACATTGTCTTTACGAAATTTTCATCGTGCAAGTGTCAAAATAAATGAGAATTAACAGGCACCCACACAGGGGGTGGGCAACCGGCCTCTTCAGGTTTCCACAGGTAGTAAAAAAACACCTTCGCGCAGCGCCACCGTACTTCATGTACCTCTAACTCGAAATTTTTGCAGCTTCTGGCAAAATTTTAGGTCTGGGTCATACCAGGTCAGACCGCCAACCCAGGTCAGGAGACCTAACCTCAAAAAAACTTTGGGAGGTGCATAAATCATATCAAATTTAGCCTATCGTGGTTGGAATCGCATTACCTAGTAAGATCGCCTAGCAAGATAATTTTTCGTAGCAGGATTTCTATATCGATAACCGGGAGCAGGGCAAAGGTCATGATCTTTCCATTAGAAATGCATGGGGTGATTGGTAAATTTCGATAACTTGCGAGAATTGAGAATTGTCGAGAATTGCGATGGAGGTTTTATTTTTACATTGTCGTGTCTGACTTGCCACTGCAGTTTGATTAATATTCTTGTTACCATACAGACCTAAGCCTGGCTCTAGGGCAAAGCAGGTTAATTTTGACATTTGACTAGGCAATATTATAAGATACATAATCCGTTTGGGCTCAACAAGAGTGTTCCAATGGTGCTGAACTTTTCTTTCTACGGCTCTCCTTTTGTCACCTATTACGCCACAAAATTTAGGTTTCCACTTAGTTCCCGTAAGAAATACTGTGACCTTGAGCAACCTCAAAGGTGACACAACCAAACGATTGTATGTAACATATTCGGTAGTGATTAAAACTGGCTATTTAGCGGCATCACTCCCAGTGCACTGTGTCATTTATCTGGGATTCTCGGATCCGTGTCAGCTATGAAATGATCACCTTGTAAAAATATCATGAGGTAACCTGTTCAAGCGACCAAGTCGAATGCGTTACAATTTCAGGACATTTTGTCGAATATATGAGCAGATTCAAATTACTTTTTGGGAATGAAAGCCTTTCAGACACGTTTGTTTACATTGCATGAATCCTCTCAAACATATGCTGTGCTGCACTGGATCAGCTTGCATCGATACTATTTTCCATCTCCGGGAACGATGTAATTGTGTGAGTTAGTGGTGCTCATAGGATAAGTTATACTTGTTTCAATTATTGATAAGGTCGCGACATCTTTGTAAATTTTCGTTTAAGGCTGAAAGGTTCATTATTAATAAGTTCATTTGCCCTCGTCTCCCTCGAAACAAGGAATCCCTTTTTATCACTTTTAATGGCTGCAGTTTTTCTGTTTATAAATATTGCCCAAGTTGTTGCCAGTTCAGTTTTTTATACATTTTGTACAAGTTGTTCTCAGTTCGATTGTTGGAGCCGGGGTCTCACTAAAGTCATCAATGGACTTGTCACGGAGACCCCGACCCCACCATCCGAACGAGCAACTCCCACAATGAAGGGTTGATTTTAGAAGCCAACGTTTAACGTCCCACACAGCACAGGGACGGCCGCCCTGCTCAGGTCACCCTCTCACCAGTCAGTTGCCAGCCGACCTGTACGTCGGGTAAGCTATTGAGCGCCGGAGCGTCTCAGCGGAACTGATCCCAAGCCTGGACATGCACTGCCACTGCATGCTTCTGAGCCGCGGGCCGGAGCCCAACGCTCTACCAACTGAGCTACCGGGGCGGCAAGGAGGCGGTTTTAGGAGTAGGTGTCTCACTAGAGTCATCAAGGGACTTTTTACGGAGACCCTGACCCCACCACCCAAACGAGCAACTCCCACGATAAAGTGTTAACCAAGGAAACAAATTTGAAAGTCCCACAAGGTATAACGACGACCGTCTACCTCAGGTCACCCCCTCACCACTCAGTTGCCTGCTGGCCTTCAGCATTTACGGTACCTACCACCTCCCAGTTGACCTAAATTATTTTTCCAGAAGTTGCAAAATGTTGTGTTAGAGGTAGATGGAGTACGGTGACGCTGCGCGAAGGTATTTTTTTACTACCAGTAGAGACCTGAGGAGGCCGGTTGCCCACCCCCTCGGGTGGGCGCGTGTTAATTGTCATAAATTCGGATACTTGTACGATTAAAATTTCGTAAAGACAATGGAGTATGATTTCCAGCGACCGATTACAAAAGCAATCGCTATATTTGCGGCGTTAAAAATAGGGCTGTACTACCGCAATGGTCAAAAACCGTGTACATACCTACCTTAGGTGCTAAATATTCGGAACTTATAGCAAGAACGCATTTTTTAATTTTTTCTATCGAAAGATATTTTATGAAGAAACATTTTTGAGGTGTCTAAAAGGGCAACTTCAACAGGGAAAAGGTCAAGCTAGGTCAAAAAGGAAAAGGTCAAACAAATTAAAAGTCAAAAATTTTCAAATTTTCAAATTTTCTTTTTCAAAATAAACTATAATTCAAGACGAGTTCAATGATATACAAAACTTGTTAATCAGGTGATGCGTTGTTGAGTTATGAAGCATCAAACATGAGTCTACAACGTGACCTCCCGAAAATGCCTCGGGCTATAACTCGGTCACCGTTGGTCGGAGGGGGCTAAGATTCTCACAGGTGTGTTTCTGGCCCAAAAATACCCCGGAGACAAAGTTTCAGATTTTTTCTAGACATGGTGGTGTCAAATTGAAATATTTTTGGTCGTTTTGTCCTGGAATGCCCCATCATTGGGCATGTCAATGTCATAGAAAATACATTGAAAAGTTGTTCACGCCAGTACGGAAAACAAATGTGTTCCCATCTATTTGTACTTTCTCTGAAACAAGTCCATTCAGTTAAATGATCGCCCGAGTCAGTTATGTGACGCCCGCACTAACCGACTTTCTGTTAGGTATTAACCTCATCGGTCACAGTTAGAATTTCAGGCTGACTTCTTATCTTACGTGATGAGTAGTCAGCAAGAGGGCCGGAGTCTGGCACTGGGTCTGCTAGTCAGTACAGAGTTCAGTCATTATCAGAGCTTTATGGACCCTAGGTGTAACCAAAGAGCAAAGCAGCACCGGTCGTTGCGGCCTCTACAGTGTCATTTGCTGCAGAGCGGTCATGCCTGCCGCACCGGAGGAGGGGATGATAGTGAACCATTAGTGGCCGAGTCAGTCACTGTGCTGTTGAGTGCTTGTTGTCGATTTCAAACCGATCTGCCTACCTCCTGAGTCCCACGCTGTTTAGGTGATGTGTGTGGAGGTGTGCCTGAGGGTGCGGCCGGCGAGGGGCGCTGTCACTGATCGGGTGACCGCGCCGGCCGGCTGGTTTTATATCACAATACAGACGGAAACCAGGCGGCCGTGTATTCTGGTGGATGATGGAGTGGCAAGTCTTTGTTCCAGATGCAGATATGGGTACCTGGCAGGTATGGCGTCTCCACTGTGGGCAGGCACTACCAGCACACAGTTGGGACATCAATGGCTCAAGTAGAGGCTGATGTGTTAACGGCAGGGTATTTAACACAGTGACTGACGGCAATGGCTCCTAAAGAGCCGAGCCCCCTCTCTGATTACTGGTACAAATCAGCCACCAAAAGATCCCTCCTCCAATTGCAATGGCACAAAGCCTCCTCGGGCCCAACACTGGCATTGCACACTAATGCCACCCAACGTCACAAGCTTCACTGCCAGCTCTGTCACACAATCGAACGATGATGTGAAGCAAGAATAAGAACATAATATACATGAAACACACAGTCCACAGACACGGCCCCGTCGGCCCGCTGTGGCTCAGACCATTACAGAGGCGGCGCGCCCCCAACAACGCTCACTCTGTACCGATCCCACTCGTACCGTGACCTTCGCCGACTCGGGAGAAAAATTATCTGATGATGTCACCTGCCTCATTTTTCTGGAATCATTGTGCATGCAGCAGAAAACTTGAACCCACACGCTACGGGACAACGGTCGCGTTGCCAATTTGTGTTCCTGTTGCAACACATTTACCGTATTGCGATCATTTCTTACCGCATCTTCCCTCTTGCAACTCCTGCAATGGCACGTGATAATGGCTGGTCGGCTGCAGCGCTCTGATTTTCAGCAGGTTCTCTGGCTAGAACAAGGTCTCCATGTCGCTGATTCCGCGACTGACGACTGGGATGGAAATTCGACTGGGCACGTGATCTACCACCATCCAGTACTCCTGGTCGACGTCTCCCTCGTACCGCGACGACTGACGGCCGAACCGCATCGCCTCAGACACACCGCTCCCGGAGCCCGTCACGTCACGGCCTGGTGCCGTCCCGTCACGGCTTATTCCTGTGCCGCTGCTGGTGCCGTGCGCTGCGTCACGTTTCGTCACTGTGACATTTTGGCTGTCCTGTTCGGTATCCTGATGGCGGTGAACTGGTTCCGACCGGTTGTAGGCGATACTGCGTTCGCTGGCTCCACGCTGCAGCACCTCGTCCAGGTCAGCCTCCGTGACGTAGCGCTCTGGCCAGCTGTCGTCCCCGTTCTCGTCTGTGACGTCACAGCAGGCCTCGATGACGTCAAGACTGCGAGTCCGATCGGGTTCGTCGCGGTCTGATGGAGGAGACTCCACCAGGTGGATCGTCCTGCTCACGTAGGTCCGAACCGGCGTCGCCTGCCGCCCCCCGCCCCGTGAAGGACTCGCGTACAGAGAGGCGGGCGATGACACGCGCTCCGGTGCGCTGGGTGACACCTGTTGGCGCGATCTCGAAGTTGAGTTTGTTAAAGATGACGCTGGCATCGCCTCGTCTGCGGCGGCGGCGCGTTGGCGTTTGGTCCGCGAAGACATTGATGCTGAGTCTGTCGATTGTCGGGCGACGTGTTTCGGTACAGTGTGAGCGTTTTTGCGGCGCGCCGCTAGTGAAAAGACAGGTCGGAAGAGGTGCGTCGCCGTCGACGACTGAGGATGAAGCCGACGATTAGAGCGATGAGAAGAAGAAGGATGAGTGCCACCAGCACCCACACCACCACTGCGTAGGGGTTGGACTCGTCCACTGTCGGAATAGGGGCGAGAAATTAAGGAAAACCAACGAAATGAGGCTGGAATATTTCGCGACTCACGTATTTAACCATGAATGACTCGGATAAGTTTTAGCAGAAGCATCTAGTGTATCCGTTTCCGCAGAAGTAGAAGTTCATTTGGTGTAAATGTCGAGCGATATAGTCAAACCTTCAAAATTTAAAATTTCAAAATTCAAAATTTAGAACACGCCCATGCGATGAATAGAGCCTCACCCAGCGGCGCGCTGGTGGTGGAGCCCACCGGGTCGGCTGTGGTGCCGCCGCCGGCTATGAAGGGCAGAAACTCGTTCCAGTAGCCGGCGTCCTCGCGTCGGAAGCCGACCTCCAGCAGTGCGCCGGCCAGGTTGTAGAAGTTGGGCTCGTCCTGGGTGAAGCGGCGCCACCGCTCTCCGAACCCTCCTCTGACCGGGTCCCTGCGGCGACGGCCACCGCACCGGGTGGAACCTTACTGTCTACACCTCTCAGCCTTACTGTCTACACTACACTACCTTACTGTCTACACCCTCGATGGTGGCAGGTATGAAAAATACCTGCATCCGAAGAGCACCGCTCATATGAGAAATAAAAATTACACTATAAACGTCCCTCTGGCAAATTTAAACAATAGATGCTTCAAACTAGGTTTTAACTGTCTGGTCCTAAGGTATGGTAGACTCGGAATAACTCCCACCATAGGAAAAAAACAAAAACAAACAAAAACAAAACACAAAACAAAAAACGTTCAACTAACAAACTAACCCTATCTAACCATCCGTTCATGTTTGCTATCAACTAACCCTAACTTAAGGACTGCTAACTAAACTAACCACATCTAAGACTAACAACTAACCAACTCACACCCCTCCCTAACACTATCTGTTCTATTACCCTTCTCTCTTCCTCTATGTGGCGGCTACCCAGCCAGAGAGGGTGCTGTAACCTCACCTCCTGGTTGCAGGATAAAGACCCGTGGCATCACGTCATGGTGCTGGCGGGTGTTTCTAATAACCCAAAATTATTCTTGTTCAATGGAGGAACTCGAGTAACGTAAGCAAACGGTTATTCGATAAAAGGAACAAAATTCAAAAAATAAAATAAAATAAAAAAAAACTAATCTTTACGCTGGCAAGCCTCTTCACGTACCCTTTTAAATCCTACCTGTGCCACAGGCTCGGCATCTCTGCCGTAGCAATCCCCTTCCCTCGCAAGTGTTGCTACACTTCGCGACCCATTCCTTGAAATAAGATTCGTCCCTTTGTTCTGCGACATTAAAATAAACACCCCTCCCGGAAAATTCTCCCCCACACTTTAGAGGCGGGAAAAGGTGCTTTGCACAGAACGCCTTATAAAAAGCCCTTAACTAACTAACCAACCCTCAGCGGCACAGTGTTTCAGAGATGGGCGAGGGGCCACATTCAGCATGTAGCTATTACGATGTTAACGGAATAAAGCTACTTGATCCGTATAGTGTTGCTCAAACTCACTTTGTTATTAGAGCCAGCGAGCTGCAGCGGGGTACCGAATATCTGTTAATTTAGAGAGCCTGCATGGGATCTGAACCTGCGAGGTTTTACTTGAAACGCGAGCACGTCGTGGGTGAGCCATTCCAGATACAAGGCGTTCGGCGACGCCACTGACAGCTTTAGGCTCAAGAGCGCGTTGTGTATGTGAATTCAGATTCAGGGGTCCAGAGGTGTTGGCTGATTTAATGAAAGCGCTAACTCATCTTTCCGGGTGTGAGATCTCTAAACAGTAATAATTGACAAGCCCTCTCGGTTCCCTAGCCGTCAGAAGGTACGATCGTCAGACGAGCGCGGCCCACCGACCCGTCCCTGGCGAAGGCAGTCCAGTAGTCGCGGAGCTGCAGGCCGAGTCTCTGCTGCGGCCGTCCGTAGGCGTTTCCCACCAGCTGTCGGAACATGGTGGGCCCCAGCAGGTAGAGCAGCTCCGAGCCGTGGCCGGCGCCTGTCGGGGCAGGGAGGAGAACCACAGTGGTAGTGTCCGCACAACAGCGCACCAGACAAGCCACAGACGGGTATAACACTTTGTGAAGGAAGCAGCCAGGGGCTCACAGAGAAGAGGCGAACCTGGTGCTCAGGCAAACGTCACGCGGTCTGATCTGTTTGTTCGTCTACTCTGCAATAGAACGTCTGAATTCAGGAGTTTCTATCTTTAACCCCCGCACCTTCCACGGGGGCCATCGATGGCCCCCCAACTCGAAAATATGGGCGTTAGCGCAAATCGCAAAGTGCAATAGAAAGCTCGCGTGAATTCAGTAAGAAATTACTTCGCATGTTTTAGTGCTCAGGTCAATGGTTTGACCTCCAGAGGTCAAATTAGGTCAAGATCGGCTATTTTCACTCAAATATGCAATGATTAACAAACTGGGCATAACTCTTATGTCATTAGAGCTATTGAGACCTGGTAAAGTACATTTGATAGCAAATTGCCAGTACTTTTCGCTATGTGGAACGTAAAGAACTCCCGCCAGTGGTTTGACCGCCAGAGGTCACCTCGTGACCTAATATGACCTGAGGTCACGAAAGGTCAAAAGTGACTTCCGTATATCAAATGAAAGCCAGTGACAAGACAAACACAATGGTGTTTGTTCACCGCTCTAGCTCAATTAGGTCAAAAGTTATTGTCAAAATACTGTTTTTGACCTCTGGTGACCTTGGATGACCTTGGAAAGTCAAAGGGCAAATATGACCCCTGGATCCGTGAAAGGGTGTCCAAAACGTTGTTCTGAGCAGTCTGAGTATTTGCAATCATTTTGTGGCTTTATATCATGAAATAGCTTTTCCCCATGCTTTTCCAATGGGAGAGGTCGCCTCGTGACTGACCTCAGGGCACGAAATCAAAAATCCCGGATATACACCTGAGACCCTGGAGGGTCATGAAGTGTAGGAAGTTTCAAATCGATCGACTTGAAATGTAGCTCTTACAGAGCTCTAAAGGCGAAGTGAGGTGACCTTGGTTGACCTCGTCTGGTGACCTGACCTTGGGTGACCCGGGGTAAAATTTCAGGGATGATGGGAAAATGATGCAGTGAGAGGTAGAGCCCTCAACCGCGGTGCTGCGCCTCGTCGTTTTTGCTATCCGAAAAACCTTAGGGGGCCATATGCCCGGTGGAGTTAAAAATATATAAGAGCGTAATATTATAATTAATAGACTTATTATTATTAATAGACTTATCGCACGACGAAGTCGGGAAAACGAACTGGGGCCAAATGCACAGAGGTCGTCATTCATGAGTACATTCAATCGTTTAATATGTGTGCATTACCTCAGAATTTTCTAGACTTTTCTTACCATTTCAGTTATATGTTACAAATGTCGGTATTCATGAAATGTAACGTCAGCCTGGAACGTTTTTTGTAGCTAACTGCCCTGCAAGACGGGAGGACCGACTCCCGAAGCACGCCATCATACATACCCGAGAAGCACAATGTTGCATGCTGCTGGTCCTATGGAACTCACCCTGAAAGGTGACCACGTTTCCGAAAATATCCGGGCCCCGATCTGTGAAGGCGTAGGCGTAGACGGCGGCTCCGGTACGGGCGTACTCCTCCAGGAACCGGTACATCGGCGCCACGAAGTACGCATCCCCGAATATCTGAAGCAGCGGTACGGCCCGGTCAGTACGAATCCCCGAATATCGGAAGCAGCGGTACGGCCCGGTTAGCAAAGTCACCAGTGATTGAATGGCCTCCGACATATGATAAGGAAGGCTGAGGGCAGGGACACTGTTTTATTCTCTTTTAATGTAAATATTAATATATAACAGCGTGCAGAAGCTGTATGCTGGTGACAAAATGTGATGCTCAAAATTCGGTTTCCTCTTTTTGCCCAGTAGTTATGTCCACCGAGTTCTGCTGATCCCTTTTTCCTATGACGTCAACTTGTGCTGTCTTGTGGTTCTTATCGAGAGAACATCTCATAATGGCTTTTCTTGACAGCCTTTTATACTCGCTACGAAAATGTGATGGAACAATGTTCAGCGCGAATCCTGACATTGGCATGCTGATACTTTGTCTCTTTCACCGTAATTCATATATCTAGGCCCCTTTTGAAGTCATAATATTATGTCCTACTCACACACCCACACCCACATACCCCCACCCCCACACCCCCACATAGAAGCACCCATAGAGATTTTAAGTCCCATCTGAGTCCAGCTGACATGTACTGCTCACAGTTTGACAGGCGATTTATGTATCGGACCTGTTTTATACTGATGCAAGTGGCTGCCTGCCAATATATACATATAGTCTTATGAGCATAGCTGCGCTATTCCATCCTTCTCTCCCTTCCATCCGCCTGCCCAGCCAAGTTTCTATGGACTTGGCTGTGGACTATGGACTTGGAATCCTGAGTCTGCCCCTGACTAGATGAGATATGAGGTGCCGACACGCCGACGGCTCTGATGAGGGCACTCAGGTCCCTTCACAGCCGCCCGACCATGCCTCGTTAGGAGCAGGGGAAGCGCCTACAGTGGCAGAACCGTCCGGGGTGCCGCTGCCACACACCTTGACAAAGTTGGCGAGCAGCAGCAGCTGACTGCCGGACGGCACAGCATCGATGTAGCGGTAGGCGACCACGCGCTGCAGCAGGGGGCGCTGCTCTGTCAGCTGCAGCTGCTGCAGCAGCCGCGGCACCACCGCCCGCCGCAGCACCAGTGAGAGGTTACTGAACCCAAGTCGGTCCGTGCCCGGATACTGGTCTGCACGGCGGAGAGAGATCGGTAGAAGGGCGCTGTGAGCCGAAGCTGATGCGAGAGGAAACACACTGGCACAAGCCAAATAGAAACTTATTGCTGCGGGCTGTTACAACACGCTGAGCTAATTCCAAATACTATCCACATGTTTCATAAAGGTATCCTAGTTCAAGTAGGTTTAGATTCCTGTCCAAAGGAACATGATTAGACTGATTGTCTTCCATAGTTCCGAACTTGTTTGGGGATCCAGCTCCATCCCAGCGTATATGAAACTTAGTAGTTATGAGCACGACTCTAAGGCTGAATGATGAAAATAGACAGACACTCTGTGTAGACACTAAACTCTACCTCCAGCAAATTTCAAGGAAAGCTTACCAATACAACTTATGCGCAACGGCGGGAGAACTAGTCTGGCTGGGTCAGCCCATTTCAGTTCTGCGCCCTGACCCCTCACACTTGCGAGCTGTGCCAGCCTACTCACAGAGCATCAGGAGACCATCATCGTAGTCAAGACCGGCCATCAGAGGCACTATGGCGTAGTTGCCCTGTCGGATCAACTGCACCGGGTCGTCGGGAACGATGCGACGAGTGTCGCGGAGGAAGGTGTCCGTGACGGGAGCGAAGACTGGGAAAAACCGGCTCTCCGTCTGCGGAGGTCAAATCACTAGGTTATTGAATGTAATGAACACGGTTCGCCGGCGACCGACGTGCTATTGGGGCCAAGCGATATGATATAGCACTATGTGAATACAGGGTTACAAAAAGAGACACATGAAAAGAGTGCTACATTCCAGAGATCATACATAAAAAACTAGCGTACCGTTCCCTTAAAACAACCAACCAAACCATCCTTGTCGTCACTCATTTTCAAGATGTCTGCACCTCGAGCAGGCGCTGGGCAGCAGTGAGCAGCCGTCTGTAGTCCCGTCGCTGGAGACACCGCAGAACCCTGCTGTCGCTGTCGTCTCGACACCCCATAATGGCAGCCACCTCCTCTCCGATCTGACGCGCTTTGTAGCTGCTCATGTGAGCCCACGGAGCCAGCGGAGAGCCAGACATCATCACAACCCGCTGGAATAGGCCCTGCGACCGAGGCGACACCATGTGGAGACCGGCCGAAGCTGCGCCTGCCGAGAAGCCCAGCAGGGTGACCCGGCGTGGGTCACCGCCGAAGGCAGCTATGTTGTCGTGGACCCACTGCAGCGCTAGCCGCTGGTCCCTCAGGCCCAGGTTACCCGGCGTCTCTCGAGTCCGCAGAGTCAGAAAGCCTGCCGCGCACACAAGGTGCACAGTCACAACACAGCTCTCTGGTTATTCCGCAGAGTCAGAATATCTACGCGCACACAAAGGTCACCGTAAGAACACAGCTCAAATTATTGTTACTGCATGAGCCTATGAAAATATCGTTCTGCTGCTTATCAGAAACCACAGGCAGGCCCCGCTACCAGACTTTGGAGCCACTACCGTTAGAAACTGTCGCGACTTGTACTAGCGCTACTTTTTCCAAATTGAAAAACCGCTGCCTTTTTCTCCGCGTCTGTGCTGGCGCTACTTTTTCATAAAGCACTATTAAAAAGCTACTAAAAAAGCAGATTTTTGTTCCTTTCAAATATAAATCAAGAGAAACTACTTCTTATTCATATACTTCTCACAAAACTAGCAGTTTTTTTAGATATGCGAACAAATCACTTAACAAAAAGATTCATCCAGTCTACTTTTGTTTTTGTTTTTTTAGGTAAAAAACATATCTCTCGATTTCATTTTCCTTAGTTTTTACAGTTTTCCCCGTAACAGGCTGTCACTGGCGGCCGAGAATTTAAGTTCGGGAGTCCTATGCTCGCTACTGTGCTAGTTTTTGGTTGCTGGAACGGCCATCGCTATTCCACTAATATTGCCAGACTCCCAAAGCAGCGGACCAGCGGAATAAAAAAACGGAGCCCCCAGCTCTGTAAAAAAATCAACTTCTTGGCTGAGACGGCACGGTCAGTCACTGGCACTGATCTCAAATCGATGACTTAGCTGAACTCAGTTCTGGTTCTTAACTCCCTGCCGGTCAGTATGATACGTGCTTGGTCTTTGGTAACCGAAATATTTGCATTCAAGCGGAAAGAAACCCCATTAATTGTTGCTGGAGCACTCTCTGTCAGGCATTCCACAACTTCGACCACATGCCATTCCAGCGCGCTCTGACCGAAGATGTTGGTGCGGTAGTTGACGGAGACGGTGACCAGGTCCTGGGCCGCCAGATCCTTCATGGGAAACTTAGAAGACCGCTGCCGCCAAAACAGCTCCCCGTCCAGGAACACGACGACTGGATACCGCCGGAACCCCACCGGAGCCTGGAAACAGTACGGAAAAGTGCATTCTAAGAAACTGCGGACGTATGTAACTGGGCTCAAACAAAATGCAAACCGATGTTTGCTGATTATAAACAATTGAAACCATTGTTAGTGTACCCGACCCTATCAGTAACGTCATGCGCGTACAGTTATCCCATGATGTGATCATGGAAGCTCAGATAATAAAATTGCAGATATCCATACATTATGCGAGACGTCTTTGCATGATCGGAGAATCTACGGGAGCAGGCAAGCGGTTTGTTCTGCCACGCTGGGGTCGGCAGCAGAGCTCTGCATGGGACGGAAAACGTGACAGAATGGGACATTTCCATGTTTCATTCGGGTTAGGACAGAGCGAAACAATTTTTTCGGAAAGTGTGAGGATGCAGAGGGGGTTCCCGGGCACGGATCCTGCCATGTCCCTCACCCCTCCCCACCCCAAGCGACCAAATTGTGCCTAGTTTTAACAAATTTTGGCCGATTTACTTCAAAAACACTGCTTTTCAAAATTTACCCCCGCCCCTATTTGCCTAGATCCGTCTGTGAGGAAATGGGACCACTTGTTGAATACATCTTCCAAGATGGGATTTACCAGAGAGACTGAAGTGGGTCCGAATAGGGCGGAAGGCAAAATTGTATCCAGTCCTGACCTCTATTCGGTAAGTACATAGTCTATCTATTCGGCAGCCTTTAGCTGCCCGAGTAGGCAAAGCTCACGTCTACGCAAATGCTGATCACGTACGTTTTACCTATATTGGCAAAGCGTTCATATAGATATATAGGTATATACCTTACTGTCCATTATGGGACATGAGCAGCTTATCTCACAGATGCCGATGTAATTCTATATTTTCAGTGAATCATTATGCTCAGAGACCTGGAAAGTCGGGCGACATATTAACTTCCGCCGTACTTGTTTGTGCATGAGTAGGGGAGACCGGGGCTAGTTGCAGCCAGGGGCATGTTGAGCCACTCGCGATAACTCCGCTGTTTATGAAGAGATTGCGCTGTAATCATAACAGCGCATGCGCGCAACAGCTTTCCGTCTTTCAGCAGGAAACCGTCGTGGTATCTGGTCGGTAGCGGTTTGGAGACAGAAAAACCTGTTTTTTCATAGCAAAAGTGAATTTTACTTTTGTCAAACATTTTGTAATAACACTGTTGATAATAGAGATAAATATTAGCCCTATTAAATGAGTTGAATGCAGGTATTTACGCCTTATTTGGGCCGACAACCATGGGAACTGATCACCTAATTTCTGCGTCAGCTGCCTCCGGAGTTGCGGCGGGGTCTCGGGGTAAGTTGAGCCACGAGGGTATTGGGGTATGTTGAGCCATGATCAACGTGCCCCGGAGAAAAAAGGAATATCTAAATCCCCCCCCGAAACTAATGGGGCACGCTGACCTAGTGGATAGCACGCACACTTTCCATGTGGCTCACCCGTGTTCAAAACTGGGTGGCTTCTCTGATCAAAGAGCAAGCTGGCTTCCGAGAAACCTTCCAACAGGGATATAGTTGGCGACGCTATTCGGCCCGGGCAGTTGTCTCCTAAAATGTCTGCTATCGGGTCGACTCATTGGCGAAGGGGGAATGGCATTTACCACCAGCTTCGGATTTTCCCGTTTATTTTCAAATCACTTAAGCGATTTAATGTCCCATTACCTGCCCCCTGACCTGCTATTAGGCTGACCAATAATGGAGAAGAGCTTCCAGCGCTGGTCTTGGGCCCTCCTATTCCTTTAAAGCCCCTCCAACTCTAGGGGATGCAGGGGTCTTGGCCTTTCCCGCAAAACGTTCAAATTTTACCCACTATTGGCCGATTTTTCCCGTTTTCTCAAATAAACACTGTTCCGTGATTCCACCCAGACTTCCAGCAGGGCCCAGCCACTGGTAGGCGCAGGAGCGCCGTTTGGGGAGGCAACTCGGGAAAATCGTAAAAATATAGTTTTTTTTAAGAAAATCAGCCAAAATTTCACTATTTAGGGACATGGCCCCTTACCCCCCCCCTCTGGATCCACTAGTGGGTCCAGCATGCCTGGAACGTCAGGTAGTGCCTCTGGCCCTATACCTGATTCCCAGCAGACACCGGCCCAACAGACGGATCAACTTGTGAAGAGCCCTCAGTAGGATCTTGAAATGTCAGGAAGTCTACTGAACATCTCAGCACCTGAAAATCCAACAGGGTCCAGCCTGCCTGGAAGATCAACGAATGCCCCTAGTCCTGGACTGGATCTTTAGCAGAGCCTCCCTGCACCATCGGTAGCAGAGCTGGACCTCTCCGCAGATGGGCCTGAGCCGTATACACAGCAGAATCTCCCCGGACAAATCAATGAGCAGTAGTCTGCCATGACTCTCACGGTGATACTGATCCTGTCCTGATCCTGCCCTACTGCCCTGATACGTTCTCGCCTGCAGCAGTCTGCCCGTTGCCTAAAGAGCTGAGGCCGAGGAAGAGAATTTCGCGTCAGAGGAAAGCAGCAGTGTTGACAGATATACCAAAAAACAGCTTCTGGAAGAGAAGGCGGAAAAGAAGTAAAAAAGAAAACCAGCAAGGACCAGAGGTACAACAGATGGCAAAGGCAAGACGGGTGCAATAACAGCACAATGAAGCAAATAAATGTTAGGAGGGAGCTTTACAAAGATGTCGAGGAGTTCAGCGATGAAAATTTGACACTATGCCTGGTGTGCTGCGACGCTTCTTCAAATAGTCGCCCGGTTGAGCAATGGGTGCAGTACCAGGAGTGCCGGGGATGGGCCCACCGTCTTTGTACGGGTGATTCCTCAAAGTTTGTGTGTAAAAACAGTACCAGTGACTGAGAGTGAGAATATTTGATGTTTGGGTAATAAACAAGGAAAATGAGTACATACTCTCGTTAAGCGGCCCAACGTACCCCGGAGCGTGGCTCAACTTACCCCGACACGGGGCGAGTTGAGCCATTTGACTTTGACCTATTCATGATCAAATATCTCACACAGCGACAACATTCAAGCGTTGGCACACGCATCACTTGAAAGCCAAAAGAATAGGCTTTCCAGCAATGGCAGAACGAAGTCTATACCTTTAGCCATCTCTGAGATATCCGACCAAAACAAAAAATCACGTTCAACTAGCCCTGGTCTCCCCTACACCTAGCAGAAGCGGGTAAAACTGTCCCCCGCCATTCCTTTTGCGTACCTTTATCCTAGTTCAGGCAGATTATTGTCGCGATGTTTTGCAAGATCACACATAACCGTTACTAAAACCGTTAACAGATTCAGAGAAGTAAGGTACAGCCCTCGGACCTCAGGGGCGTAGCCAGGATTTCGCTCAGGGTAGGGTGGGGGCGGCGCCCTACCTTGTGCGAAATGGCTAAATACCTTGCGCGAAATGCCTTGACCGCAAAAAGGCCCCTGCGACAGCGCTAAAGGGACCCTGACGGGTAAAAAGGACCCTGCTTGTTACAGAATAGAGTGCTGAAGAGGGCTTAAAGGGAATGTGGCACCTTCATAACGTGATTTTAACTAAGATAGCCAAGTTGTAAAGCAAGCCGGACATCCCGGTACTCCATATATCATTTGTCTTGGAACTCGATATTTCCGTAGAAAAAAAAACTAAAACCTACCTGACACCAGCCCCCTCATCAACCCCTCGCCGGGTGGCCATTGTTGTGAGCTGCTGGTGTGACGACATATGCTGACGTCACGATAAGCATCAGCCAATCTAAGCCCTTGATGCGTTTCAAGTATGGTAGTGGTTGCCAGATCATGACATCATCCACGGGCAGATATTTAATTATTTTCCTAGAGGCTTATTTTAAAAAAAAACAAAGTATTGAGCCCATTGAACATTTTTCAGAGAAATCATGAGTGGTTTCATTATTTTTGGCTGAAAGTACGCCTATTTTTACTAAATTCCAGGATTCGATCAAAGTGCCACATTCCCTTTAAGAGGGCCCTAGCTGGTATAAAATGCCAAATTTGGCCACAGAGCATAGTACGGGCGAGCCGCGCTTCGCGCGGCTCGTGTCCTCAGGGGTCCCTTCGGACCCTCAGGGGGCTGTCCCTATCATTCCCCTTGGCTACGCCCCTGCCCTCGGTACTCAAAGGCGAACATTTGCGTCTCCATTCCGTAAGCTGCATGGCTTGCTCCCCTTTAATTATGCGTAGTCTGGTTGCTCTGGCAACAATGCGGATTTGAAGCAGAGGTGCAAAAAGTATGCTGGCTGTCACAAACTCAATGCGACGTATGCCTCCTCTGTCACAAAAAGCTGGAAATTATAATTGTATACTTGAATACTATTTCCAATATGCTGAATGTCATCTACCTGTCTCTTACTTTTTGCAACAGACAAGGTTCAAGCACCAAGCCATTACTGCATGAAAGTATTAAACTGTGTTTTCATTTTTAGATCATGTTTATGTATTGGAAGGAAAATTTCCAATTATGGATCATTGTTTCCAGTATTGGGATCATAACTTTTATTGGCAACTCTGACTGCAGTTTCCCCCCCCAATGACATGCATTTCCCTTTTTGAAAAAGTTTCCATTTTTGGAAGGAGTGTTTCCAATTATGGTACATTTCCCCATGATTAAATGTGGCAATTATCATGAAAATAATTATTATTGGGAACTAATCTATGAATGGGAGCGTGCACCTACACACAATTGGGAACCCTGATCACAGCTTTCCCCCCACCCCCCCCACTGAACTTCTATCTCACATATCAACAAAAGGGACAAAAATGTCAATGTCAACATAGGATTTGGATCTAACTAAAATGTGTTGGTAAAGTGGACCTTAGGTAGCACTTTTATAGACAGATCAAATGCTTAAAATTTTCCCCCAACACCTGATTATCACCTGCCTGTTCATTCCTTCTTGCAGTAAAAACTCTGAGGCAACTACCCTGCACAGATGTAAAATTATGTCTATTGGCCTAATAGGTACCTACAGAGGTATTGGAAGTCTCATACCAAAGAAAGATCCAGTGTAGTCAAAGTCCTGCTTTAACTCCATGCAGTTCAGGTCCTGTGTGTTGCTTACCACCACTGGTAGTAAGCAACACACCCCCAACCAGCGTTTTTCAAAGTCTCTTTCTTTCTGAGATTTTCTGCGATTTCCTGAGATGAGAAGGGGGTCTACTAGGCCCCCTCCAGTGCATGTTAGTGTGTGTCTTAACACTTTGTGGAGGACTGCATTAGCACACATTTGCCATCTGTACAATATTGACATGATAATTTGATCATGAAATCTCACCTGAATTACTGTTGTTGCCAGTCTGTTGCTGGCGCCAACTCTCCCAACTTCCTCCAGGTCCAAATCTACCTAACCAATCTTGATCTAGGGCACAAATAAGGTAAGGCACAAGCAAGCTAAGGAATGAAAAACCAAGTTTGATATGTTAAAGTGCATCAGTCTCAAAGTAGCCTACATTCATCTTAGATTAGCAATGGGCAGCACTATTTATTCCAGCCAGTTTTAGCCTGCACTTATCTCAGATATACCCCAAAAATATGCCCTAAAAAAGTGGCTTCCCACCTGTGTACATTTTTTGGCAGGCTCTACATCAAATAAACATTACGAACTTGTTTTGTCGCTGTTGCGTAGTTTAGGTAGAATTGCTGCCCAGCTATGTTTATTTCTTTCACTCATTTAGTACTTTTCTTAGTAGCTTTTAGGCGTACTTAATACTAAATTCAAAGAAATAGGGACCGCTAAATCGAAGAGACTCAAACTTTAAATATGATTTAACCTGACAAAATGGACAGAGAAATACTTGATAACGTATTTGCGTTATCTTTAATGCCTTAAATATGCCCACAATCATGTATTTCTCGAAAAAATTGACTGTCACATTTCGGGCATCTAGGCGGCAACTTTCTGGCAACTACTAACAATCGGCACCATTGGGCTGCATGTTAAAATCTGGCAACTGTGACAGCGGTTTCCGGGTTTTCTGCAGCGGGGGTCCCTCGTTTTAGTAGAAACTGAACACAGTACCAATATTGTATCACTGATGGTACGCTGTGCAATTGAAGAACAGAGTTGCTAAATTAAATGTATCGCTACACGCTTCATTCTGTATTTCGAAAATATGCGGTTTGATTTTGAACCATACTGTCACGATCGCTATTTTGTCACACTTATGCACCTCAATTTTCATAAATGTGTCACAAACCCCAGTAGCCGAGTTGGCAAGTTTCTGCACCTCTGATTTGAAGTGACGTGTAGGAAACGGAACTATGAATATGAATCTGCCTACTATTAGGGCACAATTAACGAATCATTTTGGGCTGCTGGAATCGCTAGGAAGGTGACCCTGATTATTCTTCGCTGCACTCGGGGTTATTCTAGCGTACATGATCAATACATCAATAAACAACTGTAAATAAGCAACAACAATAACTCAATAAAGGAAAATAGTTTTCGTGCGATTCGCATATGACAAGGCAATAGGCTTCCGTGTGCTGCGTCCGCGTTGCGGTCCCATTTTCCCGCTACAACCCCTGTTCATGCCGTCAGGGGCGTAGTCAAGGGGGGCGGTAGGGACAGCCGCCCCCCCCCTGAGGGCCCGAAGTTCCACTCTAGAGACACGAGCCGCGCGACGCGCAGCTCGCCCGCACTATGCTCTGTGGCCAAATTTGAAATTTTATACCAGACAGGGCCCTCTTAAGCCCACTTTAGCACTATTCTGTAAGAAGCAGGGCCCTTTTTACCCATCAGGGCCCTTTTAGCGCTGTCGCAGGGGCCTTTTTCCGGGCGCCGCCCCTCCTGAGTGAAATCCTGGCTACGCCCCTGCATGCCTTTGACCTATTTCTGGCCATCCCTCTCCAAACGCCGCTTTCAATCGCTCGCTAACAGCGCGCCGGCGGCTCGCAACAATGTCCGACCGTTATGACGTCACAAATGTCCAGCACCCACACCGCGCCACATTGGCGGGGTCGGGCCGTTCCCGAGCCGCGTGCTGGGGCGTCAGGTGGGGTCGGAACGGGCGTGTCCCCGGCACGCGCGCCCTGGGACGTCACCTGCAACACCTGCCACAGAGCCGGTGGCGAACGACCGTCACAATCGACACACCCCTAAAACCCAGTAACGACGATGGGAGAGGGGTGCAAAGGGCGTGGGTTAGACAGGTGCTTCAGGATAGCATCTGCTGTGAGGGACGAGGAAACCAGATCGTCAAATTGCTGACCGATCTTACAGTTTTTAGGGATTTATGTCATGTCAGGATTTGAATTATTTTCTATCTACAAGGAAATGGGCCTACGTCTTACTGCACAATTTTGTTCAAGCTGATATTTAAGTCCATAACCTTCTCTTAGACTTCCTATGGCATCAGTGGCGGATCTAGCCGGCCAGTTTGGGAGGGGCAAACCAAAAAAAAGACGTCACACATTGTAAAACAGCACTACAATATCACTTCCTGGTATAATTTTGGGTATTTGTGGCGAACAGCAAAACAATGTCGCGGGATGAAATGATATGGGCTCGAGATACTTTTTCCAGTCCAAGGCCCAATTTCTACTTTGACCATAACTGATTCTGGTTGAAGTTGAGAGTTGAAGCACCAAAATATTGTTCATAAACTGGAAAAAGAGTCGGGGAAAAAGGAGGTCGATCGCTTTTGGAGGAGCAAAATCATAGTTTTGCCCTGAGCTTTTCCGTTTGGGGGGCAAATGCCTTTTTGCCCCCTCCCCCTTGCATCCGCTACTGCATGGCATCTCCCTGAAAATCAAGCAACTGGTACAACTTAGTTGAACCCATAGTTATGGAAAATCAAAGAAGCTATGCTAAAAGGTGTATTTGTGGATAGATATTCAAACTAATGAAAATTGAGGCAAATGAGCAGTTAAACCCTCCCAGCACAATGACGGAAGTGTAACTTTCATGGAAAAGGATTTCAAAAGTGGCTGTTTTTTCCCGTCGCGTTCCGTCATTTTGCAGTCACTTGCTGTTGTTGCGATCAGCATGTAACGTGCTTTCTTCTTTTCAGATTGCATGTGGATAATGATAATGTCAATGTGATAAACATTAATGCAAAGGCACTGTATGGTGTAAACTGCATCCCATTGACTGAGCTGCCCAGCATGCCCGGAAAGAGTAAGCATGCCTGGAGATATGGCTTGTTTTCTTCTCTTTTATTGTTAACCGCCACGGTTCAAACGCATATAACATGTCTTCGCAATGATTGTCCCTTTGCTTTCGTATTGTAATAAACATTGAATACCCCGTACTCAGTTTGTGCTAACATTTTGTTCCGCATTCCTTGCGCACTATAAGACGTCTCGCTGAGTGATAAAATTTCTTATACAAGAGACCAGATATTAAGTACAGTTCCACAAAACAACTCCAAACCACGGTTAGCGGTATTAAATCACCTTTGTACATCCATTCTTTAAAACAAACAAAAAAGCGCCCATAACGAGTGCCATAACAAGTGTTTCTCCGGAAGATTTCAAGAGCCTCCAAATAAGGATTTTGAGGGGGTGTCAAAGCTGGAAAAACTATATATATATATATATATATAGCCAGAATGCACGGCAGCTTTGACGAAAAGGTTTTCAATTTCAAACATCTACTTTTTGGCAGTTTCAGAAAAAAGCGCAGCATTGCTTTAACAAGGAAACCAAGAAAATACCTATATCAATTCATATTTGAACGTCGAGTTCAGCAATGCATTTGTAATTATTGTGTATTGTGTATTGTGTATTGGTAAAAAACATCAACAGACATTGCCCAATTACTGATGCAGTCAAGTGATTTAAAACAGTAAAGTCAGATAATAAATACATACAGCAGTGGAAGCATTCCACCAACATCCATAACGCTCAACATTTGCACAAATGCCTATCCTGAGAAAGTTCCTAAGGTTGCCGTGAATTTGATAGCATTAGTTTTAAATGTGTAGCCCGAGCCTGCGAAGAAATCAACATTACGAAATGCGTTGAAGAAACTTTTACATGTGACGGCCACGCGGATGAAGAGGCTGCGCTGCACAGTACCAACACGCGCAAACCGAACTGCCCACAAAGAGGGAGAACGCGACGTTCGACGGGGCACAGATAAACCGAACTCGGAAACCAGATCGGAACAATCCAACTTTCCGTGATGAAGATTAAACAAAAACAAGAGGTCATGCTGAGCAAAACGAGCCTTAATACTACGCACTTTGTAGTGAGTCAAAAGAGATGGATAGTCAAGCCTGGCTGACGGACGGTCCGAAAATGAGGCCAACCAGATGAGAAGTTTATGCTGCACCCTTTCTAGGCGCTTCAGGTAGGATGCAGCAGACCCTGCCCATACAACGCAACCATACTCCAGGATGGATCTTACATGGGCATAATAAGCACAAAGAATAGAAGTGTGCTTGAGTCTGACTCGGCAGCACTGGCGCGAGGTCTGAAAACTTCGTATGAGGAGGCCAAACATTCTATTGGCCTTGGCCACGGTGTGGTCTATGTGTGGAGCGAAAGTCAGCTTACTGTCGAGTATAACACCGAGATCCCTAGTCTCTGTACGGCGCTCCAGCGGCGTACCATCCAGTACATAGGTGGTAAGGATCGGAGATTTTCGGAGAGAAAATGATATATTGCTACATTTATCTGGATTCAATTTTAAACGCCAAATTTTAGACCATTCTACTAAATTGTTGATGTCAGCCTGAAGGGCATCACTGTCTGTTTTTGTCGAAATTCTGTGGTACAACTTAAGATCGTCGGCGAAGCTTATACAGTTGGTTCGAATGATGAGGGGGATGTCTGCTGTGTAGCAGATAAACAAGAGTGGGCCACACACGCTGCCCTCAGGCACCCCGGACCTTACAGCGCACCATTCGGAAGATTGGCCCTCTAGTATAACTCGTTGGCGACGACCAGTCAGGTAGGATTCAATCCAGGAGTGCGCGCGACCAGTAATTTTGAAAGATTTTAGTTTGTGAAGAAGAAGCGTGTGGTTTACATTCGTAAAAGCCGAAGAATAATCAGTGTAGACAGAGTCAGTCTGCACGCCCTCCTGGATCGAATCCCAGCTGTGTTTTAGAAAGTTGGCAAGATTTGAGACGCATGAACGATTTGGGAGAAATCCATGTTGACTGCTGGGAATAGATGGTAGACAATGGGCCAAGAGAGAGTCACAGACTACCTTTTCTAAAAATTTTGAGCAAAGAGGAAGAAGCGAAATACCGCGGTAGTTGCCTGGGTTCTTTTTATCTCCTTTTTGTGAATGGGAATGACATTTGCATCCTTCCAAATATGTGTGAAAACACCTTGAGCGACTGACAATTTGCAAATGATTTCGAGCGGCACTGCCAATTCGGCAGCACACTCATGCAAAATTCTGGCGCTCAGATTGTCGGGCCCGCACGCTTTGTGCTTTCCAATGCTAGATAGCAGGGCCTGAACTTTGCCTGGGGGAACTGTAAACTCTTGAAGAATGGAACAGTGAAAGTCCGGGGCGTTTGGCAGCGTGTCAACGTTGGGATCCGAAAATTTGGAGACGATGGTTTCGTTGAAAATATTTGCGCATTTGGTGGGATCTGAAAATTATTGACTGTTTGCGACAAGAACGCGTGGACGTTGATGAGACGATTTCAATGAGTTTATAAAGAACCAGAAACGTTTTGGGTTCTCACGGAAGTCACCAACGATGCCCAGTAAGTAATTACGATATTTCGCGTTAGATAAAGCTTTAAAATTGTTTTTTGCTCTACTAAATACAAGATCGCTTTCTGGAGAAGGGTCGCGCTTTTTTACACGGTGTGCATGGTCTTTGTCCCTAAGAGCACGCTGCACGTCCCGGTCAAACCAGGGAGGAAATCGTTTGGAACGTGAAACCGTTGGGACAAAATCGGCTATGGCAGCGTTCACAAGATCGTAAAAGACCGCAACAGCTTCGTTCACACCCAAGTCACGAAGCAGAAGCCAGGGCAAACAACGCAGAGAGGCACGCAGGCCATCGAAATACGCTCTGCGGTAATCAATTATCGCAAGTGGACTTGTGAAGCGTTTTCATTGCGTTCCTGTCGGTAAATAACGAACCGCCATACAATAAAATGTAATCCATCCTTCACCTACCATCGTGAAGTGGAAGCGAATGCTCGTTTCGTACCAATAAAGGCGTTTAACGGGTAGAACAATGACCAATGACAATACTCACTATTGTGGCACTCTAGCTGATAACTCTCAAACGACACAAAGACGACTCAACTCACGCGACTGCGGGAAGAAAGCTGGCGCGATGCAGCTATTCTGCAGTGCATTAGCTGCCAAGCTACCGCATCGAGCAGGTCTTCCTCCGGTGCTCGGCTAAGGAACGCTTAGCAGATAACTCGAATTGTAGAACCCTCTAAATTCTACAGCCCGAAGAATAGCACAACAATTTGACGCTTCTTCAATACATCACCACTTCCAACAGTGAATAGGTTTCTCATTCACATAGATAAAGGTAGGCAGTTGGTTCAAGTTCAGAGAGTGGCCCCGCAGCAATGGCTATTCCCCTCGTGCGTCCATTGGCTCTCCTCTCGATGCTGGTCGGCGTCCTCCCGGTCTCCAACCTCATTCAACGGGATCGTCCGCCTCGACACCGTTTCTTAAGTCTACCCAGCCTGTTGTCATTTATCAGTATGACCGTGCTTTTTTCCACAAGCACTGTCGTTCTCGGCAAGGAGATTATAACTGCCTTTGGAAATCCTGAAGCAAACACGAGTGAGTTTTACATGAGCTGGATAAATAACCTCGTCAATCAAGTGACAATGCTTGTGCCGGTGGCGGGCGCGCTCGGGGCGCAGTTCTGGAGAGGAGGAGCGATAGCAAAGATGCTGAGGGAGCTGGATGACCACGCCGCCGCCTCTTTCAAAACAAAATTGATTCCTGTCCTTGTGCTTTGTATGCTCTCTTCGCAATGCGTTCTGATGCTCGATATAGTGACAAATTTGGGTTTGGGGACTGTAGATCTTGTGGCGCAATGCATTTTCTCCATGTACGATTTCGTCATGGTCCTTATTACATGGCAAATGCTCACTTTGATGCTTGCCATAGCAGATGTGTTTGAAAACATATCTCTCGAAGGTCACGATTGGCAGCAAGAAAAGCAGCAAGCAGCAGCTATCTCACCCAACTCATACAAGAGGATGAAGGTATCAACCGCGTGGCAGTCATCTTCGTCGAATGTCATCCGCCCAGAGTCCCCTACCGAATCCAGAGTGAATAGCTGGGGCTCAAGGTCTGGAAGTCCGCAAGCAGTCCGCGACATTCGCCGCCTTATTCTGCAGAATTTTAGAGCTGCCCAGCTGGTACAGCTCTTCAACCGCGCCTTCGGCCTTCAGCTGTTTGGCATCGTCACCTACATCATTGGTAATTCTCTATTCATGATTGCGTATTGCTTTGGTGCTGATACATGTAAGCGTCATGAAATAATTTTCGGCGCGCTCAATTGTACACTGTCTGTTTCCTCACTTTGTTTTGCTGGACAATCCGTTAGAAACGCATCGGAGCACCCGTCTGATGTTCTCAGACGATTCTGGGCCTCTCGTACCGGAGCTTCTCGTCTTCAATTTGGAAACGATCAATTTCATACGGCCACCGCTCAAGAGAACGCCACCACGAAACTGTCGCAATTCCCGAGAGGTTCCACCAGAAACCCACCAGTGCCTTCTGTCTCGGACACAAACATCGAAAACCCAGCCCAGGAGGTCACTTCAGATGTTTCTTCTCAGTTCGCCAGCAAGTTAGACGTCATTATTCGCCAGGAGGTCATTTTAGCGAGCCTTCAATTGCAGGCTAGCGGTACGAGTATATCTGCGGCTGGATTTTTCGCTCTGGAGCGTGGCACTTTCATCACCATCATGACCAGCATCATCACCTTCAGCGTCATCATGGTTCAGTTGAACGACGCCCAGTAGCACTGTTTCGTAGAGTAGAGTCCTGGATTGCAAGTGACCGGCTTCAAACGGAAGAGAGCCAATTGTACTGGGTGACGAATTTTGAAACCTCATTAATGCGTTCCATCAAATACTAGGTAAGATGTTATTTGGATTAAAAATGTATTGTAAATAGAAAAGTGTTGACTGCCCTTTCTTCTTGAATCCTGGATGCGTAATATAACAAGTTCAGAGCGATTATATATTCTTGCAGGGCCCATCCCAGGAATATTATTGAGAGTGGTTGATTATCATAACACTTATTGGTCATAGTCAGATAGGCATTGTCAGAGGTTTCGTCGGTCGAATTTACTAATCATGTGAGATGGATGAATTATTAGATTGTTTTATGGTGGGTACGTAATTACTGATAACAATTTTGCTGCAGCCTGCGGTTGTACTCATTGGGCGCTTAACGCCATGACAGAGGTACAGGCTGGAGAAAGGGTACATTAATGGTGGATTAAATCAACGTTTCATGAGAGATGGATTGAGTTTTATAGTATAAATTGACGAGATCCAGTTTTATGCTGTCTTCTCATACAAGTTTTATATTTAAAGCTTCAGTTTGTTATCAAAGCTTGATAAAGTATATATGCAGCCATAATGTGTAGCAGTAATTATCAACCGATTCGAGCAAGGTATATCTAATAGAATATAGCTGCTGGGAAAACAAATGTCAAGCATATTGCATTAATAGTTGATTATCGTTGATTCATATAAAAACGTATAAAGACATTCAGTCTTTAAACCTTCACTGTCTGAGGGTCCGATCGGAACCCGTCGAATTTTTGCAAATGGTTCCGAGCCAATTCAAAAGAGACGCTGATTGCTTCGCAGACCATTAGGATGCTCAATTTGACGACTTTCTGACAAAACAATTGGCATCCGGTCAGGTCAGGTTGACGAGTTGTAATGTCATTTCTAAACCCATGTGAGGCGGTTCTGCTCTTCAAATATGAGGCTTACGAAACCACGGTGTAGCTTGGTTTCTAGAAGAGCTAGATCATCATTCCAAGTCTCTTGAAACCCCAAGGACCCCAGGCGGTGCCGGGTTAAAAGTCCGTAGTGAAGGACGTTTGTAAGGTACTCAACTCGAGGTCTTGGCTCACAGTATTACCAATATTTTATAAAGGTATCAATTACCGCCATGCAGATTCTAAGGAAGGCCTGTGCCCGAATATAAACATTGTGAATTTGCTATATTTTGCTTCCAGGATCCGAGGAGAAAGGCCAATTAACATTTCATTTGCTTGCACTCATGCTCCTCGGCGGTGGCGAATCTAGCCAGTCGGTTTGGAGGAGCCAATGTCGAAATGCAAAAAAAATGACACACAGTGAAATATTTTGCCACAATTTAATTCCACGGTACTTTTTGCGGGGTACCTAAGCCGAAGTCGAAAATAAAAAAGTTCACCGGCTGAGAGATGTGACCACAAGATGATTGTTTTTCCTATCCAGGGACTAATGTTTGCACTGAAATTGACTGGTTCTGCTTCAAGTTGAGGGTTGAAGCACCAAAACCTTGCCTATAAACCAAACAAAAAGAATTGGCAAAAATGAGAGCAACAGCTTTGGAGAGGGGGGCAAAAGCAGAGTTTTGCCGCCAGCTTTTCCGTTTGGGGGCATGTAATAAATAAAGATAAAAGTTCCATGGGGGCAAATGTTTTCCCCTCCCCCTTCCTGGATTTGCAACTGCTCCTAGGTGCAGCACCAAAAAATATATACACTTTTAACAATTCATTGCCATGATGGACCATGTTTCTAATGCTGTCTTTCATGTGGCAAAATGCCCTGATTCAGATCACTAGCAAACACCTTGAAGGCATCGGAAGCGAACAGAATCTCTCTCAACAGCATCATAACACTGTATCTTGCTTAACATGCGAGTGTAAAGGGTGCCCCGAATCCCGGAGTGAGCCTTGTAAAATATTTGTTTACACGTCTCCATCTCCATGCCGCTTATCATTCACAATGTCCAAAGTGGTTGGACCGGCACAAAAGCTCAGAGGCTTAACACCCGCACTGGAGGGGTCTGGCACTAACGCACTGGAGGGGCCTGGTAGGCCCCCTAAGATCTCGGAAACTAAGAGGGTTAGAAAAACGCCACTTGGTAGGTGGGTGGGGGCTATGGTGATCTACATGATGACCAATTTTCATTGACCTAGGTCAATATCTTCAAGGTCAAACGAGGTCGTAAAGGTCAAATGTTGGCCATGCTGGGATCGATTGGTAAATGCTGTGATTATGCAGGAAAATGGCGGGAATAAGCTAAAGGCGGACAAGGTTCATAGAGAAAAGGTCTCAAAAAGGCTTCCCCAAAACTTTTGGGTCAAGGTCATTCAAGGTTATTGACCTTTAAGGTCACCATATGGTATACTACTTATTATTTACACTTTGACTAACACTGTAGCCACTGTTTGGCGGGAAATGAGGATTGACCTTTCCCAATGACCTTCGACCTTGACCTTTGACCTTGACCTTTGTATTGGGGTACCCTACCGATGACGTCATATCATAATATATGTCAGACGGGATAACGTCATTTGGCCGGACGCACAGTGGTCAGTGACCTTGAAAGTGCAGATATGACCTTGACCTGTGACCTTTGACCTTGACCTTGACTTTCATGAGAAGTGACCTTGACATATAGTCCCGCTTATATGAAGTTATGACGTCACCACTCGGTCTTCAATGCAAGCTAACTGGTCCGACCGCGCGTTTACGGCGATCTCAAAATGCAGGTCTGACTTTGAAAGCCTGTAAGTCAAAAAATTTTCGGCCGATTTTCAAAAATCTTCACCAATCGACGCGCTATTAAATTCTGTTAAATGTGGCCACGTTTCGTTTTTCGGCTACACGCGGTTCTCCGGCCACCTCGGAAAAACAGGTGGGGGGCCTCCGAGGCCCCCCTCCAGTGCGCGTGTTAAATCTAGGCGCCGGTACAGATTGCCGTTTAACATTGATAGTTGATAGTAGATAGTTGTTAACTGGCCTATATTCTGGAGTCTTGGATGCACAATATAAGAAGTTCACAGCGATTTTATATTCTTGTGGCCCTTCCCCGGGATATTATTGAGAGCGATTGATGATTAAAACACTTATTCGTCATAGTCAGATACGCATTGCCACAGGTTACGTCGGTCCAATTTACTAATCTTGTGAGATGGATGAATTATTAGATTGTTTTATGGTAGGTACGTTTTATGGTAGAACACTTATTGGTCATAGTCAGATAGGCATCACAGACAACATGTACCCACATATACACATGTTGGTGATCACAGACAACATGTACCCACATATACACATGTTGGTCATCACAGACAACATGTACCCACATATACGCACACACGCACACACAGACACGCACAAGTAGAAACAACAGTGAAATTTCGTGTCAACTATTTTCATGACAAACCCATACAAAATACCTGAATCGCTGCCGGGGGCGACAACGCCCAACAGGGCCCCAAGTACAGCGCCAATCGTCGGGCCGCAGCCGCTCCGCCCCGCTCTCTACGGCAGCCTGCCTGTCTCAACAATAAAGGCCTGCACAGCCAGCGCAACTGGTTCTAAGTATGTTTTTTAATATCTTTGCCGTGCAGTAAAATACTAAAATTGTTTAATATGGTGAGGTTGTTGAAATTTATTAATCCACAAGTAGCAATACGTTCAAAGAGAAGTGTTCGGGGACCGTCATATTTTGTGCAATCGAGACGATAGTGTGAGGTGTTTTTCGATGGTCTCCCACATGATTATTAGGAGGAAATGGATGGGTGGATTTGATACAAATGTTAGTCTGTAACTGAGTCCTATGTTCTGGCCGGTATCCATTTTGTTTGTTGGAGAGTAAACTGTGTTCACTGTTCACATAAGTATTTATATATGTGTTTGTGTATGAGTTTTTCTACGATTTTTGAGATGCTCGGCAGCAAGCTAATTGGCCTATAATTACTTACACTAGATGATGATCCCTTGCTCTTTGAAATTGGTTTTAATATTACATCTTTCCAAATGTCAGGATAGGTCCCTTGTTGCAGAGATTTGTTGAGCAGCTTGGACAGGGATTCAGCGATGATCACCGCCACCAGTTTTAAAATTTTTGCAGGAAGTGTGTCGGGTCTGTAGATTTGTTAGTGTCGATTTTGTTAAGTTCATGTAATGCTTCCCGTTCTGCAATTTCTATCCTGGTCAGCGACAGCTTTGGCCCCCCGTTATTGTGTATATCGTCGTCTGGAAGTGTTGGTGTTTCGATTTGGGAGAGGCTGGCGAAAAAAGTCGTTCAAAAGAATAGCTTTATCTTGATTCTGGTTTAACATGTCCCCTCATGCCCCTTCGAGTGATGGGATTTCATTTTCTTGGTTTTGTCCAATCATGCTTTTGATTATTTGATGGTACTTGTGTGGGTGTTTTTTTACTGTTTACAAGTTGCTGCGCCTTTTCTTTAAAATGTTCTGTTTGGAATCACTTGTTTAAAGCTATTACGAAATCTCTCTGTGAACACCATCGTTCCCAGTCAAGCTTTTTGTTTGATTTCTTGGCTTCAGCGAATAGCTTTTCCCTTTGCTTGATGGTTTTCCACAATACTGGTCCCATCCATGGTTTGTCACTAGGTTTTTTATCTGATAATTCTAGTTGATATTGCTTCGTGGGCCGCGCTTAAAATTGAGTTAGTAAAGTTATGAGCTGCAGTGTTAATGTCTACATCGATCATTTGACTCCAATTCCCATGAAAAAGCATTGACAAAACATATCGATGTCCATCCTAGCATAGTCCCATGCAAGGGTGTGTTGTATTTTGGGGGAACCTTTAACGTCAACATCGAATTTAACATATACCGGAAAATGATTGAGAGTTGAAAAGGGGATAATACCCCACTCTCAATCATTTGGCTTTTGCTGCTTGTGTAAATGAGGTCCCGGAGATTGCCTGTCATCCCTGAGAATCTAGTTGAGTCATTTATAATTTGAGAAAGATTTAATGCATCACAGGTGTGCTGTAAGTTCGCATCAAACGTCGTTAACCCACTGTGTGACTGAAGAGAACTGTCCAAATAAATGTTTCCGGCGTTGAAGTCGCCAGTTGTAACTATTGTTGATGGAGCATCATGGTAGGCCCGAGTTACGCTCTCAGATAGGTGGTCTAAGAATAACTGTTTGCGGTCTGAGGACAAGTTTGCGGGCAAATACAAACAACAAATTATAAGGGAAAAGCTTTTAAGTTTGACCTTACACCATACCCACTCTTCTTCATCCGACATCTGCGCGGGCGCCAAAGTGCCCGATAGATCGCATATTTTCTAAAACTGAAACGCTGCGAATTAATCAGTTCGACTCATTGCCTTCACAATGAGAGATGGACATATTGCCGAGGCTGCGGAAGAATACACTTCACGGCGACATTATCACCACACCACTCGGAGAAATAATGAGGTACATCTTACAATGTACCACCAGAGCACAGATACAAGGTAGTCCTCGTTAGTGAATATCAACCCAATGTTTAGCCATAGACGCAGGAACTTTTTCCAAGTTGGGGGGGCAAAAGTTAGTGAAAACAAAAACTAGCTGGATCAAATATGATGCTGCCTATCACTTGATTTGCTAACGGAAAGGGTCCGGAATAGGCTCACAGTTGGGGGAGGGGGCACTGCCCGCCAGTCCGAAAGCTGGGGTCAGCCGCCCCTGCCCCCGTTCCTCCGCCTATGTGTTTATCCCTTATGCGTGGGTCCTCACCATGAGGTGACGTGAGAAGCGTCAGACAACCTTCAGCGCGCGGGCAACAGAGCTGCATTGCCCGCTCACTTCTGGCTTCTCTGTACAAACCGTGTTGTGACAGCGCCGTTGCACGGAGTTACGCGAATATGAGCGCTTATTAGTGCGTTAGAACAAGCTGTGTTATTGTTCTTGATATAGGTGTACGGGATGTCTTTTGAATTTTCGCTGCTACCATTCTAGATATTTCTGTGGTCGGAGAGTTGGATCACGTTAGACGAGTACGCAGCGAGCACGCGACCCCGGCTTTGTTCGGCGACACTTTCACGTGGACTTCATTCACTTCAGGTGCCCCAGGCGGGCGTTGACAATCCTGGGTGTGCCAGAAACATGCAGCATGTTTCGCAGATGCCTGATTTCCAGAAATATGTACACCGATGAAAGCTTCGCCTTTAAGCAGCGCTCAGCGTAAGCACATTATGCAGTGATGGTCAAGATCGTAGTCAATAGGTAAGTGCATTAAATACGCACAGATGCACCTTTTGAATAAGAAATGTACTACACTGAGATATGTACTCGATAAAGTACAATAGTATGAATTTTTCTCCTTTCAATAAAAGTTGTGTTTAATTATATTTGATATCTAATTATTTGGTAATATAGGTATAAATCACAATACACAAACAGGACGCCGTGTGAAACTGAGATGATGCGTATGGAAACCCACGTGACTGGGGAGCGGCGCACTCCAGAGCCCAATGGTTCCAACCTGGGTATCTGGTGATAGTAGCCCATGACCAAGGTACCAAGGCATCGGCCCAGGGAATCTCAGTCAGCTCAGGGAGCCAATTTCTTTAGTTTCAACAAAAAAACAAGAACAATAAACTAAGCAAGATGCCATTTTTTGCGATCATAAAAAACATCGAGCTCGATTAAAACCACCACTGCCTACTTAAACGTCCGTACTCGCCGACGACACTTCAAAAAAAGATCGTAGAGTGTGGTAAACATAGTCAACAGACTGGATTTTGATTGTGATACCATTTAATATTTTACGATCGTGCGTGATTAGGCACTGCGCGTGATATGGACACTTTCCCCTATATGGCAGCATGGTGTGCTACCATACCATGACGTCAAGCCCATGCGGATGTTTTTCCCTATTGCCAAGTAAAATCAAATAATATTCAATATTGGACTAATTAACCATTTTTAGGAAAAAAGGCCGAATTTATCATTTTTAATAAATTTATCCTTAACACTCCCTTCAGGATAAAAGTTCACGAAGGTGTCACATTTCCTTTTAAGACGCCATTCAATTTTCTGAACAAGAAGTAACGTGTAACAAGTGGTCTGAACGCTGACCCAACGAGACACCTGAGCTTGCCTGCGGAATCCAGACGTTGAGGGTGAGACAGTCCTCCGAGATGCCAATCTCCGGGATGCCCTGAGTGTCCAGCTGTGGGCACGCCGGCCCATACTGGTCAAACAGCAGCGTGGCGTTCCAGCCGTAGTGCCTCTCCGGGGCCTGCCGACACGACCGCGGATGTCAGACAACCTGACAGCCATCATTGTATCCGGTCCAACTCAGCCGCCAGCGGGCTCCACAGTGCTGGACGTCTATAGCCAGTTGATGCTTGACCTATATCAATGTTTTGCTCCTGTCTAGAAATGTCTGCAATGTTTGAATGTTTGAAATGTTCAATGTTTGAAATGTTTGAAATAACTATCAGCGAACTTTTCAGAAATAATTGCGTAGACATAGCAGGGATTACTGCGAAGTACTTTCGCTCACTTCTTGAAGTGGCCGTTTTGAACTCCTACTTCATTTTTAACAACCTTCTCTATAAGCAGGTCGATGGGGTAGGCATGGGTCGTCCTTTAGGCCCACCTTTGCTAATATTTTTCTATGTTTTCATGAGAAGAAATGGTTAAAAAACTGTCCAGCCGACTTCCGCCCAGTAACGTATAAGAGGTTCAATGATGATACTTTTTTAATATTTCGTCATAGATCACATGCTCATAAATTTCTTAGTTTTCTTAACGCTCAACATCCAAATATTAAGTTTACAAAAGAAGTCGAACAGAGTGGTAAACTGCCATTCCTTGACGTGTGCGTTAGGAGGGTCGGCTCTAAGCTTGAAACATCAGTCTATCGAAAGCCAACATTCACTGGCCTAGGAGCTAGCTTTTTAACCTTATACCCCTTGCTGTAAAACGTGCCATCACCTTAACGGCTATCTATAGGGCATGTAGTATCAGCTCATCATTCCAACTTTTCCACAGGGAACTCGACTTTTTAAAGCGCTTCTTTAAAATCAATGGCTTTCCCACTCATCTTTTTGATTGTTCGGTCAAGGGTTTCTTGAATAAGAAGTACGATTTATCTCCCAAGGCATGTACAGTTAAGAAACTTGAGAAATATTTTTTATTCCGTGTTTTGGTCAGCAGTCTCTAAAACTTAAGAAAGATTTATTGTTCCTTCTTTCCAAATATCACCCTTATCTCAATCCAAAGATGGTCCTTCAGAACACCTCATCCTTGGGTTCTATCTTCCGGTTCAAGGACAGGTTACCTAAGAGTTGCCAATCCTCAGTGGTGTATCAATTCTGTTGCGCATCGTCTGGTGCGTCATACGTTGGTTCCACCCATCGTTCATTACACTGCAGGGTAAAACAACACTTAGGTATGTCCGACCGGACTAACCGAATGGCCAGATCCGTTTGCGATTCGCGAACATTCACATCAATGTGACACCCCGGTCACCATTGATGATTTCAAAATTCTGGATAGGTGTGGTACAGGTGTAGATTTAAGAATTCTCGAGTTTCTTTATATATCTAAAACGAACCTAGGTTGAACACAATGTCTTTGGCTTTCCCTCTTCAAATCTTTGCATAGCAAGTACTATCAACATATATGTGTGTGTGTTTGTTAGTGTCTTTTATTTTTAGCAATTATCCGTGAAACTGCGCCTTTGGCCTTCTTGTCTACTGCTCTGCTCTTATGTAGGTTTTTCATTTATTACACTGATGATGATATTGTAATATATCGAAACCGGTCTGGATGTTGACATATGTGTCTTTATTATTTATTAAGTTCATACTTTTACTATTAAGATTTTTATGCATGTATATTCAGCTCTCAGCAATTGAACTTCTACCTACTGGGTTCGCCGCCTTTCAGTTATTTTCTTGCCAGCTATTGATCCCTCGGTCATGCTTAGCAATACAACAAGAGTGTTTTCCTGTAGCTTAAGGTCGCTTATCTGAAATTGGTTTCAAGCAAGTTTTTTTTTTTTAATTATCTTCAGAGAAAATTTCCAATGAATCCCTCGTGACAATGTTTGCTGATAATTGCTCAAATAGGAGACTGTCAAGCATTGGTGGGCACTCAATCGCTGTTAGCAAATCAAACGTCTTAAAACGTCTTAAAAATAGCCAAAAAATATAAAACAAATAAAAATAAAATTTAAAAATGAAACTAAAAAATAATCTTAAAACGTCTCAACGCCTTAAAATAGAAGGGTGCTAATGTGTAGAATATTACAGAGCTGGTCTTGTGCCTTGGTAGTGATGCCAAATTCTCTTGTGCGTCATGTACAAAATCGTCCATTTATATCGCTTAACCATAAAGCTCTGGGTATACGTCTAATTTTCATGGTTTCCCTACAAAATATGTCGGATAGGACCATTTTACCCTCTCTGGCACCCTCATTTTTCGGAAGACAACCGTGCAATCTTCAGAGGGAGGCATCTGGCTAAGACGGTTAGAATGATAAAGCAAGTATTGAGAACAACCTTCGCTACGTCTTATTGCATACTTTGCCGTTGATTCTGAGGGTGGTAAATTTTACGCTGTCTGGTCAAAGAGTTTATCAAAAGGTAAAATTCATGCGAAAAATGTGTTATGAAGAAAACACTTGAAGAAATCATTCTACACCTGGCCACCCTGACGACGTTATTAAAAGCTTGACGTGGATGTGTAGGAAGTTGGTCAGGCCTATATCCAACCTTGTATTATAATTATCTTTAACCGTAGTAAAAAACCTTAGCTTGATGTCGCAATTACGACGTCACTAATGCTTTAAATAATCAAACATGATAGTTTTTACTGATCTTGGATGGGCCTATCGATTGCACTTTAGATGAAGAGAGGGGGCGCGGTAGTGGAGTGGTCAGCGTAGCTGGCTTCCACTAAGCCGACCCGGGTTCAAGGCCCGGCGGCTTCCCTGAACAAGGAGCAAGCTGGCTCCCGAGAAACCATTCCAACAGGGAAAGAGTTGGCGACGCCATATGACCCTGGCAGTTGGTGCGTCGATAAGCCCCAATAATTATTATAGATGAAGAGAACCGGTTAGTTATTTGTCGAGTCAAAAGGGTGAGGGAGGGGCTACCCCCACTGGTTAACATACGTTCCACAGTCTCGCCATTCAGGTTAACAGCAACGGTACTGCTCCTGCGAGGCCCGCTTGGTTGTCAGCACCGTTCGAATTGCATTCTCATATTGCTTACCTGGAAGCGAAGAGCGCCAATTGGTGGGCTGGCATACGGAATACCCTTGTATGTATAGATTGACCTCTGTGTTGACTCGACATACTCGCGAACCTGTAACATAGGCAGAGCATCAGTAATCAGCTAATGCATTCAACAGAATACATAATCCGTTATCCACTGATGCTGCCACTATCTATCAACTGATCTATCAACTGATGCAGGCTGCCAAAGCACGTGCGGAGGGGAGTGCCAGGCGACACCCGTCAGAAAATATGACAGAAGAATACTTCATGCGGTAGACCCTGGAGAACATGATATGTTAACGCTCTGCATGGTGTCAACAATTTTAACACGCGCATTGACGGTGTACCCGCCCCCTTGGGATTTTTGAAGAAATTAATAAAAACGGTGGCGCGTTGCGCCACCGTACTTTGCATGCCTTTTTCTGATCATGTTTACAACTTGTGTCAACATTTTAAGGTGAGGTATTTTCAGGTCAGGTCACCAGTACAGGTCAAAAGAAACCTTAAAAAAAGATTGAGATAGCAAATGTCAGAACCGGGTCAACCTAACCGTATGAAACTCATATCACATAATTGCCCTACCTGGCTCTCTAAAATACGTTCCGGGGATTTTTATATCGATGATCTAAAGTCAGGTACGAGTAATGACTTCTCCATTGGAAATACATGGAAAAAATGGTTTTAACTTAATAACTTAGTAATAAATGGCGATGGAGTGTTTATTTTAGCTGCATTATATTTGCCTTGTCTTTGCAGTTCTAATTATATGCAGTTTACCTAATTTGACATTGACTTGATCTCAGGTCAGATCGAATACTATATTTGCCCTAGCAAGGTCATATTATATATCATTCGAATTGGCTTGCTGCGAGGATTCTAATGGTCTAAATTGTTTTGCTCTATCTTTACTTGTTTACATGAAATGACCGAAAATTTGTATTTACAGGTTATCCCTATGACGGTACAAATATACAAATATTACAAATATTTTTAATAGAGAAGCATTGGCGGACGCAGGGGGGCATTCTGGCCATGGCCCCCCAAAGCGCTGGAAGGGGGGCCAAACTATCTTTTGGCCCCCAAACGCCGGAAATTTTTTCGAAAAAAGGTGTTTACACTAGGTCTGTAGAGCAAAAAACCTTCGCTGCTCCCCCCCGGAGAACGATTATGTACTTGGAGAGGTAGCTTATACTAGGGCTGTCGAGCACTGAAAAAAGGTGTTTACGCTAGGTCTGTAGAGCAAAAGAATATTCGCTCCCACCTCCCCCCTGCCAGGAAGAGAGGTAGACATGGGTTTGCCCCCACCCCAAAACTCGGGTCTGCGTCCGCCCTTGTAGAGAAGTACCCAACATCATTTACCGTTTTTCGCTATCTAGCGCGGTTCTTGAGATCTTAGGGGGCGAGTACCCGCCCCCCCGTCAAAGCGAGGGTGACTCAGACCCCGGTCAGTGCGCGTGTTAAAACCGCGTCGGGGGACAGACAGCTAAAGCTGCCATAAAGTCCGTATTGAACTCATTGTCAGGAAATGATAGGCCTGGGGTGAAAACAGTGATATGATTGTGTAGCTCGTGCTTACCATATTTTGAACATCGTAGTTGTTTATGATTAATGTCAATAAAGAGGTTTGAAACTACCGATGATGATTTTTTGTAAGATGACACCCCTGCAGTCTTCCAGTCTTCCCTTTTGTATTTTTAAACAACCGTTTCTAGCAGTCGAGGCATTGCTTAAAAGGGCTACCCGAAGGCCGTCATTCGACATTGATTTAATGGTTATTAGAATATTTGTCACCTCAAATCTGCAATAAGGGGCCAAAATAATTACACAATCCGAAAATTAAACCTAACTTGGGAGAAAGGTATCAAGTATTCCAATGGACTTTGATCTCCTTAGCATTTTGCAGACGATGTTTGACTGCATATTAATTTCTGCTACTTGCGACCACGTGCCGATGTCCTTGAAACACACAGCATGAGTTAGATGCACTGATATTTCTCAGCTGTTGTACCTTCTTTAGCTTTGTTTTTTGAAGAAAAGCGTTCCTCGAACAATAGCTGATCAAAGCATGCGACGTCCGATGTTTCCTTGTCACAGTGACGTCAGATTGTGACGTCATGCACTAGTGGATTTAAATGGAGATGATAGACTTTCTAGAGAGATCTTTGTTTGGATGGATCTCCACAGATGAAAACAACAGGGGCGTCGCCACGGGGGGGCAGGGGGTCTGGCCCCCTCACCTTTCGGCCAAAAATGTCCTGATCCCAGTCAAAATGGGAGAAAATCGAACTTTCTTATAACCAGCCGCTACAGAAGGCAACGAGGAGACCAATTTCGAACAGTACTTGGTTCTAACGTGGAAAGTTTTTTGTCAGCGTCAGTTCCAAGCTTGGCTGCCCCCCCCCACTTTTTGCCGATGACGACGCTTATGGAAAACAAACGTCATTTTTTAAAGCTTCCAAATACTTCAAAATATCAAATAAATAGGTATTTAAATTTAAGTATATCCAAATATGTGGCCCTTGATATTTCTGAAAATGACATTCAGTCTGAAAGTGCTACCCTAGAGCCATCAAAACAACAAGAGGTATTAAATAAAATGTGTCTTAAAGACTCGCATTCTTCTCAGGGCCCCCGTCCCCGTGGGGGAACGTATTTGACCCCCTGCCTAGCTCATCTCCCGGAGCAGCTAGATCAATTGGAGTTTAAGGGCACGTCAGCTGCCAAAGCTATCTGTGAACAGCTAGATCAAAGATACGATCGGCGTTCTAAAGCTCTGGACAAGACAAATAGAGATTATACGAACTAACTACTTTTAAGTGCGGTCAATATTAAAGTCAGTAGAGGTCAAAGAAGGCTCCATAGGATTACAGCACAAGATTGACCATTTCCCCTACATATTCTTACTGAGCAAAGCTAAAGCAAAATTTTAGGCGTCATTGAAGTCCTCCTATCGTGGCAAGTAGAATGATGTATTAAGGAAAATTATGAAATTCACAAAATAAAACAAGGCCAGGGTCACATGTTGACCTGGTATGGTCCAATGACACATCAATTGACTTTCAGGGACAGGGCTAAGTATAATGAAATAAAAACGGAAGCTGTATCACAATTCAGTGAGAAGTATCGACAAACGAATCACAGTCTGCTTAGGTGACCGCAGATGGTAACCTCAGATGACCCATTACGCGTCAGATGTTCAAATACTCAACTTGGCGGTCGGGAACGTGCTAAAAAATATCTTACCGGTGGCAGATCTAGCCGGTAGGTTTAGGGGCAAGCCAAAGTCGATAAAAAATGTCACCTAGTGAGCGTATCCCACAATTTATCTATATGGTAGGTTTTGAGGGTAAACCAAAATTCCGATGAGCAAGAAAAAACGTCATTGGGTCAAACGTTCGGCAACAAGATCCTTGTTTTGCTATCCAAGGCCCAATTTTTACACTGAAATTGATTGGTTCTGTTTGAAGTTGAGAGTTGAAGCACCAATTCCTTGCTTATAAACCAAGAACAGGAATCGGGGCAAAAAGGAGGTGAACAGCTTTTGGGGCGGGGGGGGGCAAAAACATAGTTTTGCCCCGAGCTTTTAGTTTGGGGGAGAAATGCCTTTTTGCCCCCCCACCCCCCCATGGACCCGCCAATGTATAGTTTGACGACTTCCAACTTGATCTAGCCATTTGACTGTAAATGAGTCTTTTCCATTTTCCCGATAGACTAATAACGAGGTGCACCCAAAACATTCACCCCACCATGGGTCAACAATAAGGAATCCTTTTTGGTATCGCTTAAAACACGTGACTTTGGGTTTTGGGGTTGGGTCGCATGAACTCTAGTAGTTGCTTAACCTGCCTTTGCCTGAACCCCAAAAATGTGGTCACTAGACTCGTTGATGATTACATTTTTTCAGTGGACTCAACTCTGACTCACAGCTCAGCAGCTGACTCTGATAGCGGATGACTCTGGCAGAACAAGGGCTGTCTTTGATTTTCCCATGACACCCTGAAGACTATCGAGCTTACGAAGAGAACGTCCCGCCGCAGGGGCCTTACTTAACGATTGCTGCAAGGGTCTTTCTGAAAAGAGAGGGGGCTACTGTCCTCCTCCGCCAAAGTTAAGAACCATCCATCCCCCTCTCAGGTAAAACCAGATTCCACACAAAACGTTAAGTTTCAAATTTGACGCGGAAGCGGCAAAGAGAAAGGTACGTCACATGCCAAGTAACGCAAATACTACGGTACGGAGGGGACTCACTTACCCCACGAAGCCCTCCAAGACTAGTGGTGATCACAGGTGTGTCAAAGCCCTGGCCAGACACACCACTGAAGAACACGACAGCGCTGAGCAGCAGCCAAGCAAGAGCGACAGAGCCGTGGCTCCTGCTCCCCAGCCTGGTTCTGCGCTCCTCTGTCCGGCCGTGCCGGCTGGATCGCGGCGAGCTGCAGCCCTCACACCCCGGGCATGGTACCAGCTCGGGCGGCCTGCTGGGCCGCCGCGGCTGCCACAGCTCCGACCAGGGTCCGTGCGGTTCCCAACACCTCATCTGGACAACTGGGGCCACCAGCGACTGCCGGGGTCGCCGTCAGCCATCTCAGCCTGCCGGGGCTGCCCCCGGGGTCACAGGGGCACACGTGCCGCCGGCTGGTCGCACGCACAACACCCACACTGACCCCCGCTGCCGCAGGGGTGCACCGTGAGTCACACCGTCCTCTCCAGTAGAACACGCCTCCACCTCAGCAGACTAGAAGGCATCGGTGGACACTGTCCGCCAGTGCCGGCTGGGGCGGCTCAGTTGCAGGCCGGTCCGCCGGTGGTACACCTCGTAGCCCACTCACAACAGCACTACAACACCGGCTGGCGCCCTGCAGCGAAACGCCGGCAGGTCGGCCCCGCCCCGGCACGCCCGCATCCCACACTACGCCTCCCACCCTGTCCCTCCCCTCCCCACGCGCCTATCCCCCTCTCATCGGCGGTAAATGGAGGCTGCAGTGTCGGGCCGGGGTTGCCTCAGCACGGCGCGGCGCACCACCGGAAGCAGAGGGGTGCGGTCCCGCCACTCACCGGCCGATCACGGCCGGCACCGGCGCCAGCTGCCGCAGTCCCTCCGGACAGCCACACACTATGCAGGCCGCCGGGCTCGCTGCCGGTGGAACCAGGCCACGTGACGCGCCGTGTCACGCGGGGATCACAACGTCACAGCGTCTCATGTCCTGCGTTACGCAAATGGGTCGCCGGGAATGTGACGGGGCGTAGCGATATTGGGCTGTGACGGTTGGGAGCGGGACGGCTGGCCCTGGTACGTGACGGAACCCCCCCCCCACGAGTGGAAAGGCCGGATTCGATGTTGTGTCACAACACAAACGATGGCGTGGGCTTGGTTTTTTAGGCAGGCGCGAGGTACCTGAGCCGAGAGTCGGCTGTCTCGTGATTCTGCCGAGTGCGTGACGGAGATGAATAGGGGCGGCACCGGCTGTCGAGCTGGCCGCCGAATGTCGGCTCCGTGCAGGTACGAGTGTAGTGGAGACAAAAAAATCCGCGGCACGTGCAGCTCGGCCCTGCACGTGGCTTCTATAGGAGCGGTACGAACAGCACGAATGGTAGCACGAGCGGGCGGAACAGCATGATTGCTCTCACACAGCCGCTGCAAGGGTGAGCACGACGACAAAGGACAGCCTCGACTCAGCTTAGTATAATCGGAGGAGCTATTCAGCCGAACCTACACACACACACACACACACACACTGGGAAGTCACGCAGTGAAAAACATTGTAGAACTGGTAAGTTTTCTGATCGTTTTTTCTCTTCAGTCAGGAGCAAATATATTCAGTCGACTACATAGATACACCAGTAAAAATGGAAATAAATATTCACTCGGTTAATTTGTCATTGCTTGATCTATTGTTCGCATTGGAGATAATTTCTGAGCACAGGAACAGGCTGGTTAGGTAATGTTTAGGTAGGTGAAATACGGTCTTCAGTTTTACGCGTGATCTCCCCTTTATCCACGAACAAGGTGTGAGCTTACGGGACTATAATTGTCTGCGGTCGGTACGCCGAGAGAATATGGGTAATGTATAGTACAGGTTATGGCATTCCAGCGAAATGTCCGAATAGTTCCGTAGTTTGAAATGGCGCACGCCATTGGTTTGTTTATTTCTGCTGACACCTAACCATCGCCGTTTCAGTGGAATCTGAACGATATGGCATGATGAAACCGAAAGTTGACAAGCTGTCTCACTGTCAAATTTCCCCCTAAAGTTTAAATACTTATTTGTACTCACGGCACATAATTTTGCACAGTTTTTTTCGGCAGTCAATTTAACGGCAAAGTCTTAAGTAAGACGACTAATGCCCTGCAATGTTTTCCCTTCTTTAAGATGTCTAAAGTCAAGTAGGTCAAGCATTTCAGTGCGAGAGCTGCTGCCTAAAACGGTCAGAGCAATTGGGTACCTGAAATCTTACACTTCGGAATAGGAGGGGACAGGAGGGCTTTCCCTGTGCCACAATCCCATCGTCAAATTTCCAGACCTCAGTCAAAATGGGGAAAAATGAAAAAAATTATGAAACCAGCCCGTGCTGAGGGCAGAACTTATCCCAAAGCCGATGAGTTTTTAATTCTGGAGGATTTTATTGTCAGCAGAAGGTTGAAGATTGACCGGCCCTTATTGTTTCACCGGTGGTGACGTTTATAGCCGAGATCAGCTCCTGGGCGCTCGCCACTTCACCGCCTGGGGTTCGCCACATTCCGCAACCGGGAGCAAAGCTAATGGGAGCTTAACTTAGACATAACAAAAGCCTTCATGTTGATATGGAGAAGGAGCAAAATCCTTCAGGTTGGTGAAGAAAAATAACTGCAGATGAGTGACATCCCAGTCGTCAAAACGGTCGCTTGATAATTGAACATTTTTATAATATTTCTGATCATCAAAAGCCTGAGGATTGGGAGAGGAAATGTGTGCTTATGTAAGAAAATAATGCAGCCAGAACACCCAGCTGACAATCATCCAAATTCGCATTTCGAAAAATGAAAGCACACAAACATTCAAGCATAAAATACAGTATTGCAGAGGAGAAGCAACAACAATAGAGAGACCGTGTTACGCTCAGCACAAATTCAGAAGAAAATAAATCTGGAAGAAGATACCAGAAGAAAATACACCCATTGATGGGAGGGGCACCGGGGCACGGTGCCCCATCCCCTTGAATCATAAATTTTAACACTAACCCTATGACGTTCACTGGAAAGAAATAAGTTGAAAAGCCCATGGTGTCCCCTCCCCCCTTAAATAAGGATGTTCCGCCGTCACTGGACAGAGGCTGGCTTGCCTTTGACAACTTGGTCAAATTCGGCTCGAACAATTAATTTGTCTTTTCTGATACGATCTTGGTCTTGGTCTTGTGGAGTTAGACGCACAACCTCTTGGATTCAGGTGTTATTTCTGATACGATCGACACCCACATACACCCCGCCCCCGTCTCTCCAGTATAGCTTCCCGCTCTCAGGCTGCGTCTCCGGTGTTCCCACTGCTGAGCCGACCCGCGCAACAGGCGCCCGGGGCTTCGATCTGATTGGTCTGCCTGGGTCACATGACCCAGACCCGCCCGGGGGCAGAGAACCTCTCAGTAACACGGCTTCAGATACGCTGCTGAGATCGCGCGCTTCAGGAGCGGGTTGAGTTAATGAGGCGGAGGTAGAGTGGCCAGAGAATGACGTGATAATTTTAGAATGCAATTCACTTGCACAAAGGAAAGAGCTTGGAAATTTCACGCAGAGAAAAGTTAATGGAAAAATATGGCACCCAACGCGTGTGAAAAATCTAGCAACCGTGTGCTTAATGAGGACGATGTCCATGACCTTGTGCCGTAATCGTTTTCGGCATTTTTCCTCTTCACGTACATGTTTCACCCCTAGAGAGGACTTTATTGAAGCGACTGAGTCGACCCAATTTCTGGGACCCATTGGGCGCACGCAAACCTTCTTGATTAGCATATCATGTGCATAAGTGTCGCCACCGGCAAAAAAGTGGGGGGCCAGTCAAACTTCAGCCTGATGCTGACAAAAAACTTCCAACATCAGTACCAAAAACTGTTCGAATTTGGGCTCCTCGTTGCCTTCCGCAGCAGCTGGATATAAGAATGTCCGGCTTTCTCTTATTTTGACTGAGATCAGGAAATTTTTGGCCAAAAAGTGGGGGCCTGGCCCCCCTGGCCCCCCCTTTTCCGACGCGTATGATCATGTGGATTATCATTTCGTGTCTTTTGACCTTGAATTAGACCCAAACCTACTTTTAAGTTTGATGTTTAAGTTTTCATCCCAAGGTATAATGGCAGTCAATTCAAAACATGAAACTAAACAAAACAAAACAAACGAGATCAACAACGCGTGAAAACTCAAGTTAAAACAGAAATTGCACTGAAAATTTTTAGTTTTCGGTACACACAGCCTTTACTGCGGCTTCGATATACCTAAGACTTTTTTACTGATTATCTCTTACCAGGTGCCTGCAGCGCTCCAATTTTCATAATCATCAGAAGTGTTTCGATTTCGGAAGGTTTACGACCCAGTGTAATACGACTGTGGGAAGGAAGTCGCCAATCAGAGCCAAGTCGACGCGCCGGAGTCGCACCGCGAGAAGGAACGACGTCAATGCATTCTTGACTTCTTAACAAATTTTCGGAGTCGGGCTGTGCCGAACAAAATCTTAGTTTGTAAATATTTAGTCTTCTGGAACGTTTTCTTATAACACAAGTGCTTGGTTTCATTTTCTGCCTTCAGCTGCCCCCGCCCTGCTGTGCCGGTCCACTGTGAGGCTCTCGGGAGCACATCTGGGCGGCAGATGTGCGGACGGTGTGGGTATGGGGCCGCCATTTCTTTAGTCTAAAACCTTGTCTGTTACTTCATATTTTTGGGTAGTGTTTCTACGAATCGTCGTTATTTGTTTATGGATTTATCTTTCCAATTGTTTACATTATTCTCAGGAATTTCGGTTTACGTGTTTGCTCTCTGTGAACTTGCCTTTTTGGGTCTTAGAGCATGAGCTACGCACCATGTGGTGATGGTAGTCCTGCGTCGTCCACGCCTCATGACGGAGGCATGGACAGTGATCCGTGGACAGTGGGCGCGTGCGGATCACGGCCTCACGTCGTCCCAGCATCTGAGTGCTGGTCACTCCTGGGGATTTGGCATTGTGGCCAATCCCATCGTTAGCCTCGGTGGCTAACTCTGCTGTGCTGCTCCTAACTGTTTTGCTCTAACTCAAAAATAGATATCAAGCACTGAGTGAAGTTTCAATGGTCCTCCGGGTTTGAACTTTGGCATAAAATTTGAGACTTTAAACTGGAACAAATTGGTCCTCCGGGCCGGATAGTATGAACTAGTGAATCTGTGACTGTGCATCATGAGTCATCATAGTATTCATACCAGAAGTAATGCTTCGATATCTTCTCAACGCAGCCAGGCGCGGATCGATGCCGCCGTGGCCAAGCTTGAGGCTCAGCAGGCAGCGCGTGCTGCCAGTGAGCGTGCTGAACTCGCTGCTGCTCAGGCCCGTGCTGACGCTCGCGCGGCTGCCGACCGCGCCGAGGTCTGTGACCTGCGGCTTCAACTGCTGGCAGAGGAGGAGGAAAACCTGGATAGTGATGACGACCCGTCACCTTCGCGAGGTTGTGCCCCTCCTCCAGCTAAGCCGACCCCAGCTGGTGAGTCCAGCGTTGTTGGCCGGACTCACACCTGGATTAACCAGCTTCCAACGGAGTCAGCACCAGCTCCGTTTGATAGAAGGTTGGATAATTGGCAGCCAACTAGGTCAGCACTGCCGCCACTGCACCTGGGCAAGTTTGATGGGTCTCCACTTAACTGGCCTCAGTGGAGTTCCATATTCAGATCTGTGGTGCACAACAGGACAGATCTGAGTGACGCGGAAAAGCTGGCTCATCTGCAGACCTCCCTCACGGGCGATGCGAGGGAGGCAGTGGGAGGATTGCTTTGTGACGGCCAACTCTACGCAGAAGTCCTCCGTGAGCTGGAATACCGTTTCGGAGATCCAGCCACCATCGTGCAGACAAACCTGGACCGCGTCCTAACTCTTCCCGCCCATAAAAGAGTCTGACGTCGAGGCACTCCAGAGATTGTCTTCCAGGCTGCACACTGCCGTCAGCGTCCTGCAGCACCTCAGGTATGACGCGGACCTGGCTGCCACAGTAAATCTGCGTCAGGTGGTCAGCAAGCTGCCACGCAGTGTCGCCTGGAAATGGGGCGAGGAGGCCGTGCGCCTTCCCGAGCCCCCGACGCTGATAGCCCTGGACGCGTTCCTGCGACGCCAAGTCGACGCAGCGCGTCAACTTTATGGCCTTTCGCTGACTTCTGGAAGGACTGCCACTGAAGCCGTGACGGGGCCGCCCCCGCCGCCTCCTCGCCGAGCGAAGGATCATAAACTCGTCAGTGAGCGCCGCGGTGTAAACGCGGCAGCGGCAGTCACCAGTAGTGATGCCAAAACTCTGTGTCGGTGCTGTGGTACCCCGGGCCACAAGCTGGACAAATGCAGGAAGTTTGCGGCCCTGGGGTTGGATGCGCGTGTAGCACTACTCAAACACAGCAGTGTTTGTTTTAAGTGTATGGTGTCGGACGGACATGTCGCGGCAAAATGTGCGGACGCGCCGAACTGCGATGTAACCGGGTGTGGTAAACGCCACCACCGACTGCTTCATGGTGCGGCGTTTGCGCGCCCGAACACAGACAAACAGCCTGAGGGTTTGTGTGACAGCATGCAGTCAGCGGGTCGAGCACAAGTGTCGCACGCGTGCAACAAGGGGGAGGTGCTCCTCCAGGTGCTACCGCTGACTGTCTATGGACCTTCTGGATCGAAGAAGGTGAACGCTCTTCTCGACCTTGGATCCCAAGTGTCCCTGATCAACGAAGGCCTGGCGCTTGAAATCGGACTGCCGATGGGGTCTGCTGAGACCCTGCAACTCAGCACGATTCATGAGACGACGTCTCAGAAGTCCCATGCCGTTACTTTCGCCATCGAGTCGACTAGTGCGGAGCGCTATACTGTGGCGGGCGTCCGCACAGTGCCACAGCTGGCCATCCACTCAGAGAAGGTCAACTGGCCGATGGAGAAAGAAAAATGGCCACACATGACTGACCTGCCGCTGTCAGCCACTGACTCGGATCCAGTTGGGATCCTCCTGGGTGCGGACTATTTCCAGCTGATAGTTCCTCGGGAGGTGAGAACCGGTCCACCAGGCACACCTTCTGCTGTGAGAACTTTGCTGGGATGGACAGTGGCGGGCAGGCTTCCTAGCACCTATAGACACTCCAGTGATGTGACGCAGGTGCTTCACGTAAGTACTGCGGTGGGCGCATTGGAGCGCCAAGTTGAACAGTTTTGGCGGACGGAGGACTTCGGCGCCAAATATGATAGCGAGATGAGCCGCTCGTTGGACGACAAGCGCGCTCTGGCTGTGCTGGAAGCCAGCGCTGTGCTGAAGGGTGGAAAATACCACACAGACCTGCTGTGGAAGGATGAGAACACCTGGCTTCCCGACAACCGCGCTGCCGCTCTGACTCGTCTGAAGCATACAGAGCGGAAGCTGGATAAGGATCCGGACTTTTTGGAAATGTACTCTGAAACTATAGAAGGGTATATTAAGGACGGCCTCGCGTCCAAGGTCTGTCCTGGTGACACAGTGGACGATGGGTCAGTGTGGCATCTGCCACACCACGGTGTCACCAGCCCAAAAAAGCCGGGTCAAGTGCGTGTCGTTTTTGATGCAGCTGCCAGCTACCGCGGTACATCTCTAAATGAGAAACTGTTGACCGGGCCTGACCTGGTAAACAGCCTGGTCGGGGTGGTGATGCGATTTAGACAAGGTCCAGTGCCTATCTCTGCCGATATCAAGGCTATGTATCACAGTGTGGGTGTCACTGAATCGCACCAGCCAGCGCTGCGCTTCCTATGGCGAGGCAAGGACCGTGAAAAGGAACCCGATACGTACCAGATGAAAGTGCATGTTTTCGGGGCCGCTTCATCATCATGCGCTGCGAACTTCGCGCTTCGTAAATGCGCTGACGATAACGCGCAGGACTTCCCCGCGGCAGCCGCAGCGGCTCTCAAACAATTCTATGTTGATGATTTCTACATGTCTCTGGAAACCGAAGAGGAGGCAGACGAGATGAAGCGCTCGATGACAGACATGCTGAGTCGAGGTGGCTTTAATCTCACGAAGTGGGTCGTTCCTCATCGATCAATGGACGGTGATCCGGAAAGCCGTGACCTAGGCCTGAGTGACAACGCACCAGTGATGAGAGCACTCGGTGTTCACTGGAAAGTGCGTGAGGACACTTTCGTCTTCGAAGTGGACGATATGGACAGCAGCGTATGCACGAAACGCGAAATATTGAGACAAGTGTCAACAATATTCGACCCGATCGGGTTTCTGAGCCCGTTTATCGTGCGTGCTAAGTCTCTGCTGCAACGCCTATGGTCTGGTGGATACAGCTGGGACGATGAGATCTCTGATGAATCTCTAGTTGATGAGTGGAACTGCTGGCTGGAAGAGGTCAGTGACCTCAAGCTGTTCAGCATTCCCCGTTGCTACCGGCCAGACCCGACCCGACCCACTGCGTGTCAACTGCACGTGTTTGCCGACGCCAGCATTAAGGCTTTCGGAGCGGTGGCCTACTTTCGGCTCCAGTATGAGGACGGGCGCATCTGGTGCTCATTCGTCGCTGCCAAGGGCAGGGTCGCCCCGTTGAAACAGCTGACCATTCCCCGACTGGAGCTACAGGCGGCAGTAATGGCTGTGCGTGTCGCAAATCTGGTGCGGAGGGAGCACAGCTGGGACATCGACTCCACACACTTCTGGACTGACTCACGGACTGTTCTGCGCTGGGTCAAAAGTGAAAGTGGACGCTTCCACACGTTCGTAGCGAACAGGGTGGCGGAGATACAGGACTCTTCTGATAGTAGCGACTGGCGGCACGTGCCGGGCACGCTAAATGTCGCAGATATCTGCTCGCGTGGGTGTAAAGCCAGTGAACTGCAGCCTGACAGTGACTGGGTACAAGGACCTGCGTTCCTGTGGCAGCCGGAAGAAGCCTGGCCTGCTGACATGTGTGAAACAGGCAGTGATCTTGTCATTGACTTAGAGGTCAAGCAGGCGGTGAATGTGACCCAGCAGAGGTCAAACGAACATAGCGCTGACCCGACAGATCCTGCCAGGTACTCATCTGCTCTGCGTTTGTTTCGGGTCACAGCGTGGCTACGCAGGTTCGCAAAAACTGCCGGGTGGACAGTGCAAACCGTGTCAGGGGCCGCTGTCTGCTGCAGAAATCACTGCCGCCGAAACGCTCTGGTTGAAAAGGGCTCAGTCGGATGTTTTTTCCGAAGAGATTGCTGCACTGAAGGCAGGCAGAAGCATCTCCCGCCAGAGTCGCATTCTCCAACTATCACCATACCTGGACGGAGATGGGCTAATTCGCGTGGGAGGTCGCCTGAAACATGCTGATCTGACCGAGGAAATTCGGCATCAAATCGTGCTTCCACCGAACCATGACGTGACACGCCTGCTTATCGTGCGGCAACACCAACGGCTGGCCCACCCCGGGCCAGAGCATACTCTCAGTGCACTGCGTGAGAGATTTTGGCCACTCAAAGGGAGAGCTGCCGTCAAGAAGTGGACGAGTTCATGTGCCGTCTGCTGGAGGAGACGTGTCCAGCCAGCTCCCCCAAGAATGTCCGATCTGCCCACCGCGCGTGTGACGTCACACCAGAAAGCTTTCTGGAATATTGGTGTGGACTTTTTTGACCCCTCCTCGTGAAACGCTTTCGCAAAACCGAGAAGCGATACGGCTGCCTCATGACTTGTCTCGCCACCCGTGCCGTGCACATCGAGATCGCCGACACGCTGGACGCTGACAGCTTTATTATGGCGCTGCGCCGCATGATGGCCAGACGAGGCGCGGTGCACGCAGTTTGGAGCGATAACGGCACTAATCTGCGTGCGGGAGAGCGAGAGCTACGTCAGAACCTCAGAGACATTGACACCCAGCGAGTCGCTGATGAACTGTCTCAGAGAGGGATTGAATGGCACTTCAATCCTCCCTCTGCTCCCCCACTTTGGGGGCGTCTTTGAACGCTTAGTAAAAAGTGTCAAGTGTGTGCTGTCGGTGCTGTTGCGGCAGCCCACCAGTGATGAGGTTCTGAGAACAGTGATGTGCGAGGCTGAGCGGATCGTGAACTCACGGCCACTCACGCACGTGAGCACCGACCCGGACGACTACAGTGCGCTGACGCCAAGCCACTTTTTGACGGGCGGTGCCGATGTTTGTGTGGCACCAGGAGTGTTCACTGAGGGGGACATGTGCTCACGTCGGCGCTGGCGCTTTGCGCAAAGACTGACGGACAGCTTCTGGAAACGCTGGCGTGCGGACTATCTCCCCAAACTGACCTTACGCAGGAAGTGGACTGGCGAATCGCCAAACATGCGTGTCGGTGACCTTGTGCTCATGGTCGATGAAAATGAGGCGCGAGGCCACTGGCCTATGGCACGTGTCGTGCGGACCATTCCTGGTGCGGATGGGCGTGTGAGGGCCGTGGAAGTGAGAACCAGCAGTGGGGTGTATACCCGACCGGTAGCACGACTCTGTGTCCTAGAGGAAAATAATGCGTAGTGTCGAACTCGTGTGGTGATTGTACTGTATGGCTATTGAGGAGTGACTAGTCATATTGTCACTATTTTGTTCTCGTTTTTGTATAATTCAAATGTTGAATTATAGGGGCCGCTGTGCCGAACAAAATCTTAGTTTGTAAATATTTAGTCTTCTGGAACGTTTTCTTATAACACAAGTGCTTGGTTTCATTTTCTGCCTTCAGCTGCCCCCGCCCTGCTGTGCCGGTCCACTGTGAGGCTCTGGGAGCACATCTGGGCGGCAGATGTGCGGACGGTGTGGGTATGGGGCCGCCATTTCTTTAGTCTAAAACCTTGTCTGTTACTTCATATTTTTGGGTAGTGTTTCTACGAATCGTCGTTATTTGTTTATGGATTTATCTTTCCAATTGTTTACATTATTCTCAGGAATTTCGGTTTACGTGTTTGCTCTCTGTGAACTTGCCTTTTGGGTCTTAGAGCATGAGCTACGCACCATGTGGTGATGGTAGTCCTGCGTCGTCCACGCCTCATGACGGAGGCATGGACAGTGATCCGTGGACAGTGGGCGCGTGCGGATCACGGCCTCACGTCGTCCCAGCATCTGAGTGCTGGTCACTCCTGGGGATTTGGCATTGTGGCCAATCCCATCGTTAGCCTCGGTGGCTAACTCTGCTGTGCTGCTCCTAACTGTTTTGCTCTAACTCAAAAATAGATATCAAGCACTGAGTGAAGTTTCAATGGTCCTCCGGGTTTGAACTTTGGCATAAAATTTGAGACTTTAAACTGGAACACGGGCAATCATCATGCTCTTGGTTTAAAGGCTCTTCAAAAGTGATATTTCATAAACAAATTTAACAAATTAAAGGAACTCATGGGTTTGTACTTATTCTAAAAACCAGTGATAATAAAAACTAAAATTGTTCGAGTTTTACGATACACACGGCGTGGCCAGCCCAACCTGTTGGGGGATTTGGGGCATCAGATCGGCATATTCAGATTCACCGGCGGGATTTGAACCCGGGACTGGTGGCCTAGAAGACTAATGCTATCCACTAATCTCAATGGTGTACCCCTCCCCTGATCTGGTCAAGGGGACATGGTGCCCTGGTGCCCCCTGCCCATTTCGCCACTTATGAAATAAAGGGTTTGTCTCTGCTGTTCTAGAGGAGCTTTCTCTCCCTACCTGCTTGCAACGTTATCTTTGGTTAAAAATATTCTAAAAAGGGTATTCGTCGTTACATAAGCGTCGCTGTCCGAAAAAGTGAGGGCACCAGTCCATCTACAACCTGCTGCTGTCAGGACACTGTTCCCTTTAGAATAAACAAATAATTAGATTTGGGTTCGTTGCCGCCTTCCGCACCGGCCGTTTACAAAGCGGTCCGATTTCCTCAAAATTTAGCTGGCATAAGGAAATTCCTGGATTAAAGCGACGCACATGCTACGTTAAACGTTACGTTAGTTGTCTTACGAAGGATATATCGAAGATATGGGTTTTAAAACCCCAAGAACGACGACAGGAGATTTCCGAGGGTAAGCTATATTAGCGCCCTCTATACATTCCCTGCCATGAATGGCAGCGACGTCAAGCGAAATATTTACTATTGTGGCGCCCCCTCACAAGACTGCAATTCGTGCTCGCTTGCAGATGTACCACTGATCAGGTTTTTAACAGAAACATTTGCCTTCTCATTTCTTCGTCTCAATAGAGGCTGATCCAAATTTTGAAATGTCTAAAAGCAGTTCGTTTGCGTAGCAAAAATTGCTAAATTGTTGAAACATATTGATTTGGACACGAGTTTCTCCACATTCACCAAAAATAGTCAACATTTATTGTTTAATGACCTCTTGAATCCAGCCTAGCCAAAAGACACATAGATTCATGGTGATATCCTTATCTGGGCATCTTTTTTTATGAAAATGGGTCACGAGGTCATGCAGAAAAGACAACGACTAAAAACTGTTCATCCCTAGGCCCAATTTCACAACAGTTGTAGAAACACGTGTCAAAGTAGACCTTGGTAGCAGATATCCAAAATTTAAATGAGACAATCGTCGCTTTCCATGCCTGTAGGGTGATCAATTTGACAAGAGGTCAGACAATTTATTTATTTCCTTCAGCGGAGGTTAAATTGTACCCCAAGGTAAAGAAGATTCCCCGAATGAAACGAGCTTTTGGAATATCACGAGAGAAACAATGATTATACTCAACGCACGGAATAAGAAGGTCAGGTAACAAATTGTCACACAATGTCAAATTGAAACGATTTTTTAAACTTAATAATTCGCCTTATAATTATTGTGATTTATTTTTTTAAATGAGGCTGACAAAATCAGGATGTAACTCGACTTCTAGAAGAGGATCAAGTTTCAAAGCATCATCTGAAATGACCTGAAACGAAAAATCTGCACGCTGTCATATATTTTGAGGCCAGGTCAATTCCAACGTCACGGGGGCGCAGTAGTAGAGTGGTCAGCGCAGCTGTCTTTCACGTAGCCGACCCGGGTTCAAGGCCCAGTGGCTTCCCTGAACAAGGAGCAAGCTGGCTCCCGAGAAACCCTTCCGACAGGGAAGGAGTTGGAGACGCCATATGACCCTGGCAGTTGGTGTGTTGATAAGCCCCCCTCCCCAAAAAAACATTATTAATACCAAGGTCACCAAAAGTCACCAAAGGTCACGATTTTTCAATTTTTTGTGTCTTTGAATGAAGCAATATAAAGTCTTAATGTTGTATCATAGTAATGGGTCTGGCCAAGGATTTGAATAATATGCAACATGTTCTCGAAAGGACATTATCTAACCATGAACTAAGATCAAGGTCATAATGTGACCTGAATGTGACCTTAAAAAGTCATGCTGCATATCATTTAAATTCTTGGGTCAAGACGGACACATCAATTTCGTTCGTTTTGCTCAGGGTTTAATTGTTCCCGAGTTCTATGGGATTTTCCAAATGGATCTAAATTTGAGCCATTGTGACCCACTGTGACGTCACGGGTCAACGGATATGGTTCAAACTCGGCTGAAAAGTAAAAGACGGTGAGGCACTTTCAGCGCCTTTTAAATTTTCTCCTTGTTGAGTTGAGCAAGGTGAGCATCAAAAATGATAATTTGGGTGACACTACTCATGAAACAACGCGATAGCACTTATTTCAATGACGTGATGGGTCCCATTGAGGACGATTGCCCCCCTGCTCACTTTTTTCGAAAACATTCCCTCGTTTTTTTAAAGTTAGCCAATCGATCTACTTGCCTAATGAAGAACCCGCTTGGAGTGTGGTACTTACAACCTGCAGCCACCCACGCAGGTTTACGCCTCACTATTTTTTGGGGAGGGTGTAACTGCACGCTGACTGTGAGGTTATGTGGTGTCAAAGGGATGGGTAACAACCAGTCTGGGGGCCGCGGTAGTGGAGTGGTCAGCGTAGCTGGCTTCCACGCAGCCGACCCGGGTTCAAGGCCCGGCGGCTTCCCTGAACAAGGAGCAAGCTGGCTCCCGAGAAACCCTTCCAACAGGGAAAGAGTTGGCGACGCCATATGACCCTGGCAGTTGGTGCGTCGATAAGCCCCAATAATTATTATTAACAGGGGTCTAAAAAGTGAGCTTGTGGTCGCCGACTAGAATCCAAGCTTCTTCGATGGTCGCCGAACCTAATACTACATGTATTACAAAATCGGTCTTAAAAGTGGTATAAATATGGCTATAGGGAAGCACTGGCGAGTGCAAGGGGAAGGTTCCGATAAAATATAGATATAAAAAACCTATAAAATATAGATCGGGTTTCTCGATATCGATGACCTAAGCCAGAATCAAGTCATTACCTAAGTGATTTCATGATATTATAATTCAGTATTAAAATCAAAGTTATGATCTGAAAGCAACAAAATTATACATGCTGGCCCTTAACCCTTGCCCCGGTGACCAGCATGAATCACCTATGAACCCCCCTGGTGGGAGGGGGTTAAAAATGACACCCTCGATCTCGGAAACAAAGAAAGATAGAAGCGGAAAAGGCGATCGAAAGGTCGTCGGAAATGCAATCGGCGTTACTCCCGGAATTTTTGCGGAAGGTCAATACTGTGGTCACCAGAGGGAAATAATTCATATACGTCAAAATGTATCAAATGCAGTGCTCTATAAAACCTTGCTTATCTCCGTACGCAAAATAGCCGGAACCACTTTCTCAACGCTATTCGACAGAGCCGAACCAGCTCTTTCACTAAGGCAACATCCATTTTCATATCGGTTCAAAGGCTGGGGCGGAACAGGACACTGAATATTGAGGATGTTATCACGTAGCTTCAAGTTATAATAGGAAGAACGCTCGCATTGGGCGTGATATGTCGGACCTAAAAGCCAATGTTGGATAGTGATCAGTCATTTATACGCACTACGCAGTAATGAATACGTGTCGATAGTGCCCACTAATGTTAGGCTAAGTCTGTTTGGAGGTCAATCGAGGTCAATTATGATACACTGCCCGTACACAAGGGCAATTAAATGGGCGCCGAAAGCGGTGGGACGGGGTACCTACGCATCCTCCTGTTGGCCAACCAGGGGGACGTCTCCCCAAAATTTTCGGTTCATCATCATTAATGCTGTCAGGTACCGAATATGCTCACAATTCCCCTGCCCCGGTCAGCACCAGCCCGGGTCCGTTCCCCTGTAAAAATTCCGTGGCAGCGCCCCTGGGCATTAACATTTTCGCCCATCACTTCTATACCAAGCAAGATACAACCATGATTGATGCACCATTGTTGTTCTCTCATCAATAATGGTTTTATTTTGTGTCCATCCATGTGAAAAATTGTTAGACCTTATTTTAGAGACAAATAAAAGGGTTTGCAGCACCTTAAAAAGAGCCTCAGAAACAGTTCCGATGTTTCATTTAACTAGAGAAAAATTTTTCATGTACATACATGCGTCGTGAAATACTTGGGATTCTTCACCTTGAGGCGCCACAAATCAGATAAATTCCTGTAACATTTCAAATAAATAATTCAAATATTATTCATTGGCAACATTTCCTCAGAAGTGCAGTGGAAAATATCAACCATTGCTAAGATGAGGCCCAATTTTGCTCCATTGTTGAACATGGTTCTACTCAAAGCAATAGCAATGCTGTCTCTTGGGAATAACCTTATTTTCTTTGCATGACATCATTCCCATGATAACTATTTCCAAAGCTCTTAATTGATGCATTTTAGCATTAATAATCAGGACTGAAAAAGTTTCCAGAATAGTTGCTGATGACCCATTTGGACCAGGACTGGGTACTGAGAAGAACAGTTTGCATTTCAGCAACCTGTTCTTTTGTGGTGGACACAATCTCTCTGTGATATTTCTGCTGTATCTCTGTAGCAGTGCTTCCATATTTCATCCATACTAGAGAAAACAAAACGATTCAACTTTCTAATGACAAAAATACAAGATATTATCAGAAACTTGGATGCAATAATCAGTCAGTTAAAAAACATACACACACACCCTGATAACCCAGTGTGCATCCATCTGTGCAAAAGGCACAGCTTATTCTATGTTTGGCAGACTTGGATTGTACCATTGTCCTTGCAGTGGAGTCTTCTGGCAATTGGAAATGGTTTATCACATCTTTGTGCTGTGCAGGAATGCACATTTATATCCCTTATGGGGTACCAATGCACAGAGATGGATCTAGGATTTTAGTAAGGGGCAGCCCTCTGAGATTGCATGCTGTCAACCAAAAGAGCACACTTCAGCCAAAGGGTGGCTATCATCATCAATCAGTGGGAGAAAACTGTGGTTGGTGTGACTTAAAAATGGTAACAGTGCCATAAATGGGAATGCTTGACCCATAGATGGGAACACCCATTCTCAATTATGGGAATGCTTGAGACCATTTTCCATAACAATATTTTAGGCCATGAAACAAACTTTTGTTCTTTCTACCTAGCTTATTTCTGTTCTTAAAATTTTAGAGGGCATTTATCTTTGAAGCAGAAACAGGAAATCATGCTTTATACCCTGCTTCAAATATTGAAGCTCAACATGTTTATTATGATCATTCACATGTCTTGGTGCATCTGTGTAAATAAAACACTAGTCATATACAAAATCAATTAATAGATACCTAGTGAAACAATAAAAAGTTTTTTAATATTCAATTTCTATTGCCACTTGAGATAATAATATATACAGATCAAGATATATGGCCATACAGAACATGATGTGAGCCAACCTAGCCCAACAAAACCTGTTTTCAGCACCTTTAATGTCATTTTTCACAACTTCTAAACTTCAAAGCTCCATCTATAGCCCCATCATTTGTATTCTAGTGGTGGGGGCAGTAGCAAGGTATTTTCTGCCTCACAGACCTGGTTTAATCAGTTTTGGGGTACCCTTTTCCTCAGGCCGCCCTTAATCCTTTCAAACTTAAGGGGTCCTGAGCTCGAGTTCAGGGATACCTTGGACCTGTCACTGCTGTGGCACCCCAAATGAAAGCTCAAGTTATTTTCTGTGCCTACTACGAGCATCCTTAAAATTTTCCTATTTCTCATTTCAGGGACTTTAAAATTTATAAATAACAGGCCTACTTGGTCACCCAGTTATATGTCCAGCTATAAGGCCCAGTCTGCAAAGTACGGCAGCATGCCAGACGAGTCGCACCAGCCATCTAAAATTCTTGCACCACCAGCCTCCAAAAATACACACCAATCTGGCACATACCAGGGAAAAAATGCACCCATTCCTACCCCTACAATGCAATGCTATCTCAATCATTAGTCAGTTAGTTAAGGAATTTTTATAAGGCCCCCTCCTATGTCTTCATAGCCATTCAGCCATTATTTGTTTAGTTTAAGTGTCACTAACCTGGCAAGTTCGCACCAGGTTGATAAAATTTGCACCAGTCTGTCCTGTCTCAAAGGGCACTCGCACAGACAAGATCTCGACGAAAATGCCGTACTTTGCACACTGGTGTAAGGCAAGAACATGGTGGTATGAAAAACAGTAGACTTGTTATGGATAGTCTCATAATTAGGCACCCCAAAAATCACTTAGGAAATCCACGCCCTTGGGAATGTGTGACTATATAACAATGTTTACGATGATATTTTAGCGTGATTGTGGTTGAAAAGGGTTTAAACATGCACCACTTGTAGGAAGTTTTTTTCCTTCTGAGACTTTTCGCGATAAAGCAAAACAAGGAAACATCATTGCAAGTAGACTCCAAAACCCACCTAGATTGCACGGACCGTCTATGATAAACGCACATCTTGATTTAGCCCCTTGGATTTAACAAATTGAACACCAGTCGTCAAAAACGGCGCGCACTGCTTCCAACAAAAATACAAAAATATTAGCGGCAGCCCGCGCCGCACTCGTTCTGAAGGCCGCAGACACCGAAAATGTACCAGGGCGACCACCTGCGACCAGGCGACCACGCAAGTCGGCGGTTTCGGCCGACTAGGTCGCCCATTGGTCGCCTATTGAAAAAAAAATGAAAATCACCGACTTGGTACCGACTCGTGACAGATTCTAGTACATTCTAGTTTGAACTTAAAAATAGTATATAAATACGGTACAGGGAGATGGCATCATCTAAAGTACCAGGTGATTTCAGTCGTTTTTCATAAAATTGGAACCAAAAATTGTAATAAGAAGAAACATAACTAGCATAGACTAGCAGCAACTAAGGGCGGTGATGATACCAGATGTAATCGGCCAAAGATGCCCCGTTGTAGCCAAGCTGTCTTTCAGAAACGCCAAACAAGCCGGGAAACGAAGGCTAACTTGGCTCTTTGTCGAAGTAGATTCTGCCCATTCTTGGCCAAAGGAACTGGCAGACTTCATCCAATAGATTTTGATGGGCACTGTATGTATTACGATGACGGGTAGATACAGTGGAGAGGGTAAGCATATTTAGTAGCAGGAGCGGATGGTGGAAGCTAAAATCATAGGAAAACAGATGGAATCAGAATTTGAGACGGTTGCTGGGTCGCCAACCAAAAGATGATAGGGTCGCCGACGGCGTAGGTAGATCGGTAAGTTTTTAGACCCCTGATTATTAACAACCAGTCTGGGACCACTGCAAAAGTCACGTGATCCATCCGGACGGGCGCTGGCCGGCCGCGCCACCTAGACCTCGCTAGGGCACAGCAATCAACGCGTGTCCTGCGGTACAGTATACATGTGTCTTTGAGCACTGCGGTACAGTCGATCCACTGGCGTGTACTATGCGGCACAGTACAGCCAACGCAGTTGTAAGGTGCAACGCAACTGGGTGGGGCACTCCGCGACAAATCGATCAAAGCTTTGTCGGAATAACGGAAAAAACACATACGCGTCGGAAAAGAGGGGCAGGGGGCCTGCCCCCACTTTTTGGCCAAAAATTTCCTGATCTCAGTCAAAATGAGAGAAAGCCGGACATTCTTATGTCCAGCCTCTGCGGAAGACAACGAGGAGCCCAAATTCGAACAGTTTTTGGTCTTGATGTTGAAATTTTTTTGTCAGCATCAGGGTGATGTTTGGCTTCCCCCCCCCACTTTTTACCGGTGGCGACACTTATGGAAAAAACATGCTCATGTCTCAAATATCCAGGAAACTTTGAGACTAGGGTTTTCAGCGGTGCTGAAAGCGACTGTGGTAGTTTAAGTCTGTGTGTGTTGGAGTTTAGGGCGCTCCAGCGACTAGGCTATGTCGCGCCCATCGTTATAGTGGCTTCTCAGATGCTAAAAATCAGTTCAGTGTTCTAAGTTCACAAATGCAGCCATCTAGAGTTTATACACCACTACTTTGTCTAGCTCTACTTGGGTTATAGATGATGTCAAAGCCCACCTCGGTCAAATATGCTAAAACTCGTTTGAAATCGACTGCTGCCCTGTCACCGAGAATGTCTGGTATCGATAGTCCGCGGATAAATCTATTTCTGATTTCACGCAGCCCCGCACAGACTTCTGAATCCGACAGGACATGCCTAACGCTTAGTTGTTCATCACAGTGGGGGCATATGCTTGGGTCGGAGCGAGACAGATAGTGCCCATGAGTGATATAGGTGTGGCCAATGCGCAGCCGCGTCAAACACACCTCCTCCCTTCTATTCTGCCGGCTGCTGGACTCCCATCTGCCTATTGTTGACCGGAGGCACTTTAACGTACATTCAGGTTCAGCCTCCCATCTTGTCTGCCACTCAGAATGTAGGAAGTCGTTGATGAGGACCTTGATGTCCCCAGGTGGAACCCTGAACCGTCGTGGGGAGTCAGCGATGATGCTGACTTAGCAGCCTCGTCCGCTGACTCATTCCCGGGTACACCCACATGGCTTGGTACCCATAGAAACTTAATCTCTACACCTTTGGCAGAAACAGTTGTCAACAGTTTTAGAATAGCGAATACGAGCCATGATGAGTGGTTATGACCAGAGCTAAGAGCTGCAAGTGAAGTGGCTGAGTCAGTGATGATAAGAAAGCGTCTCTCAGGATGATGGTTGATGTAGCGTAGAACTTGTAAAATTGCGTAGAGTTCGGTGGTAAATACAGAGACGACACTCGGAAGAGCAAAGCAACGACGGACTGCGTCACCAGTAAAAGCACACCCAGCCCCAGCGGCTCCTTTTGAGCCATCAGTGTAGAGCTTACAATAGTTTGAGTAGGAGCTGATCTTTTCTGCGGCCAGTTGGGCGAATTCTGATGGCAGTGTCACCGACTTTCTGTACTGCATTAATTCTAAGTCATGTTTAGCAGTGACTTGCCGCCAAGGTTCCAGGATCTCCGGTCGTGATTTTGCGATCGTCTCAAAATCGATGCCGGATACCTCCAGCCAGCGTGCAACCCGGGAGCACAGTGCCGCAGCGGAACTTTGCCTACCGGATGAAAGGAGCTCAACCAGTTCATGGTCAAATATCCATTTGTATGTGGGGTGAGTCGGGTGCTGTCGGATTTTACAGGCGTATGTGAGAGACAGCCGTTTTCGCCTTAGATCAAGCGGGGGCTCATCAGCGTCTACCAGCAGGCTCGCTCTCCGAGAGGTGCGAAAAGCACCAGTGGCCGTTCTTACACACGCGTGATGGACTGCATCCAGGGGCTGCTTGGTGCCCGTCAGTGCACCGTCATAAACAACCGATCCGTAATCTAAGACTGATCGTATAAGTGCACGATAAAGACGTAATAGTGTGGTTCTGTCACCCCCGTAAGATGTACGTGATGTCATTTTTAAAACGTTTGCACGTTTCATACACTTGTCTCTGACTAGTGACACATGTGGCCCATAGGTGAGTCGCTTGTCAAGTGTGACCCCGAGAAACTTTGCTCGGTCTACAACCGGGATTGTTTTCCCATACATTCGCAGGTGGACATCAGGGCAATAGCGGTTTCTTCGGCAGAAGTGAACACACACAGTTTTCTCCGTTGAGAATCTAAAACCGTTTGTGAGGCTCCATTGAGCAAGACGGTCGATACCGAGCTGCAGCTGTCTCTGCGCTGAGACAGACGTAGATGAGCTGATCCACATTGCAAGATCATCAACAAAGAGCGATTTTTCAACAGGAGCATGAATAACGTCACAAATGTCGTTGATTAAGACGCCGAAAAGAGTCACACTGAGCACGCTACCCTGGGGGACACCGCCTTCCTGTTGGAATCTCCGCGAAAGCACCCTACCCACTCTCACACGAAAGAACCTCTCCCGGATAAAGCTAGCGAGAAAATGGCCCATGTGGCCTCGCACACCCGCGTCAAAGAGTTTTCGAAGTATGGCATGTCGCCATGCCGTATCGTATGCCTTCTCGATGTCGAAGAAAACAGCAATCGTATGTTGCTTCAATACAAAAGAGCGGCGAATAGCAGTATCAATGGAGACCAAATGATCAGTAGTTGACCGACCTGCGCGAAACCCACATTGGGCGTTGGCCATGAACCCAGTGCTCTCCAGATACCACATGAGGCGCCGATTTATCATACGCTCAAAAAGCTTGCACGCACTTGAGGTAAGGGAAATGGGGCGGTAGTGTAGGGGATCACTTCCCTCTTTGCCCGGTTTCAGTATGGGGACGACCGTGGCCTCTCGCCAGGCGTCTGGAAAATCGTGTTCAGTCCAAATATGATTGAAAAAAGATAGGAGCGCCCTTCTTGATCGTTCGTTAAGGTTTTTAAGCATATCATAGTGTATGTTGTCCGGGCCAGCTGCTGTGTTCTTTGTATGTGAAAGAGCTAAATTTAATTCGTCAAATGTAAAGAGGTCGTTAAAAGACAGATATTCGCCCGAATTAAAATCTATTGGTGTCCGTTCGCTTATGGTCTTATGTCTGATAAAACGAGGGTCGGTTGTTCCCACACGCCATCGGTCCGACCAAACCATCCCAAACGTATCTGCCACTTCCGCGGGGTCAGTGATAGTGTTATTATTGTACTGCAGAACTGGTAGTGGTGAAGGTACGCTCCGGTCCGAAATGTTGTTTATGCGTTTCCAGATTTCGCTAAGAGGGGTCAATCTATTGATGGCGTTGATGTATGTACACCATGATGTTCTTTTAGCGTCCTTAACAGTGCGCCTAGCTAGCGCTTTTGCCCTCCGGAATGATATCAAATTATCGGTTGTGGGGCGCCTCGAAAATATTCTGAAACATCGTCGCCGTTCTCTGATGGCTCGTCCACAACCATCTGTCCACCAGGGAACGGGAATGCGGCGGGGCAGCGGACTAGTCTTTGGGATAGACTTCCCAGCAGATGAGTTTATGTATGAGCATATCTCTTCATAGTAAGTCGTTGCACTTTTCCCCGGCTCTGGATGAAAATCAAAGATACAATCAGTAGTGAAAACGTCCCAGTTGGCCCTGTGGAAGTTCCAGCGCGGAACTCGTGTCCCAGGGTGAGGGGTGTCCGACCACAGCCATACTGGGTAATGATCGCTTCCGCAGGGGTTACTGTGGGTGCGCCATTGGAAGCGGTTGGCAAGCGAGGAAGAACACAGTGATAAGTCAATAGCGGATGTCGCACCTGACGGCAAGGCAATGTGTGTATGGTGACCAGTATTTAGTATGCATATGTCATTTCGCATAATTATTTCCTCTAAGCGCCTTCCCCGCGTGTTTGTGCGTGAACAGCCCCATATGGTACTGTGCGTGTTAAAGTCTCCTAATATGATATTGTTTGCGGGTAGCTGCTGTATTAGATCTTGGAACTCCCCTTCCGGGAAGGTTTCCCCAGGGGGTAAATATACAGATACTATAGTTAACTTAACGTCTCTTAGATCTAGAGTTGCAGCTACCGCTTGAAGGCCTGTGCGGAGAGGGAACGAAAGAGATGGTACGCTATAATGTATCATAACTGCGACACCTCCATGGGCGATTGTTGTGTTTGCTATGTCATATCTGTACGTTTTATAATGATGTAACTGACAACTTTGCTCTGGTCTCAGCTTAGTTTCTTGCAGCGCAACTGCAATAGGTGTTTTCGATGCGACTAATGCCTGTAGGTCGGTGAGGTTGGGCCGAAAACCTCGCATATTCCATTGTAGAATATTACGCTGTGTCGTCATGAAGGTAAGGAAGGAGAGAAGAACAACTAGCCTTGGCGCAAGTATCGTACTCATCATGATTTATTATTATGCATATCATAAATCGCTCCACTTGCCAGAGTACCTGAGTGGTGGGTGGTGAATCTGTTCCAGCTTTGGCCAGGACGGTCCCTCGATAGAGGTCTTCTGCGGTCATATGGCTCTCGCGATTGGGAGCGGTGGCGTTCGTTACGGTCAGCAGAGTGTGAGTGAGATCGCGGCCGGTCACGCGGATATCGCTTGCCACCGTTCTGCCGGGACTGCTCTGGGTTCACGTGTAACTCAGTCCGGAAAACCTCGTCTGGTTGGTGATCCTGTAACTGTGTTGGAGACGGGAGCAGTGCTTTGGATGTGCTACATGATTTCTGTGTTAGAACTGGGGGTGGGGGCGGGGTGGCATAGCAGACTCAGTACTAGTCTCTGGGGCCAGTGGCGCGGTTGGTGTTGTCATGGAGGAAACTGTTGTTTCTGAGGTTGGGTGTTCACGAGGGGTTTCGTCACTGCCACTAGCAATGTCACCAGCTTTCAATCGAGGTAGGACGACCCGTGCCCGCTTATTACTGGCCAGCAGTGACTCGTCGAAAGTGGGGGTACTGGGGTCGGTCACCGCAGTTGCTGCAGGGAGGGGCGGAGAGTCCTCCCTTGCTCTCTTTCCACAGGAGTCACCTATTCCTGTATCTGCAGCTTCTCTATTGGGGTCCGCAGTGGTAGCCTCGGCCTCCAGTTGAGGGACTGAAACGCAGGGAGGAACATGGCAGATGTCCGGGGCAGTCTGAGTTGCCTTTTCCACGGTCAGGGTGCGAGTGGAGGTGGCAGTGTCGGTCATCGAGACACAGCGCGGCAGCAGTCCAGCGATTAGGAAGAGAAATTCACGGACTGATAGTCCCATACAGTCCTCGACCCTACTGTCCTCACTCAGGGCTCGGCGAGTCTGCGCAGAGGGCCCAGCACGAGACATAGGAGCTTCAGGGGGGACCCTTCAGGAGCGCGTTCCTGTATGGCGAAGGAGATGTGGTTTGGGTTGCCGGTGGTTTGAGGGCTGCTTGCTCTGGTTTACCCCTAATCTTTTGTTTTAGGGATTCTTTGGCTCGGATCACGCGGGGGCAGGTTCGATCCCAAGCCTCGTGGTGTCCTCCACATCCTGCGCATTTCGGTTCTGCAGCAGTACATGATGTGGATTTGTGTTCGGTGTTTCCGCACCTCCCGCATCGCTCCTTGTTCTTACAGTATGTGGCTATGTGTCCTAGTTGCTGGCATTTGTAGCAGCGGATGGGGTTCGGGACAAAATCTCGTACTCGGAACGACTGCCAGCCCACATGTACTCTGTCTGGTAAAGACGTATCAGAGAAGGTAAGTAGAAGTGTGCCAGTGTTGCTCATCTTTTCCTCTCCTTTCCGGGTCAATTTTTTTACCCCCACGACTCCCTGGCCCTTCAAGCCCTCAAGGATTTCGTCTTCGGGTGTGTCACAGAGGTCGCGACAGCTTATGACACCCTTGCTGTAGTTTTTGGTCAGATGGGGTGTAACTGACACCGGGACCGAAACTGACCGATTCGCAAGCTTTACAGAGATGGACTGGACTTTGAGGAGTTTGGTGGCGGATTGATCGTCTCCAAGGTGCACCTCTACATTCCCATTTGCATGACGGAATACTTCCACGGGGTTGAATCCACTAAGAGAGTGGTGGAGTTGGAATGGATTCACCTTTACGGTTCGATCTTGCATCTTTATAATGAGGATCCGCGGTACACATTCCTTTCGGGTTTGGTTCCGGATGCCTGAGGGGTCGCGATTCGAAGTCTCTGGCGAGTGTTCAGTCGATGGAGTGGCCGTGTAGTCTACCATATCAACAGTATCAAGGGTCGAGCTCAAGGTGGTCTGATTCGCGGCAGAGGCCTGGGTCCGTGCGATCTGTTCAGTGGATGTGGGTGTTTGTAGAGATGCCATGACAAAAGAGTTTACCTTCGGCCCCCGGGTTGCCAGCTGTCAATAGCTGGGCCCGGGGGCTGGTACAGTGCCTACGGGGGCAGGTGCGCCCGTCTCAGAGGGGCGAGAGGTACTCACACAACCCCTCCGATCAGAACGCACCCACCCCTTGACGCCATCAGCCCAGTGGGCCGGCAGGGCCATGAGTCGGACGAAGCAAAACGCGGCAGCCCTCACGCAGCGGAGACTGCGGTCCACCAGGCGCACGCAACAGGCCGGGGTCTCGAAAAACGACGGTTTCCGAAACCCCGGCCCGCGTCGCGCCCGGCAAGAACTATCACAGTCCCCGCCGCGAAGGGCGCCGCGCCGCACGCCCGAAACATAATCCCCCCTGCCCAGCTGGACCGAGCGACAGTGCCCGTAGACAGCCCCGCAGGGGACCAATTTTCATCTGCCGGACTTGTTGGCACCTGCTGACTGGTCCGGCACATGGATAATTGGGTACGGGATGTGACGACACCCGCGACCCCAGTTGGCAGGATGGGTTTCGCCCCCGCCTTCGGGCGAGAGGCCAAATCGAAACTGCCATCCTCATCCTTTCCTGGCCTTCCTAAATTCAAATCCCACCAACTCCTTGTTCCTTTTCCTCTTCTTTCCTTATTTCCTTGTGTATCCATGCCTTTCCACCCGTATCCTTTCTGTCCACTCCTAAATACCCCTCCTATCCACTGTCTGCGATGTCTGGCCCGGCGTGTCTCCGTGGGTGGCGGGGATGTGTGCACTCTTGCTCGTCTTGAGTGTGGACATCTCGGTCGCGTGTGGCGCGCGGCTGGGCTGGACAGCGCAGACCGACCCTCTTCCTTTTCCAACCCATAACTTCCCAGTTACCCACTTTTTCCCAGTGTCATGGACGTCCCCTCACGTGCCTATGATTCCTGGATGGTCTGGGTGTATGTGGGCCTCCGGCTCGTGTGACTGACGATTGGATCCCTCTAATCGCCGGCCCTGCAGGCCGGGGGCTCGCTTCTCTCGGACCAGCCGGGAATCAGTTGTGACGAGCAGGTGGTAGTCGCCTGCTCCGATGAGGCCGTGTGGGGGCGCCTGTCTTTTTAAGGTGAGCTGCGCACCGACCCGTACCCCGGGATGAAGGAGTCCTGGTAGCTGAGCTGAGGTAGGCGCTGTTATGGTTCGTGTGCCTCTAGCAACACTCTACTTTGGTCTGGATTTCCGCAAGGGCGGGGAACTCTTGAAGGCATCGACAAGAGTAGCAGCATTGTAAAAGTCTGTCGGCCTTTGGTGGGGCGCGGCTGCCCCTCCCTCCTTGGGTGAGGTCCCGACTTCACCCGGGGAGGGAGGGGTGTCCGCGCCCCGCCCGGGGTCGTCCAGGCTAGGTGCAAGGGGGGACCGTCGTCGGGGCAGTGGGGGTTTGGTGAGTCTCTCTCCCCCTCTGTAACGGCGGCGTCTCCCCCGTATAGCCAGCCCGTGCGTCGTCTCGCCTCGTAGCACCCTCGTTGGAAGGGGGGCGCACGTGGCTGGTCGAAATAAATCACTTTTCCATGGATACTCAAAACTCCTCCGAACCAAACGACCCTCCTCCTGCTGATCCCGTTGTTAACCAACCCATCGCTGGCCACCCACGCCCCCCACCAGGGGATGGGCTTCAACACCCGTCGCGGTCAGAGCCTCGAAATGACAACACGAAACCATCTAACCCACGGGTGCTGATAGTGCGAGGTGTTCATGGCTCGCTATCCAGCCTCTCACCTTTTCAAAGAAAAGAAGCATGCGATCGCCTTGGGAAAATACTGAGATGCGACTGCCTGAAAGACGGGAGCTGGGAACTGGAATTTGTGGAAAGCAGAGAAGCAGCAAGGGCACTAAACGTTAGTGAGCTAAGCTACACACGTAGGGAAAATGGTGTACGCAGACTGACCAAAACAAAAGTGACTGTCGAGACCCACAGGACCAAAAACTTCTGCAGGGGTGTGATTAGGTGTTTTGAACTAAGAGGTGTTACTGACGATGAAATTCTAGATGGTTTGGAAGAGTTTGGCGTAGTGGGAGCGAGGAGAGTGAGGACGAAGCGTGGAGGAGAGGAGAAAGAAACAGACACAGTTATATTAACTTTTGATGGTTTAGACTTACCCCAGAACATATATATTGGATACACGAAGGTGAACGTGAGAGCCTACATTCCTAACCCAATGCGTTGCTTCACTTGTCATCGATACGGACACACGACCTCATCATGTAGAGGAATACGAACCTGCGGCCAGTGCGGAGCATCAGACCACGTGGCAGCAGACTGCACGTCGTCTACCCACTTCTGTGTTAACTGTGGGGAGGGCCAGACCCCCCACACAGTGTTCGACCGAAAATGTCCGACACTCATGAAAGAGCGCGAAATTATGAGCATGAAAGTGAAGGGTCGACTAAGCTTTCGGGAGGCTCGTGATGCATACGAGGCCTCCCACCCCCCGGAGGTCGTATGCTCAGATGGTGGCAGCGGGGGCGCCTGCTCCTCCCAGGGTGACTCCTGAAGAGTTTCTCCGCTCCCTGACTGTGGCGGATTTCATCCGCCTGGCAGGGAGCATGGGCCTGGTGCTGTCGCACCGGCCTGCCACCCCGGTGTCTGCGCCGGTGGCGAAACCCTCCCAACCTCCACCACCCCCACCCTCGACATCTGTTGGTGGGGAAGCGCTCGGGGGCGAGACTTCCCTCGCCCCTGAGGCCCCGCCCCCTACGCCGGTGGATAGCGCTGGAAGTAGGCGGGTACTTGCCCCTGCTCCTCGGGACCCCGAGGAGCCGGGAGGCTGGACCGTCGTGGGTCCTAAGGGGAAGCAAACCTCTGCACGACACCGTCAACGGTCACCTATTGTGGCCCCCGATGAACATAGGTCTCAAACCCCACCTCCGCCGCAACATATATCGCAGGTCACGGCACCATCGGTCAAAACCACCGTGACCGCTCCTCCAACATCTTCTTCAACCTCGGTGGCCTCAGTGCGGAGGAACTTTGAGGCAGTGACGCGGGGAAGGTCGCCGGTGAAACGCCCCGGCTGGGAGCCCTCCCGACCTTCCCCAGCAGGCTTCGCGGGCACGCGGAAACTCAGTGGAAGGCAGTAGATGCCGCGGTCCCGCCCGGAGTCGGCTCGGTGGCTCTGGTGCGGTACCAGCAAGGAATCCCTACGGGGGCTCTGGGCCCCCGTGGAAGGGTTAGATCTAGTCTTTCTGTCACTAAGCCCGTTTCTTCTTATCTAAATGACATCCATAATCCAATGGAATTGCCGAGGTCTACGCGCTAACTTCTCTGATCTGCAGAGCGTTTTATTTGACTATGATCCAAGGATTCTTTGTCTGCAGGAGACCAAATTATCCCCTGGAACCAGCCTTAAATTGCGTCACTTTCAGACTTTTAGGAAAGACGTTTTCAGTTCCACCATTGCGTACGGCGGCGTAATGGTGGCAGTCCACCACTCCATTCCATGCTTCCCTGTTCGCTTGCACACGGTCCTGCAAGCAGTAGCCGTCCGAGTGGACTTAAGCTTTGCCAAAATTACAGTATGTTCTATATACCTTCCTCCTGGCGGCAGCATTGATTTGCCGGGCCTTAATAATCTTACAGACCAACTCCCAACCCCTTTCGTCTTACTAGGCGATTTTAATGCTCACAACCCAGCGTGGGGATCGCCGTCAGACCGTGCAGACCCCCGTGGTCGAACGGTGGAACGCTTCCTTCACCTAAATTCCCTCTGCCTTCTGAACACTGGTCGCCCTACTCACTTTTCTATGCCCTCTGGCTCGGTCTCTGCTATAGACCTTTCAGTCTGCTCTCCGTCTCTTCTACCCCAGCTCAGCTGGCGCACTCTTGACGACCTTCATGGGAGTGACCATTTTCCCATTGTTATCGGCTCAACCCGGTCGGCGGCGCCGCTGATCCTGCCATCCCGGTGGAACCTCCGGAGGGCCGACTGGGAGGGTTTCCGGGGCGCGTGCGGCCCCTTAAACGTCCCTGCGGAGACTTCGGCAACGGAAGCAGTGAAACGGTTTAATGATATGATCATTTTAGCTGCGAACCAGTTTATCCCGAAGTCCTCCGGTAAACCTAAACGGATTCCTGTTCCTTGGTGGAATCGTGAGTGCCGGCAAGCGATTTTAAATAAGAAACGGGCTTTTAGGGTTCTTAAAAAACACACAACAACGCACAACATAATGGTATTTAGGCGCGCGAGAGCACTGGCTCGTCGTACCGTCCTTAACTCCAAAAAGAGGTGGTGGGTGGCATACATAAACACAATAAACCGTTTCACCCCATCTACACAGGTCTGGAACCGTGTTCAGTGCATTCAGGGTAAACGGCGGTCTGCACCCACACCAGTCCTCACTTCGAATGGCGAGAAAATCACCGACCCGCAGTGTGTAGCTGACCTCATGGCTGAGGCATTTAAAGATCGATGCAGCAATTCTTCGCAAAACCCAAATTTTTTAAGACACAGACAAATTGAGGAGCTCAGGCAGATCAACTTCGGTAATGACAATTCAGCGTCGTACAACTCTCCTTTCTCCATGGAAGAGATGGAAGCGGCTCTAAAGACCCTCAAGAGAGTGTCCCCTGGCAGTGATCGAATAACAAACGAAATGATTATACACCTCCCCGAACACTCACTCTCTTCACTGCTTGACATTTTCAATGATATTTGGAAAAGAAATGACTTTCCGGAACAGTGGCGTGAATCGATCATTGTACCTATCCAGAAACCTGGGAGACCGGGAGACTCGCCTGATGATTATCGCCCCATCTCGCTAACATCAAGTGTCTGCAAGCTGTTTGAAAGAATGATTGGCGTACGCCTCATGTGGTTTCTGGAAACCAATTGCCTTTTGTCTAGTGCACAGTGCGGTTTTCGCCGAGGCAGAAGCACGCTCGATCACCTTATCAGACTCGACGCAGCCGTTAGGGAAGGTTTTACCAACAAACAACACACAATCGCAGTATTTTTTGACGTGGAGCGCGCGTATGATTTAACGTGGAGGCATGGGATTCTGAAAAAACTCTTTGGCATGGGAGTGCGAGGCCACATGGGCTGGTTCCTGCACAACTTTCTGAGGAACAGGCGGTTCAGATTTCGTATTCAGCATCTTCTGTCAAAGCAGCACACACAAGAAAACGGCACGGCACAGGGGAGCGTTTTGTCAGTAGCATTGTTTGCCGTTATGATAAACGACATAGGTGATACTCTACCGGCCAATATCTCCCGTGCTATATTTGTGGATGACTTTGCTATATGGGTCACAACATCCTCCACTTGCACGGCGCAAAGACAGCTGCAGCTTTGCCTTGACCGGCTGCAGCGATGGAGCGATAAAAATGGATTATCCTTCTCGACAACTAAAACTAAATGTATGCATTTCTGCAGCCGACGGAGAGCATGTGAAAATCCTGTTCTGGAAATGGGTGGCCAGGAGATAAGGGTAGTAGACCAGACCCGCTTCCTTGGTCTGATACTCGACCGCAAACTTACATATGTTCCACACTTCAGGGAGCTAAGGGAAAGATGTTTTAGCTGCCTAAACATTCTCAAAGTTCTAACCCGCATGACATATGGCTCCGATAGGAAAACCCTCTTAATGCTGTACCGATCCTTGATTAGATCCAAACTAGAATATGGCAGTGTGGTGTATGATGCTGCAACCGAAACATCGAAGCGAATATTGGACGTAGTCCAAAACCAGGCTCTCAGAATCATAAGTGGGGCATTCCGCACTTCACCTGTTTCAAGCCTTCTTACAGATATGAATGAAATGCCGCTGGACTTGCGCCGGAAATATGTTTCATTGCGCTACGTGTTGAAACTAAAACAGGATCCTGATCACCCTACGTACAAAACGTTTTATGACGATAGTCGCCTAATGCGAATAAATAATGATTCCCGCTCATCTTCTAGACACCCTGGAATCAGAATTCGTGCATGGCTGGACGAGGCGAACATAAACCCAGAGAGTGTCGAGGCCGTGCAGCCGCCAGTGACCGAACCGTGGCGGACTACCAAGGTCGCAATAGACACCCATCTACTGGGTCTGACCAAAGGCCTCTCGCCGGAGGCAACGCGGCAGGTTTTCTTGCAGCACTGCTCCGACATGTACCGAAACCACGCGTCTTTCTATACCGATGGATCAAAGTGTGTTGACGGTACCGGATGCGCATTTGTTGGAAATGGGATTGAACGTCGCTATGCCCTGCCACCAGTAGCTTCGGTTTTTACAGCGGAACTATACGCGATTTTTCGCTGCCTAGGTCAGGCTTTACGGTCAAGAAGGGACCGGTTGGTGATTTTTAGCGACTCACTCTCGTCACTACAATCACTTCAACTGTCTAACCACAACCCATCGAACTCATATATTTTACCTCTTATCAGACACAAAATACACCAGGCTGCGAGCCGAGGTCAATCCGTGACTCTAGCCTGGGTGCCTAGTCACTGCGGCATCAGAGGAAATGAGCTAGCAGACAGAGCAGCTAAAGAAGCAGCAAGCAGTGATCCTCCTCCCGGAATTCGTGTTCCATACTTTGATTTATTCCCATATGTAAGAAAGTACCTTTTCGAAATCTGGCAGCAGCGATGGGACGCTGACACCAAAGGTGGCAAGCTAAGGGAACTGAAGCCCCAGATAGGACCCTGGTTATCTAGCAATGCCAACAGCAGAAAACACGAAGTACTTATGTCGAGACTTAGAATGGGGCACACCTACGCCACTCACTCCTACCTCCTGACTGGCGACCGCCCACCGGAATGTCCACGCTGCGGCGAAAGACTGACGGTGAGGCACGTCCTGGTCGAGTGCCGTGACTTTGAGCTGGAGAGGAGGCGCCATCTGCCCGGCTCGCCGTCGCTGCAGTCACTTCTCGGGGAATCTCCTTCTGTCAGATGTTCAGACCTAGAAGAGTATCTCAGGAGAATTAACTTCAAGGTGATATACTCTCCTACATAGTGACGTTTACCTAGTGTGTTTCTTTTCAGTGAAGTGACCTTATATAGCAGTGACTTGGTTGTTTCATTTCCGTGACAGACTGCAGCCTTCTTCCCGATTTTCTGTATCCAGCGAGTAAACGCGTATGTATATTTTACTGGTTTGATCTCCTTGAAGGGATTGTGAAGTTTTTTTCTAGAAATATCTGACCCTTAAATTGTTATGGGCGCCATATGACCTGGGCTGTCGGTGCGCCCCAAAACCCCAAACATGATGATGATGATGTGCCCGTAGACACTGCCGCGTAGCTAGGCCGCCCGCGGCAGCCTACGGACGGCTTACCCCCGGTTGGATCGAGATATCTGGGCCAAAGGGGGCGTGTTGGAGCCCTCGGGACTGACCCGCCCGAGGGGGACCTCAACCCCCCAGGATCCCGTCAACCTCATCGCCGGGGCTCGAGATAGGCCTCGAGTGGGCGCCTTACACCCATAAAATGCCGAAGAAGGCAAATAACTGTGGAACCAACAACTAAGGCATAACAAGATGACAGGAACTAAAAATAATCAACAAAACAAGAGAACAAAAACAAACAGGAGCTACGTACTGGAAGGTGCAGGACAGAGCTGACCCGATCCAATACGGTTACCGACCAGGTAACAATGGGCCCGTAAGGCAGTCATCAGCACCACCACGGACCTCGTCACCAGAGCCGCCGACGACAGACGCCGACTCTAACCGGCCGAGGTCGGAAGAGGCGGCGGCCGCCGGAGGGCCAGACATGATGAATCCGCGGCGATGCGACGGCGTGCCTCCCAAGGCTGACTGGGGCCCCGGGCGCGTCACACCCCGTTGCTCCAATCTTTACTTGCCGGACGAATCCGGCAAGTGAAGATCGGTCCCCTGAGGGAGTAGTTTAAGTCTTGTTGGGTAGCATGCGGCGCACGCATTAAAAATTTCGCTTGTGTTTTGACCCATTTAAATTGAACGTAATCCCACATTATATATATATATATATATATATATATATATATATATATATGTGTGTGTGTGTGTGTATATGTTACAGGGAGAGTGCGAAATCCGGGGAGTTCGCGAACTCCCTAGGGATTTCGCGAAATCACTGACCATCCAGGGAGTTCGCGAAATCCCTAGGGAGTTCGCGAAATCCCTGGGTGACCAGGGAGTTCGCGAAATCCCTGGACTTAGAAGTCAGGGAGTTCGCGAAATCCCGGATAAACACTCAGGGAGTTCGCGAATTCCCTGACATTTAGTCAGCTCAAGGACGACTAGCTAGGATTGCGGACTATTGTTCTTATGATTTATTATAAACAGTAACCGAACATTTTCCGTGAAAATCACGTATAAGGGAGGTTTTAAGCTAAATATTAGGAAGGTTTTAAGCTAAATATAAAGAAGGTCATAATTGTATTCTTGAGGTCGTAGCTATACATTTATCGAGTTTCGCTTATCAATATTGTACTGCAAGGTAAAAGTTCAGTTGCTGCTGATTGCAAATATGGATCACAGGAGAGAAAGACACTGGCCCCTGGCGGTTCCAAAACGCCCTGGTCCACTCCTGAAATTTGGTTCCCTCACACTCCCCCACAGAATACACCTTCGCCTTCACTGTGATTTGGTACTTGGTTACTTTATATTCATGATATATTTTATACGCGGATTTAGGGGGACAAAGGGGGCAGGTGCCCCCCCCGATCGACCCTCGGCGCCCCCTGAAATGGTCACGGCGCCACTCTGAAATGTCGCTTTCCATCCCCCGTCCCTAGGGATGTAAAAATCGGCGCCCACCGATAGAATTTTGCGCCCGCCTGATAGGTTTTTCCGGTCAAAAAAGGCACTCCCCTGGTCCGGATGGCGTCCCACCCTCTCCCCCCGGGAAGATGCCCCCCCCCGATCGGCAATCTTGGATCCGCCTATGATAGATCTGTATATTTAACCCTCGCCCCACCGGGGGCCATCGATGGCCCCCCTACGGTTTTCCGGGATAGCAGAAAAACGACGAGGCGCAGTACCGCGGTTGAGGGCTCTACCTCTCACTGCATCATTTTCCCATCATCCCTGAAATTTTTTACCCCGGGTCACCCAAGGTCAGGTCACCAGACGAGGTCAACCAAGGTCACCTCACTTCACCTTTAGAGCTCTGTAAGAGCTACATTTCAAAGTCGATCAATTTGAAACTTCCTACACTTCATAACCCCTCCAGGGTCTACAAGGTGTATATCCGGGATTTTTTTGATTTCGTGCCCTGAGGTCAGGTCACGAGGCGACCTCTCCCATTGGAAAAGCATAGGGAAAAGTTGTTTCATGATATAAAAGCCACAAAAATGATTGCAAATACTCAGACTGCTTAGAACAACGTTTTTGGACACCCTTTCACGGATCCCAGGGGTCATATTTGCCCTTTGACTTTTCCAAGGTCATCCAAGGTCACCAGAGGTCAAAAACAGTATTTTGGCAATAACTTTTGACCTAATTAAGCTAGAGCGATGAAACAAACACCATCGTGTTTGTCTTGTCACTGGCTTTCATTTGATATACGGCAAGGTCACTTTTTGACCTTTCGTGACCTCAGGTCATATTAGGTCACGAGGTGACCTCTGGAGGTCAAACCACTGGCGGGAGGTCTTCACGTTCCACATAGCGGAAAAAGTACTGGCAATTTGCTATCAAATGTACTTTACCAGGCCTCAATAGCTCCAATGACATAAGAGTTATGCCCAGTTTGCTTAATCATTGCATATTTGAGTGAAAATAGCCGATCTTGACCTAATTTGACCTCTGGAGGTCAAACCATTGACCTGAGCACTAAAACATGTGAAGTAATTTCTTACTGAATTCACGCGAGCTTTCTATTGCACTTTGCAGATTTGCGCTAACCCCCATATTTTCGGAGTTAGAGGGGGCCATCGATGGCCCCCGGTGGGGCGAAGGTGGCGCCGGACCCCCGGTGGGGCGCGGGTTAATATTATACATATGCAGTGCATTGAGTCAGCATAACTACCCAAGTATTCAATAAAAGGCGGTCTACGCTATCACCACCTTTCATAATTATGTGACGCTACGGTTATTTTATGTCAAATCTACATCACAGAATAGCGTTACGGTATCTTATGTAGGTTGCATTATTATGGAATTTTATCTACGGATACGATCAAGAAAATGGTACAAAATCCATGGCTTGATCACTAGAATAAATCTGGGTGTAACACAGTTCAAGAAATGGCAGAAATATTTGCGCTACTGAAAAATGGTATAAATGCTCGGCAATGGCGCAACGCACTTACTTTTGAGCAAACCACGCCATCCGGAAAAGAATGTGCCCGACGCTCACATTTTTGAAAACTCATCACGTGTCTTTTGGCTGGTGGTGTCGATGAGGTGCCGGTCACCGAGAGCAATTGCGAAGTCTCTTATGACTATGTCTTTTGATAGCTTTAAAATAATCACAGTCAAAAACGTTTGGTATGAGTCTCAAACTAGTTTCGCGGGATGCAATTTTTAAGACGTGCAATGCCAGGGGTCTGAGCCACCTTCACCCTGACGAGGGGTTGGGCTACGCCCCCCCGCCTAAAATCCAAAAACTACGCTAGTTAGAGAAAAAATAAATAGCGTTAAGTAGCACAACCTAAGCTTTAAAGGAAGTGTTCTTTGCATTCTTTTGTCGGGTAAAATCTGAGGGCATTGGAAGCCAAACAATGTCACAATATGGATATGGTGATATAACTGAAATGCAGTTCTTCAGTCCTACCATCTGATGTAGAAGAGATACAATATATAAGGATTCACTGTCTGAAGCTTTTCTGCAAGCGACGTCGAATGATTAATAATGTGACTATTCTAGGTCAAAGCTAAGATTTGACCTGACCTTGGATCAGGTCAATATCGAATTGGGTCAGAATGCATATCATTAGAATTGCAGAAACAAGACAACCCTAATGATGCCAAAATATACAAATTGGCTGCGTTCCCAACAAAATTATTATGTTTAAACCATTTTACCGATACTTTTCCAACGGTGTCATCATGACTCATAATTGACCTTAGGTGATCGACTTCAGAAATCCTAAAAAACTGTGTGTACTCAGTCGGCCCTTTATTCAATACGAATTTTAGATTGATAAATTAAGCTGTTCCTTGCTTATTTTTTCTTCTTTTTTTAGAGATTATGTCACTTGACCTGCACTGATGTCCTGACCTGAAATGACCTGAGCCGAAAATGTTGACAGGAGTTGTAAAAAGCTTCAGAAAAAACTGTGCTGTGTACAGCAGCGCTGCGCGTAGCCGTTTTCAAGACTGTGCGAAAAACCCAAGGGGTATGGTTACCCAACCCCCGCCCCGGCCATGCACGTACTCGGTACGAAGTCGGTCAGGTGCACCAACTGTAAGTACCGTTAGAGACAAAATTCTGAAGCGCTTCTTTCCAACTCACTTATCCAGCATCTGCAGAGAGATCATTATCATATCACAACCCTCATTACTACACAAAAGAGAAATGCTGCTTATCTGATGCCCATTTCGTATTACTTTCTGGGTAAGGAAAATACAATAATGCTATATTATTTTTTGCATTAAGTTCATTAATGTATTCCAAAACTTTGGCCAAACTTTACAGGTACGGTTCGGCTATACTAAGATAAATTTTCAGAGCTGCAACAACGAAATAATTATTCTGCAAATTAACTTAGACCATATCTCTGTTTTCAGTTTATCAGTATATCAGAAGTGTTATACAGTTTCAGCTATAGCTGAACATAAGCCGACAACTATAGTTGTCGGCATAAGCAGGATACGGAATAAAACAATTGTTACCCATATTTGCAATGTGCAATCTCATTGCCTATTGTCATGGCCGTGGCTGGAGCACCTAAGCTTGAAGTGCACTTGCTAGCCCGCCGGAATCGACAATAAAATTTCTGAAAGCCTTGGCAATGGTCAAACGATGACTGGCGTGCCGCTTCTTACACCGAGAGCTTTTTTCGAGGCCGACACTTCCTCCTGTATCAAAGTATTGTTATTGGAAAATTTGTGGACGTCCGTAGTACATTCCAACATAGACATAGCTAAAATAGACCTTTGTGAAAGTATATCAGTTCTTTGTCCGTTTCTTACGGCACAATACCTCCCATCAGGAGTTTGCTTTGTTAAGAAATTAAGATATTCATTACAGATGACAATGAAAAAAATAGTGGCATCTCTAGTTTGTTTTGAGCCCCTCCCCCTCCACACCTACGGTTCATATTGCATAAACCATGCACCTCGAGGAAGGCTAGTGACTCGAATAGTTCGTCAGCGGGCACAAGGACCCGGTGTGAGGTAGAGCTGAGGGTGTAAAATTAATTTTCAAAAAATAAATATCAGGCCGACATACATAAAATCAAGCAAAATACAACATAGAAAGAGAAAACATGGATGTGGAGTGTAAAACCAGATCACTGAAGGATCATTCTTCGGATTTAAACTATATGACATATTGGCATGTTAGGGATTTCGCGAAATCCCTGAAAAGCATTCAGGTAGTTCGCGAAATCACTGAAGTTTCAGGGATTTCGCGAACTCCCTAGGGATTTCGCGAAATCCCTGGTCGGCCAGTGATTTCGCGAACTCCCTAGGGATTTCGCGAACTCCCTGGCTGGTCAGTGATTTCGCGAAATCCCTAGGGGAGTTCGCGAAATCCCGGATTTCGCACTTTCCCTGTAACATATATATATCGACACCCACATACCCCACGACGCCGTCTCTACAGTTCCCACCCGCTCCCATGGTGCGTCTCCGGTGTTCCGCTGCTGAGCCGACCCGCGCGACAGGCGCCCGAGGCTTCGCTCTGATTGGTCTGCCTGGGTCACATGACATACATGATATGTATATATATATATATATATATATATATATATATATATATATATATAGATACACATGATATATATATTTGTTTATTTACTTACTTATATTTTTATATATATATATATATATATATATATATATATATATAAATTCATATGCATTTAAAGCACCGACAGTAATAATATACAGCTAAATTATATTAACTGAAATAACATGCATTAATGATTATGACAAACAAGATGCATACTTCCATGACTTTTGCTGGCTTTAAAACACACTAATGTGAACAAACAGCTTTAGCTATCCATAGACAATACAAATAGAAATGAGTCCACAAAACGAAACCAGCACCCGGTACCGCAGGCGAGGACTAACACTGTCGCCGGCCACCCGGCTCAGTCGGCGCGCGGCCGGGACCTGTCTGGTACTGCCTGGGGTAACGGGGAGGAGAGAACTCGGCAGGGCCGCGCTCCGGTGACACTTTGAACCTGAGTGGGTGTGAAGCGTACCGTAGCTGAATGCAAAATATGCACCGCTCCTAAAATACCTGAAATATTTGCGGAAAGGCTCGTAACAGTTCCGGCGCTCGGATTGATTCGCTGAAATTTTCACCATCCCGTTCGGCTGCCCGAACGGAACTACACATTTTTTATTGGCTGTTCTTTTTCAACCCGCTGCCTTAATTTAATCCTGTGGCTTGCTACCTTAACTTAATCCGCTCGACGTCTCGGCTGTAGTCCTTGTGGCGCTGGCGATCTGCCCATGGTCCGGGCCCGCTCCCTCACGCGGGTATGCTGGGGCATTGGACACGTGTGCGAATGCGCGTTGAGGAGATGGCTGGGGGCGATTCAGCAAACTGTATCAAATTTAAGTGTATTGACCTGCTGTATTTTTTTCTCGCATGATGGCTGATTTTCTCGATGCTCGTGGGTGGAGAAGGGGGTGCTGTTGGGCACTTTCTTTCAGTACTGTTTTCTTGCCATTATCTTGTCTACGCTTGACTCTTGTCTTCATACCTGTCTTGCAAATGCCTTCTTAAAAACGGAAACAATAAAAAATGAACAGAACAGAACGGAAATATATAGCAGCAGGACCCTGTGTTGGTTTTTGTTGCTCTTAGGTTTTGTTGCTTCGCCCATAATATACAATGTCTAGTTCATCTAAGTCCAAAATACAAGTATGTGTAGGTACTGTATACTTATAGTATATGTGTTGTACTGTATGGCGTAGTTTATGTACTGTATCTCAAGAGGCCAACACCACAAACGAAGTCCCTGGCAAGGTACACCCAGGCAGCCGCTTTTTCCAGCATGTAATAGAATCGGGACGTGCCGCTTTTCCATTTCACCTGACAAATGACAGCCGGCTGTGCCGCGCTGTGCCGGGTGTCGGTGCGCCGCCGCTGTCATTGTCACGCGCCGTTCGTGCGGTAACATTAGGGCGGGCGGGAGCCTCATCATCATGGTTAGGGTTTAGGGGCGCGCTGACGACAGGATCATGCGGCGCCCATGGGCCTGAAATACGGACGCTACGTTGTACCTCTCGTTAACATTGATATGCTTCATTCTTCATTCTGCCTCATTTAGATGCAAGTATTCCCTTCCAAATGAAGACGAAATGAAAAAGTAAATGTAACAGTGAAGCTTTTGTATTCCCTAAGTGAACTTTTAACAGCACTAAATATATACATATTTTGTAATATTTTCAGGAAGAAAAACTCATCCACCCTGTTCAAAATCCTCAAAAACCTCACAAATTATCATCTGAATTTGGGTTTCAGGTTCATGTTCAGTAGTCAGTTTATCCTGGAAGGTGAACGCCGAAAGTTTTAAGGTGCGTGTCGTCATACAAGGGACAGGGCAGGGATCACAACTCATTGTTTCAAATGGTCCATTCGACACATCTTGACCGTTATGGCCCACCATTGATTGCATCGTTTCCGTGACCAGAGACGTCCGGTGATGACTGTCCCCTCAAGTCGAAAACCGCAGAGAATGAACGATTCTCTAGCCTGTCACGATTTGACTTTGAACGTTGGGTACTGAAATAAACTAGTTCGAACGGAAGTAGCAGGATCAGAACGTAAGAACTTACAAATTAAACAAAGTTAAGGGTAAGAGGAGTACTCGGCATTCCAGGACTTATGTTGATCAGATTAAGCCTCCATGTATGTTCGTCCGGCTTTTCTTCATTGGTCCTTTCTCACTGGTGGATTTCGGGGCTCATAAAGTGCATTCCCTCCCTGAAAACCCTTCAATATTTGTGCAACTTTCTTAAGCAGCATGGTTTTTATGATTTTCGGCCCTGTTGCTCCCCCTTCTCCGCTCACTCTTCCGCCTAGATTCACCAGGGACCGTTCTTACGTAGTTGAAATGAATCCCAGTGATAATTACGTGATAGTTATACAAAAGCAGCATTCTCAAAATTGTCAATCCCATGCGATTCCACCAATTAAACTCCACCTGATAAAAAACGGGCGGTCATCCGGCCTCCGATACCATGTGTTTAGAGAGGCCGATAGCTCCAGCCCAAGGTGAGCATCAGCCCCATATTAGCCGTGTCACCTCAGAAAAATAACACCGAGTCTTGTGTTCGTGACATACTCTGCATGTTTGTCCCTGGTTACTCATCGGGGAATGTTTTCTACTGCACCTGTCGGTCTTGCCCGTTTGTTTTTGTGCGTGTTTTCCCAACGCTAACCACACTCACCTTGACACTATAAATTCGGCTTCGGTGCTAGTTGCGTTTGCTTGTCGTTTACCATTGTAAACATGCGTATCAATGTAACCTAATTTTTGCAACACCACTTAGACGAGTTCACCTACATTCACAAGGTGTATTTACGGCGCAGTTTGAACAGAGCAAGGTTGAATGTACAACAACATTAACAGTACTGCCCCTTCATCTTGGCAGCAGTGAGTTCCATCGAATGGTTGTCACACTTTTAATTTCGATCCAAAGTTCCGTCTTCGAGGGAGACCAGCGGACCAAGTCTGTGAAAGATTGCACGGTTGTGGTTATATCAGCATGGGTGGTAATCCTGGGGGGGTTGGGGGGTCAGGACTCCCCTGGATTTTGGGCCTCCCATATGCATTGTATAGGACTTGCATTGCCGTGCCAGCGCTAACCCACCCAGGACCCCCTGTATCGAGAAGAGATCTCCAGCCATGTATGTCGGTACAGTTAGTCTGACATGCTGTACTAACGTCTTACCACTTTAAGTTGGAGGCATAATATGTTCAATGTTTGTCCGGTGTTTAATGCAGGTCTCCAGCACGCTTTCGGCGGAGCGATGACAATATATCTGGATTACTAAGACTGATGAACAAAATAATTTTTACAAGTATTTCGGAATATGATTCCCTGACTGATGCTTCTCATTCTCAATGTTTTCGGAATATTTATTTTATCTTTGCATTGTTCTACCCGTGCACTAAGCCCCGCCTTAGGTATGGACTGGAGCCGGACACTCCGCAGGCGGTATCGTATTGTGCCAGACTGGCTCTGCCGGAATCGCATCTGGATGATTAACGGCTCCAGGAAGTTTCTTCTTACAAAAACGGTGGAGCATGTGTTCAGGTGCTGAGAGAAACAATAGAATGACTGTCTACCCCTTCTTTATCGATAATTAATCAAATGAAATCATTCGTCGATTACAAAATTGCTTGATTCCACATGCGATGACATTGTTGCGTTCAAACCAACCACAGAGCCTATAATTAGACATCATTTGTCAAGGATTAGAGGTCCTCCGTACCACGTATTTGGTAAAGCCCAAGGGCAGATCTAGGGATTCTAAACCGGCCAGGGCTTCACAAATCGGCCAAATCTTACATTTTGAGGTGCCTGTGGATGACTTCAATGTTTTCCACGATTTTACGCGGTCTGCTCCCCCAAAATGTTTGATTTAGATCCGCCTCTGGTAAATCCAGTGTCATTAATATCCCTTCCCATAATAACTGAGTTTTAAACTTTCTGGAAACCTCCGTCTGGATTCCATTCCAGCAGACATTAGCCCTGTTCCAGCTGTCAGCAGAATTTTGTCAGCACCAATCAGCGGGCCGCGTTGCGCCTACGTCACAGGACTGTAGCCTCTCCCCGGGAACTAGTTCTAGAGGTTTTACGGGCTGACGGCCTGCTGTTGACGCTGATGAAAAATAGTAAGTGCACGAGGTGGCAGTCTAATATTTTTTAATGGTGTAAAGGTTTGAGTTTTCTTTGCTTAGCACAAACAAGAGGCGATTATGGTGCTGATGTTACTTTTCTGGAGGAGAGGTTAGAGGTCCTGCTGACAAAACTGTGCTGACAGCTGGAACAGGGCTGTCTTCTGACTCCGGCAAAAGCACGCGCAACTTTATAGACCACCGATTCGCGTACTGTTACCATCCGGAGCAGGGACAAACTTGCGATGCTTATGTCGCATTGTTACCACCTTACCAGCGCGTGACGCCGGCGTCTCACCAACACGAACCGCCGGCGGGCATCAGCTGGAATTGTCCGCCCTCCCCTCGCACCCTCGCGGCCGCGTCCGGTGGGCCGCGCCGCGCGGCGCTGTTGCTACCCGCCCGCGGCGGCGGTCCAACTGCAGGGGAGGGAGGGGGAGAGGAGGCTTAGAACAGCTGGGCGGGCGCGCGCAGGCCCCAGCTTGCTTATCGCGAGCGGTGCGTGCAAAAAGGCTGACGCGTCATCCCGCGGGGGCGGGTGCACCGACAGGGACAGAGGTAGAAGAACGCCCCAGAGCCACGCTCGTCGGAATAGGACGGGGAGGAGCAGGAACGCCCTCCCTCAGTCTTCGTCCAACAGTTTTCCGATTTCAGCCAGATTGAGAAAATGTTGTCAAATGTCTTAACTAGCCATGAGCCCAATCCGAGGCGTTTTTGGGTCTTGGAGGAGAAGGTGTCTTGTGAGCAGCAGGTTGAAGGTGGACTGGCCTCTCTTTTTACCGGTGTCGTCGCTTGGGCTCACAGTTGTGTGTAACAGATTACACAACGAAGTTTCGCTGGCTTCTGTTGCTCATCATGGGTTTTATTAACATGCAAAATGCCAAAGTTTCGAAATGTTCACAGCTTGTGGGATAATCCAGCAACCGCTTACCTAGTGGGTCAGTACCATCCTGACACCTAAGAAAGGACTAATTAATATAAATGTGTTGATTAAAAGTGAACCAAAAACACTCACTCTAAAGCGAGTGCTTAAACATAAGTAAAACTCAGTTTAGCCCTTCCAAACAGTTATCGGAACACCGTCGCGTCTTGCAAAGAAATATGGCGCCTCACTACAGCTTGAAGCCTTAACTAAAACCCGCAAATAACATGTTTCATTTGCTCTGTTCAATGTTTCGATCGGAAGAATGAAGAACAAGGTCTGTTTTTACACCCCCGCGGTGACCATACACATTCCCATATATTTTCATAAAGCTGACAGACTCGCTGGTGCAGCCGCTCAGACCCTCGCCTTTCTAACCCCAGTCACCGCTTCTTTGTCTGTTGCTTTCCTCTTTCGGAGCGTCATGTCAATTAGGTGACGTCACCCGTTTGATAACCGCCGACCATCCTGCCGCAGTCGGTGTGTGTGAGACCCATTGCACCACTTATGTTCTTTGTTTGGTGTCTTGCATCTGCGTAATGGCAGCGGTCTACCACCCGCCGCCGCAGCCCGCCGGCAACAAGGAGCAAAAACAGACCGAGCGCTCAGCGCTGCCTGCGATTTGTACGCAACAGCATCCAGCGGCACAGATTCGAGCAGTCAGCAGCCTTCACAGAGTGTTGTTAAACACATGCACGGCGGCCAGTACAGGAACGGTTAGGACATGCCACGTTGAGCAGCCAGCGGGCCATCCGTCCATAGGGAACAGCTGAGTGGCAGGAGGCGAGGCCGGGCGGTGGGAGCGGCCGTAAATGGTGTTTTCACCGCTGCTGCCGCTCCTTTGTCTTGCTGCCCACATCGGCGAGGTGGCAACGACCTCACTCTTGGTAAGTAGCGCAAGGGACGTTGGAAGCCATGGTCAGGTCGGGGACCGACGGCACAGCAGGGCGGCCTGCTACTTTAGCGAGCTCCTCCGCTAATTACTGACTCTCTAATTGGTAGCAGAGCAGTGGTAGTGGTTTCCGTAACCAAGAAGTGTTGGAGTAGCGGGGAGCGGACTAAAAGGATTTCAAAACCGCCCCCGCTACCGAGAGCCCGTCACGGGGACCGCCAGGGGCTAGGTAATCCCGATCTTACCAACATAGTTGGGTAAATCTCGGGGAACCGAGGGACTGAATATCTTCAGAACTGAGACTGGTATCTATTGAGGAGGGAATAAGTCCTGCAATGTAGTATTGTACCACAGTTTATAATCTAACGAACTCATTGTCTGTTGGGGATAATTGCTTTGTCTGTTGTAAGATTCCACAGTCATTTTTCTTCAAGAAACTTCATTTTCTCTGGGTAAATGTTGGTCTCCATTGCAGAAAGCAAATATGTTTTGCCTCTGTAGTCATATTATACACCATTACACACATACAATCGATGTGCTGCTACAAGAAAAATCGAATGAAGCCTAAAAGTTTTATGTGACTCAACCCTAATCAGACGTTAGAACCAAAACATATTATCTAACCTTTCACATTCTTTGATCTCTCATGACCTCCAAATTGAGCTCAGTCAAAAAATTACCCCAATAGTTTCTTTATCATTTATTATGGGCTATCCACCAGCTTTCGCTTTTGTTTTTGCTTTCCCGGTTAGGAGTTAAGATTAAAGGGGGAATTTGGAGCCCCCCTATTCGCCCCCCTTCACAATGGGTGTAAGGGGGCAAAGATGGATCGGAGGCAGGGGCGGATCCAGGGGGGGCCGCGGGGGCCGCGGCCCCCTCGCCGGTAAGGCGCCCCCTCGGCACTAAGGCGCCCCGGGGGCCGCCTCCATTTGCTCCACATTTGCATACCAAACGGAAATACTGGCGCCCCCTGGTAATTCCGCTGCATGCAAATACCACATTTTGACAACCTTCCCTGCATCACTGGCGCCCCCATGGTGCATCATTGGTGCCCTTATTTCACTCCGCCGACGCCCCCAAGCCTCTTCCACCTCTTGAAATCCCGCTATATATTACCGGCGCCCCACTCTTCCCTACGGGCGACCCTATCTTCTAGAAATCCGCTCTATATCACTGGCGCCTCCATGGTGCAGCATTGATGTCTTTTTTGCTCCAGCGGCGCCCCCAAGCGTCACTGTGGGCGCCCCATCTTTGGAACCCCGAATGTACCACCGGCGCCCCCATTGGGCATCATTGGTGCCTTCGTTTCACTCCACCGGCGCCCCCAAGCCTCATCGTGGGCTCTCCCACTTCTTGGCATTCCGCTTTAAACTATTGGCGCCCCAATCCTCACCACGGGCGCCCCCACCTTCGGAAAATCCGCTCTATACCACTGCCGCCTCCATGGTGCAGCATTGATGTCTCGTTTTTGCTCCAACGGCGCCCCCATGCGTCACTGCGGGCTCCCCACCTTTTGGAACCCTCATGTACCACCGGCGCCCCCATTGGGCATCTTGATGTCTTCTGTGTACTTCACCGGCGCCTCACGCTTCACCGTGGGCGCCTCTGCTTTTTAGAGCCGCTCTTTACCATTGGCGCCCCCGTGGTACATCATTGGTGCCTTTTTGCCCAAATGGCGCCCCCGTGCCTCAATGAGGGGGCCTTCACCCTTTACCAGCCTATTTTATACCAGTGGAGCCCCCACTCTCTCTCCCCACTCCCCACTACGGGCGCCCCCACCTTCTAACAATCCGCTCTATACCAGTGGCGCCTCCATGGTGCAGCATTGATGTCTCGTTTTTGCTCCAGCGGCGCCCCCACGCATCACTGTGGGCGCCCCATCTTTTGGAACCACGCATGTACCACCGGCGCCCCCCATTGGGCAGCATTGGTGCCTTCGTTTCACTCCACCGGCGCCCCCAAGCCTCATCGTGGGCTCTCCCACTTCTTGGCATCCCGCTATAAACTATTGGTGCCCCAATCCTCACTACGGGCGCCCCCACCTTCAGAAAATCCGCTCTATACCACTGGCGCCTCCATGGTGCAGCATCGATGTCTCGTTTTTACTTCAACGGCGCCGCCACGCGTCACTGTGGGCGCCCCATGTGCTGAAACCCTGCATGTACCACCGGCATCCCCATTGGGCATCATTGGTGTCTTCTGTGCACTCCACCGGCGCGGAGCCCCCACGCTTCACTGTGGGCACCCCCTGCTTTTTAGACCCGCTCTTTACCTCTGGCGCCCCCATGGTGCATAATTGGTGCGTTTCTTTTTTTAATATCAAACGGCGCCCCATGCCCCATTGAGGGGGTTTTCACCTTTCAACAGCCCCTCCTATACCACCCGAGCCCCACTCTTATGATGTATTATTGTTGTCTGCTTTTAGCTTTATGGGGCCTTCCCCCCGCCTCTTTCCACCATCTTTTGACACATCGTTCTGTATCACTGGCGCCCCCATAATGAATCATTGGTGCCTGTTCTTTGCTCCACCGGCGCCTTCATTTCCAGCCGTGGGCTCATCGGGAGCGCCCCCACATTTCGACAAACCGCTCTGTCTGGCGGCACTCATGGTACACATTGGTGATTTTCTTTCGCTCCATTGGTGCCCCCACACTTCACTATAGGCGCCCACATATTTCTGCTGATTGCTTGATGAATCATTGGTATCTTACTTTTGCTCTATCAGCGCCCAACCACATCCCCCCACCACGCGCCACTATGGGCGCCCCAACTTTTGACAGCATGCCCTGTGCCTCCATGGTGCATGATGGGTGCCTATCGTTAGCTCCATGAACGCACCAACACATCCCTGCCAGAAACCCCATGCAGCTTCTCTTTACTTTGAATTTCTTGCATCCCAAACGTGGCCCGTTGTCTTACCAGCGCCTCCCCTTGACAGCTCTCACAAATTTCACTGAATGCGAGTACCCCCAAGCTGTATCACCGGAAGCTCCAAACTTCAGCTTCGGTGTCTCCTTGATGACCAAATTGCGCCGTCAGCGCTCTTCCCATGCACTGTCTTCTCCTCCCTGTTGCCCAACCAGTGCCCTGTTCGTGTACCCCCTTCTACCCTGTTGTTACCCTACCAGCGTCCCATGATGGATTATTTGTTCCCACAGACGCTCCACTGACGGTTCCACGCCTATGTGCTGCAGGCGCACCTTGCCTGCACCACCGGTATCCATAACTCCAGTCTCGGTATCGCCTCGGTGAAGTATCAGCGTCCCCCCGATGCACTATCACCATTACCATTTCTCGCCCGAAAGCCCAAATAACTAACTGACTAACTCACCACACTTCCCCCGGCTATAGACCACCGGCGTCCCACAGGGTGTACCACCGTACCACACTGAACTTTTGGTACTCCCATGCTGCATCACCGCTGGACTCATTTATATACCTAAGCACTCCCTCATATATCATGCCCCCGGGTCACTAATAGGCGTCACACTTCAACGTGGACCACCCTCATCGATTTTTTGACGCCCTCTTCTTTGTGATTAGGCACCCATATTTCACGATTGGCCGCCCTTTTCGGCTCTAGAGCGCCCCACTGCAACATGGACCACCCGTGCCTACCTTTGGCCGCCCTCTTCTGCATGATTGTTCTCCTGTTCTCCACTATTGACCGCTCCTTTGCAGATCTAGGACGCCTCACTTCAATGTGGACTCCTCATTCACCTCCGGACGCCCTCTATTTTATGGTTGAGAACCCCATTTTTCACGTTTGGCCACCCTTTTTCAGCGCTTGGCGGACCTCTGCGACGTGGACCACCGTCATTTACCTACAGGTGCCCTTAACTTTGTGACTGGGCTCCCCGTTTTCACAATTGACCCGCTTTTCAGCCCTAGGGTGCCCCACTGCAACGTGGACTGCCCTCATCCATTTTTAGCCGCTCTCTTCTGTATGATTGCGCGCACCTTCTCCACTGCTGGCCGCTCTTGTGCAGCTTTAGAGCACCCCACTTCACCGTGGACTGCCCTCATTCACCTCTGGCCGCCATCCGCTTTGTGGTTCAGAACCCCTATATCATGATTGACCGTCCCTTTTAGCTCTAAAGCGTTCCACCGTAAAATTGATCGCTCTGATCCACTTTTGACTGCCCGCTAGTGCATGATTGCGCGCCCATTTTCCACAATTGTCTGTTCTTTCTTAGCCTTGGGGCGCCCCACTTTTACGTGTACCGCCTTCAACTTCGGATGTCCTCTACTTTGTGTTTGGGTGCTCCAATTTCACGATTAACCGCTCTTTTTCAGCCGTAGGGCATCCCACTGCAACATGGCACTACCATGGCACATGGACAGCTCTCAGCTTTGAGTGGTAACAATTGCCCCGAGTTCTTTTAATGTATACTTTGGGTATCGATGGGTGTCATTTTGCTCCGTTACCACGCAGGATCCCCCAGGGTGCATTCATGCCCATCCGATGTGTGGTCGTGTGCCCGTCCGATATGTGGTTATGTTGTCTTTTGCAACAAGAACATGCTACGATGGCATAAAGGGGACTGGTAAAAGTAATGTTTCTTGTGAAGCAAATTTTGAGCACATATACCAATATCCATTAAATGTGTTTAAAAAAACATTCCGGATCTATTGATAACCCTATAAGCTGTTGACTTCGATCATTTACTTATTTTGCCGAGGTGTTTTTTTTTCGCAGTGCCACTAATGAAAGGCTGTGTTTAGACAGCAATGCGAAATTTCCACGTCATCTGTGTAAGAAAAACATTGAGAGCTCGGCAGGAGGCACCTGCATAATTTTGGTTGCGTCCTCTCCCACATGTTTGTAAACAGCAAAAAGTTTCGCCTTATGTAGAATATTATGGATTTATCACTATCCACTCTGGGCAGACAGGGTAAACTGCAACGACTGGTTCGCAAAATCTCCAAAGGCCGTCTCTGCGTAAATTCTGCTTCAAAACGTAATCCAGGTAGAAGTTGCCCTGTTTACTTGTTGCTTATTTAGCTAGAGGCACTTTGAGAAATTCTTCCTTTTCTTGGCAACGTGTTTTTTTTAATCGGCACTTTTTCAAATGGCATCACAAATACGCAAAATTAGCATCACAAAGATCCGTGATACCAAAGGCTGACCCCCAAATGGTAGTCTGACCGCCCCCGGAGACTTCACTTCCCCCTTTTCGAAATCCTGGATCGTCCATGTACCCAGCCCTCTCGGTTGTTGATCAGTGATAGATAAGCTCGGTCAGTGTTGGTCAGGTGCAAACTCTAACATCATCACCTTGGATAGGTTGAGTTTACGGCCGGTTGATAGAGCTGGAAAATGCCTAGGTGATCGGGGAAGGAGAGTTGATTGGGTGATGGAACTATAGTAGGGAGGAACAGAAACGTAGTAAAGGGGTGGGGCGGCTAGCACAGTCGCATGAGAGGCACCCGAAGGGAAAAAATCGCGCGAAGGGACAGCCGGGCTACGCCAATCTATGACCAACCGTAAACTTCGGGGACCAGCATGACTTGCTGTTACAAGCGTGACCCTCTGCGGCAAGCGACACCCTATAAGTGACCGTCAGGGTCCCCAAGGGGCAGAAGAACACTCTTTAATCAGGTGGGTCACCTGTTTTCAACAGGGCCCTCTGTGACAAGCATGACCAGTACATCATTCCGTGGTCGGCAGGGCCCAATGCAGTCAGAAGAGCCTTCTGTCTGCCACCGAGAAACCGAGAATGCCCCCCTGTGCCAGCGGGGGATGCTGTGACAAGTAGGGCCCTCTACGGTCTGCAGGTCCTTTGGGACCAGGAGTCTCCTCGTTATCAATAGGGCAATCTTAGGTCAACAGGGATCTCTGTAACTAACAGATCTTTCGGTCGCTGTCAGGGCCATGTCTTGCCAGCATGTTTTTTTGTCGGACAGGGCGATACCCCCGGTGACCATAAGAGGACTCTGTATCGTAAATATATATATTTGGAACTGAACGCACAGTCTATAAAAAGGGTACTCCGGGACCAACAGGTCTTTCCGTGCCCAGTAAGGCTTGTCATATTCTTGTGGAAGGTCATGAGGTGACCTGAGGTCTAATCGGGAAGTCGCTGGGCCCCCTGCATCCAGGCGGGTAACCATCCATGACGGTCTTTGACTGCTGTGAGTGGGACTGGTGGGACCCTTAAATCCATTAGGATCTAAATCTGCCAGTTAGTGAACCCCTGGAGAAAGCCGGAAAGTGTACAAGTGTACACTGTGAACTACTTTGAGTTCACTTTGGTCAGTCGAGGGTCCTATGTGGCTGCCATAGCACAGCGAAGGCAGGCCAACCGCCAAAATCTGGTTATAGCTAGTTATAGTTCCTGCAAAAATTCAGGTGGATGCCGTTGAGGGAGACACAAACACATTTTTCCGAGTTGATCGCTGATGTGGAGTATCCCTAAACTGGGCCCTTGCTTGGGGCCGTATTCTGATGCCGAGAGTACATAAGAATGGGCGCACGCACGTCGATATTTTATTCTGATTTCCAGCCTGCACCCACACTGCGCAGGTGGGGTCAAATCAGCATTGTGATCGTAGTGCGCACACTAGATCGGTATGCTGATATTCTGCGTAGACTAGGTCGGTACTGGTCCCTGTGCATCCCGGGTACGCTTGTCCTACGTCGAGCGTGGCTACGCACGGAAGAAGGTCAAAATACCACATTGGAATACGGCAAGTTGCTTGTCTCAGTCAAGTCTTAGGAGGGCATTATATTAGAATATAGCCTTAGAAAGGTTTACAATAACTGGGGTCTTGAAGTAAGCCAAGGTCCATGAACTTAAGTAATAGACCCTTCGTGGCTGGCTAGCTCAGATTGAAGGGAACTGGGATCACTGCTCTGACCTAGTGGTTTATTAGACCCTTATGGCTAGTTAAGGCCCTGTGTGCTAATCATCGTCATATAAGCAAAATCAGTAGTCCATGTAACCATCATGGGGCTTCCCAAAGTGTATCGGGATTTGATCTGATATGTCCTGTAGAAACCTAATCCCCAATGACAAACATAGGCTCATTGAACGAGACGGGCCTATTCTAAACATTCGTTGGTCTTCTACAAACTGTTTAAGGCTTCTGAAGATAATTTTGATCACTGATTGGGGAGAAAATAGTCCCCATGCAGTCTCCCCGGGTCCCAAAGTGTCTTTACTAACCGTGGGTTCCAGTGCACAATAAAATAAAAGCCAAAGAGATACATTCACTTTTTACCACTCCTGAGATGTATTTTAGATACATTCAAAGCCATGATCTTTCCTCTTTTTTAAAAGAAAATATGAAACTAATTACCTCTTTGACCCTCGCCCAGTGGGGGCTGTTTGAACACCCCCTCCGGTTTTTCGGGCGGCAAGAAAAAACGGCGACGCGAAGCGCCGCCGTACTTGGCACACCTTATTCTTGATCGATTCCGCAAGGATCCCCCAAAAATTTTAGCTTGGGTCATCTCAGGTCAGGTCATCAGTGCAGGTTAAATGACCTTACCTCAAAAAATGTTGAAGGTGGCATAAGTAGGAAATGGGTGAATCTATGGGATTGAAACTTATAACACATAATGGCCCCACCGAGTTCTCCAAAAAGTTCCGGGATTTTTCATATCGATGATATAAGGTCAAATACGGACCATGACTTCTCCATTGGAAATACAGAGGAAAACAGAAAATGGTTTGTATTTGTGTAGATAAAGGTGATAATACCTTCATATTCTCCAAATCGAAGTATCTTAGGCCCCTTTTTAGGTTCATGTTGCAATTTTTGACCTGTGACCTCTGAGAGATCATCCGAAGCTACTCAAGCAGTTTTGAGACTTAGGTCAATAACTTTGCATGAAATGATGATACAGCTTTTATGTTTATACCATTGCGTTTGGATTGCTATTGCCAGTCGATTGATAGGCATATGGACTATGCTAAGTCAAAAAGTGACCTTGACCTGACCTTAAATCAGGTGATTTGCGTTTTGAACTAGTATGCTCATATTATACATCATTCGATTCGCCGTGACGAGAGAGAGCGAACAGTGTCTACAAAATTATTCTAACTCAACGCTGTCAGACGCTAAAATTTGCTCAAAATGCCAACTTTTTTGACCTGCGATGACCTCAATGTTGACCTGAGCCAAAAAGTGACTGATATAGTGTCTTCATGAATTTGTATGAGCTATCCACCAGGGTTCGCGTTTTTTTGCTATCCTGCATAGGGGACGAGTTCGAGTGGGGGTGTTCAAACACCCCCACCAGGGCGAAGGTGGCTCGGAGGCCCACCGGGGCGCAGGTTAACTGATTCAGTTCACAAAAATGCTTTAAATGGGTAAAGAACATAAAATTTGGCGCCCCCAGCCGGCCTAAAAATGGCGCCCCCTGGCCATGAAAGTGGCGCCCCCCAGCGCTGCGGCCCCCTAGCGAAAATTCCTGGATCCGCCCCTGATCGGAGGGGCATTGGGGTAGGTGTTAACGCACCCTATTTCTCTGCCTAAATGAAAATGGTGAGTTGTAGGATAAATACAATTATATCTAAACAAGGGACATTACGATGTGCTCCGTCTCCTGGTTATCCCAATTATAATCTTAAAATAAAGATGTCACGCTCTCCTTCAGAACGCTGCAGTAGTGGGGATATGCCGAAAAGCAAAGCACGGAGGGATTGTGAGGGGAAGATGAGAAAAATAGTATAATGAGAAATAATTGCTTTCAGAACTTGGCTGGTTGGATGCCAAAATTTGGGACGAGGTCCCCCACTAAGGTAGGGGTTGAAGTTACGGCGGTTATCCTTTGTCCCATTCCCACGTCCCTGGGTAGTTCCAGTTCTATTGCAACGGTGTCGCCTTACTTTCTGGCGGACAGATAACAGCTGACAAAAACGGTAAATACCTACTTATGGTGCGTGAAAAAATGGAACATTTTTCAATCGATGCGACTGAAATAATATATCAGATATAAATGTTTTGACTCTTGCTAAGCGCATCTAAACAAATTTCAAGTCACCATCATGCCTAATACGCCTTAGGCAGAAGTAAAAGGCTGTCACCAGACTGGGAGGACGGAGAGGGAGCCGACCAAGCGAATGGTTACCTGTGTCCACTCTCCGCATACCTAGTCGGCCAGAGAGAATAACTCTAGGTGCAATTATACTTTTTAAAGTACACCTAAGTATAGGTTCAGCATTGCTCCGCTGCAGACATATTAGATTCTAAAAATGTTTCTGCTCCCTAATATACCCAATCCTTTTCATTGATTTCGGCGCAGACCACCGATTTAAAAATTAATCCGCGAGACAAAAGTGGACCCTCCCTGCACTTAGAGGTCTAGCCTCTCCCCTACATCTTCCCCTTCCAATATCCCGCCCTGGTTACGCACATGTATTCCAAGCGTCACTAATTACCATAGAACTGGGCCTAAGATCCCGCCGCGATGACGCACATGTGGGCTACCATTCCAAGAATGACGAATTACCGCAAAAATGGTCTCTTGTTATCATTATAAATCCTGCAGACTCGATCCCATCTATGCGTCGTCCGTGATAATTAACGACATGCAAGCCTGGTCCACAACTATAAAAGCCCACCGTATGAAGGAACTGGGAGCATGCAAATGACCTGTAAATTCGCACATCCTGTTCAGGCCATGCTGGGAGATAATCCAAGGGCGCATGACGACGGATTTTCATGGAAAAAGAAGAAAGAAGAAGAAAATGATTGTACTGGGAACTATCAAACAATGCCAAGTTAACGAATTATTTTCGCTTTCTGTTATGATAGGTCGTCATAGAGTTCTGACTTTAAAAAGGGAAAGCATGCCCTTTCAAACGAGGAATCGATTATTGTCATCTTTACCTGCTTTAACCTAACACGCCCAACGGAAGGGGTCCTAAAATACCTGTTCCTTACCTTTCTTTCGAGGTGGTTGAAGGGCCTTTCGCAGCTGAAAGACAAAAGTCAAGACAAAGACAAGACAAGGACAAGGACAAAAGACAAAGACAGGTTCAAAGTCTTCGATAAATTAAAGAACATTTATGAGCGGCCTGATATGGAAAATATTTTGAAAATCGGTCAATAATTTGTTTACTATAGCCTTTGAAATTCAGACCTATGTTTTGAGATCGCCACAATCGCGGGGTTGCACCAGATCGCCTGCAGCGTAGACCGAGTGAGGACATCATAACGGCGCATGAACGGCATCATGACATCATGAACGGCATCATGACATCATGAACGGCATCCTGACATCATGAACGGCATCATGAACGTTTTTAAGAAATAAGACCTGAGAAACGAAAACGAAGAATCACGACGACAAAGGCGAAGAACGAAAAGAGAAACCAGCCAAAAAAGAACGAGATTGATTCATCATCACCGTCATCGTCACGCCTTGTTTGTTGTTTTCAATGGTTTTTCACCGGATCCCTTCATCAAGTCCCACTACCTCACTCCATGGGTTGAGCGCGGCGCCTGTGGCGACCCTCCCCGTGGGTAACCCTTGTCCTTCCCCATCAACCATCCTATCCTTATCCTTATCCTACAGTGTGTTTTTGCTTAAGTTGTCATTTATGTCCCTCATCTTCATTACAAACGGCGTCAGAATAGCCACATGAATAGTGGAGATGCCGTGCATGTAAATAAATCACGATGATGCCGAGATGCCGTGTCGAGATAAAATCACATGAGCGTCAAGCTGCTGGTCTTACCAGTATTTTCAAGGTCATTGGCTAATGTTTTCCGGTCAGATGACGGTACTCACTATGACATATATTATGTTATGATGTCATAGTTAAAGCTATCGATGTTACGCTCAAGGCTACAGTTCAAGGCAAAGGTCATGGGTCAAAGTAGGAGGTCATGGGTCAAAGTCACCGTATCATGCCTCACCCAAACGCTGTTATAGTGGCATAACAGGCAATGTGTCATTCTGCGACGTCATGGGTCAATAGGGTGTCCCAAAATTAACAAAGTTTTAAAATTGGTATTTACCTTTCTTTTTCCCGTTGAGTGTGACCTGAAACGGAATTGTGCAAAAATCGGCCATTTTAATTAATATTTGACCCCAGCGCAAATCGCTTGAAGTTTTACCCATAGCTTCCAATGGAGACTGCAACGCTTGAACACGAACTATTTCGGTATTTCCATCGTAATGCGGGACCACAGCGTAGGGTGTCTTATATTGTCTTCTCTTTTTGGCTATGTTTTGTAAGAATTCTCTTTTATCTATTGATTTCATGGCATTCCGACTTATTTCCACTACAATTACTTCACGTTCTTCGTTTTACATAGAACCATACTGTGTTATAAGGTACATACCCAACCCTTATCCGAATTACTGGTCGTTTTTCTTTATATGGTCAGACAAAATACTGTTTTATAAATATTATCATTGATCCTCAGACTAGAAAGACACAGTGTCAAGACACGTACACATTATTCAATATGGAACAAAAGTCCATTGCTACATATAAACATCCTTCTGGAGGGTCCTTGGCCAGAGGTGTCCGCCAGAACTGATTTCCTAGTGTCGGGAAACGGCTTGTGGTAATGCTCTATGACTTGCAGTAGGTGCTGTTGGCCAGTGGTGGATGGGGGAAATACATTGCCCCCCAAACAGAAAATCTAGGGGCAATACTATGGTTGCACCCCCCTCCCCAAAGCTGTCGACCTCGTTTTTCCCCGGACTCATTTTTAGCCTACAAGCAAGCTTTTGGTGCTTCAACTCTCAACTTCAAACACAGCCACTCAACTTCAGTGCAAAAATTGATCCTTGGATAGCAAAACAAGCATCTTGTGGCTACAGCTTTGAGACGTTTTTTTATATTTTGCATATCGACTCTTCAGCTTACCCCCACAGCTTACCGTCTAGTTAAATTGTGGTATGCTATCACCGCGTGACGTTTTTTTCTCATCGACTTTGGCTTGCCCTCAAATCTGCCGGCTAAATCCGCCACTGCTGTCGGCTCTCCTCACTCTTAGTTAGACAACCGATATAGTCATTTATCAGCCTAATCTCTCTCTCCGCTGCGTTGTTCGCCAACTGCACGTTTCGGATGAAGGCCTCCAGCCTATCGTAACCTGGGATACCGTCCCATGGCGAGCACTCAGCCAGAAATGACGTGTCAACCGACAGGCTTTCAAACATGGGATGGCACTGCGTGCCCACAAACTTATCCAGCGTCAGATCCTCCATGCCTTAATGGGAAGGTGGCACCTTCATAACTTGATTTTAACTGAGATAGCCAAATTGTAAAGCAAGTCGGAAAACCCGGTACTCAATATATCATTGGTCTTGAAGCTCAAAATTTCCGCAGAGAAAAGCTAAAAGCTAACGGAAATGTATCCCTCATGGAAAATGTCCAGGTGATTTCCTTTGATACTCCAGCGTCCAACACCAGGTGGCAGTACCGGTTTTCCGACTTGCTTTACAACTTGACTATCTCAGTTAAAATCAAGTTATGAAGGTGCCACCTTCCCTTTAAGGCATTGAGGATCTGACGCTGGATAAGTTTGTGGGCACGCAGTCCCATCCCATGTTTGAAAGTCTGTCGGTTGACACGTCATTTCTGGCTGAGTGCCCGCCATGGGAAGGTATCCCAGGTTACGATAAGCTGGAGGCCTTCATCCGAAATCTGCAGTTGGCGAAGAACGCAGCGGAGAGAGGGATTAGGCTGAAAATGACTATATCGGCTGCCTAACTAAGAGTGAGGAAAGCCGACAGCAGTGGCGGATTTAGCCGGCAGGCTCTGGGGGCAAGCCAAAGTCGATGAGAAAAAACGTCACGCGGTGATAGCATAGCACAATTCAACTAGACGGTAAGCTGTGGGGGTAAGCTAAAGAGTCGATAAGCAAAATATAAAAAAACGTCTCAAAGCTGTAGCCACAAGATGCTTGTTTTGCTATCCAGGGCTCAATTTTTGCACTGAAGTTGAGTGGCTGTGTTTGAAGTTGAGAGTTGAAGCACCAAAACCTTGCTTGTAGACTAAAAATGAGTCCGGGCAAAAACGAGGTCGACAGCTTTGGGAGGGGTGCAACCATAGTATTGCCCCTAGATTTTCTGTTTGGGGGCAATGTATTCCCCCCCATCAACCACCGGCCAACAGCACCTACTGCAAGTTGTAGAGCATTACCACAAGCCGTTTCCCGACACTAGGAAATCAGTTCTGGCGTACACCTCTGGCCAGGGACCCTCCAGAAGGATGTTTATATGTAGCAATGGACTTCTGTTCCATATTGAATAGCGTGTATGTGTCTTGACACTGTGTGTTTCTAGTCTGAGGATCAATGATAATGCTTATAAAACAGTATTTTGTCTGACCATACAAAGAAAACGACCAGTAATTCGGATAAGGGTTGGGTATGTACCTTATATCACAGTATGGTTCTATGTAAAACGAATAACGTGAAGTAATTGTAGTGGAAATAAGTCGGAATGCTATGAAATCAACAGATAAAAGAGAATTCTTACAAAACATGCCCAAAAGAAAAGAAAATATAAGACACCGTGCGCTGTAGTCCCGCATTACGATGGAAATACCGAAATAGTTCGTGTTCAAGCGTTGCAGTCTCCATCGGGAGCTATGGGTAAAACTTCAAGTGATTTGCGCTGGGGTCAAATATTAATTAAAATGGCTGATTTTTTGCACAATTCCGTTTCAGGTCACACTCAACGGGAAAAAGAAAGGTAAACACCAACTTTTAAAACTTTGTTAATTTTGGGACACCCTAATGGGTCAATGATCTTAAGTGATCTTAGCTCCGTGATTTCCGAAAAATCATATGAGATCTTCCGTGACCTCAGGTCCTTTTTGGATTCTCCACAACTTTTTCCGCATAATTACGAAATTTTCTCTTACGTCCCAGCACGGCCTAGATTTGGCCTTCATGACATTGTCCTCATCCTTACCGTCTTCTTGACTGTGCTTCAATAACGTTTGCATAGGCTATTCTGTCGCTTTTTTAGTTGCCCGTCTACTTATGCTCGGTTCAGGCTTCGACTGGCACAGTGTGCCGTCCAGGACAGTCCTGCCTCCCCCTACATCGGGAGCAGAACCCCACACCGCATCCACCGGCTGTGGCGGACTGACCGCCATCGCCAAACCCGCGCCGAGACATTGATTTCGGAGTCTCCAACCTGGTGACTCACAACGGTAGCTATAAGTCACCGACGCGGAAGCCGGCCGAATCGGGAACACGCGGCGGAAGCTTGGAAATGGCCCGTCTTTTACTGCGTCACACCATCCTGCCTGGGGGAAACTTCATATATCCTGCCCTCCCCATGTTTCGTTCCAATGTTGATCTATCGATTTCACTTGCTCAGACGACCTGAACTCGTGAGCGATAGCGAGCAAGCGAGCGCCGTCATGTAGGTGACAAGTTCTGGCTTCATGTTGTTTGCTGGTTTGTTTGTGTGGATATATGTACGTCAGAAGAATAATGGCGATTTCCTCGAATCTTTTGAGGCAACTGAAACAAAAAGCGCAGCACAGCCTATGACAGCAGACTCCTCACGTTTGCCATTGTTGCAGTCTGTGTGTTGCTGTTTGTTAGCGTGTGCGTTCGGGTAGAACTTGTGACTCCTTGTCTAGATCCACTTCTGGTAATTTTGCTCTTCTAAAACATCGTTAGACCTTTCTTGGAAAAAAGATTGGCCTTCTACCAGAAATTTGTTTAGAACAGGTTAATAATAATGTCACCAGAAGCGACCAAAGGTCACGCTTTTGGAATACGTTTACGTCTATAGCTTTGGATCGAATACGGTATATACATCAACAAATCGGATATAATTGTGACCGGCCTGATCTAAGGATTTGGTTGATATGCTATGTGAACTCTCAAAGTATTTATTTGTCGTTGACTTGAGGTTAAAAACACCATGGGACCTGTAATGACCATTCCGTATATAGTTGGACTCATCGGTTCTAAGCAAATAATTTGATACTGATGCCCATGGCTTTAATAGCTCTAATGGGTCCCAAGCCATGAAAGACATGCTCTAAATTTGAATCAGTTTGACCCTTGTGACGTCAAAATTTCATGGCATTGGTACAAACTTTGCAAAAGTGAAGGAGACGGTATGGAATTTTCAGGGATCTTCCAATTCTTCCGTATCATCACTGGTTTATATATCGCAGGGAAGTCAGAAATGGTCCCTGTGCAATCGTTGGTACCGAAGAAGCCCAGACGACGGTGGTAGATTAACAGCTGCGCCTCCCCCACCTGTGCCTTACCTGATTTCAATTCTTGTCAGTGCAGGAACAAAGGAGAGCGCGCTATCGCGGTCTTCAGTCCGGAAGTGAGGGAATTCCAGGGTGGTGTATGTGTCACAGGCTAGCTGCCTGGTAACAGACCGGTCTGCGTTACCACGCGCTGACTCACTGGCGGCGGTGGGCTGGCGATGGAACGACTGAGGTCAGGGACGCACACCACTGACGCCGCGGGGCACAAACTGCAGAGACGGCATATATCAGTCATACTGCTACTGCCTCGGACGTGAGTTCCAAACGTTACAATAAATAGTTGTGTGGATTGATGCTTATATATGTCTTTTTAGGAATATTCAACCCTTTGCATATCAAATACATAAGTGTCGCCACCGGCAAAAAGTGGGGGGCCAGCCAAACTTCAACCTGATGCTGACAAAAAACTTTCAACATCGGGATCAAAAACTGTTCGAATTTGGGCTCCTCGTTGCCTTCCACAGCGGCTGGATATAAGAATGTCCGGCTTTCTCTCATTTTGACTGAGATCGTGAAATTTTTGGCCAAAAAGTGGGGGGCGCAGGCCCCCCTGGCCCCCTTTTCCGACGCGTATGAATAATATATTCAAATTTGCTGAATTAGTAGAAAAACTGGGGCTCAGCCTGACAGGGGTGTACTCAGCCTAAATATAACAATTTCCTAAACCAATATTGTCTCTGCCTAAATGATTTTTGTCAAAAGTAGTATTCACTAGTTGGTTATTAGTTCATAGACGCTAACATCGTCGAACATGAACGGCCAGAATTTTCCTGCGCCAGGAAAGCAGCGGCACGTGGTCTGCCGCAGGTGGTACTCCCCGTCCGTCGCAGAGCTGTGACGTCACCAGCGTCACCGCGTCACCGACGCCACGTGCCAAGTTGCGCCACAGTGACGGCTGCCATCCCACTGATGGCTAGGAAGGGGTAGCATGCGCCGAACGCCGCTGTGTGTCCGCGAGTGGGCCAGAGAGCCGCAGTGAGTCATTATTCACGCCTGCTCTACCTGTGGAATGGAGCGATCCAACCAAGGCGTGTCTAATGTTCTGCTGCGAGGTAGTCTTCTGATGAGGCCGAGCCGCTAGACTTCCCTGTTTTTGCTCTTTGTTATTTTCATTTTGTGAACCACTACCGTGGTTGGGAGTCGTTGATACCCATGTATTCAATATATTTCTGGAAAATTATTCATCAAGATCGATTTTAAATAATGTTGCCATATGGGGCCTCATGGTACAAGGCCAAATTTGGGTATCCTTCTGATGCTTGAAAAATAGAAATAAAACGGGTAGTATGCCACCTTCCTTTACCCTCATCTATCCTTATCCTTCCCGTCTCCTTCCATAGTTTCACGTTCATTACGACGACACTTGAAAAGCCACCAGCTGTGTGGAAGGGTGCGCAGCTAATGCAATACATAGAATAATGTTATACCTAAGGTATGTACTGTGCGCAGTGATCCTACTTTGGGGTTCAATCTGTTGTTGGAACAGTTTAAATGAAATCGTGCGAGAGACGAGTTTCACAAAGAATGAAGTATAGGAATGAGCGTTCCGGTTGAAACTGGATTTGTTCTAGGATAACAGTGCCGCCCTGACCGAGACCTATTAGCTGCCATAGCTTGCCAAATTCTACGTTCCAATGTGCGTTTTCAGCCAGTCTGCTCGGCTTAGCCAAATTGGTGGCAACCCGGTCTATCTTTGAGACCATCCAACCCAGACTGGCCCATTCTAGCTAACGCCTGTTTTAATGCTATGAAATTTATCTGCAGATAGTAATCCTAAAGTGAGTAGCGGATTGTTTTGGCCATGGCTCGATTTTTGCCAGACATCTTTTACCGAAACACTGCACGGACAACATTGCGGACTCGGTGTAGCCAAATCCTGCATTACATAACCGAACTGGTTTGTTGAATTGGAGAGACGTTATTTCGGCTTCTTATACATCTGCCGCAGTTAAGCTGCCCTATCGAGATCAGTGTTTCTCAACCTCTTGTGGCGTTCTCTCCGCGAAGTGTGGGTTAAAGGGAATGTGGCACCTTGGTTGAATCCTGGAATTTAGTGTAATTAGGCGTACTTTTAGTCAAAAATAATGAAACCGCTCATGATTTCTCTGAAAAATGTACAATAAGCTCAATATTTGGTTTTTAAAATACTCCTCTAGAAAAAGAAATAAATATCAACCTGTGGATGATGTCACGATCTGGCAACAACTACCATACTTGAAACGCTTCAAGGGCTTCGATTGGCTGATGCTCATCGTGACGTCAGCATATGTCGTCACACCAGCAGCTCACAACAATGGCCGCCGGCGACGGGGGGCTGAGGGGGCTGGTGTCAGGTAGGTTTTAGCTTTTTTCTACGGAAATATCGAGTTCCAAGACAAATGAAATATGGAGTACCGGGTTTTCCGACCTGCTTTACAACTTGGCTAAGTTAAAATCACGTTGTGAAGGTGCCACATTCCCTTTAACGTTAATACTTCCCTCGATTCCCCGTTACGCAGTGGCGGATCTAGCCGGTCGGTTTTGGGAGGGGCAAACCGAAGTCAAAAAGCAAAAAAAAGACGTCGCGCAGTGAAAATTGCACTACAATGTGCCTTTTCGGTAGGATTTTGGGAACTGGAGACGAAAAACAAAACAAAAAACGTCACGGGGTGAAAAATATGGGCTCAAGATACATTTTTTTCTATCCAAGCCCCAATATTTACACTGAACTTCTCTAATTCTGTTTGAAGTTGAGAGTTGAAGCACCAGAATTTTGCTTACAAGCTAAAAAGGAGTCGGGGAAAAAGGAGGTCGATCGCTTTGGGGGGCAAAAACATAGTTTTGCCCCGAGCTTTTCCGTTTGGGAGGCAATTGCCTTTTTGCCCACCTGGATCCGCCACTGCCGTTACGCACCCTGAATCGTCCAAGTGTATTCGAATCACTGTGTTTAAAATAAACTTACATGTATTCAGGCGTTTTGTTCATGGCCGGATCATTGGCGTCATTGTTCAAGCGGTGTCGCCATCAGAAGACACGGAGCTTTTATGTCAATACCTCAGTGATAGACTACCACAGGTGTGGGTAGTAGGCTATCACAGGTATAGTGTTAAACGTCACTGTTTTTTATCGTGCCTGACTCGGGAGTGCAGCGTAGAGGCCCAACTCGATCCCTGCTGGAGTTTCCTAGTCTTCAGCGCCAACATGTGAGTGGCAGGAATTGTATGGCGCTTCAGCGGCTCATATGTGTTGCGAGAATAGTTCGGATAGTTTCACGAGTGCACGTTTTGTTTTAGCCGTGTTCCATTTACAAGTTATGATAAATGTCACATGAAAGCCCGTTCTATTGGTATTTTCAGTTTTGAATGTCAGTCCACGTTTGGTCTTGATACTCCACCACCTTGTAACTTTTGGTTGAGTTTTGCAAGATGTTACGGCCTATCTCAGTCAATTATGACAAAATACATTTGAATTCAGCACCAGAAAAGTCCCAAATAATGTCTCACTAACTCGAGTCAAAAGTGGTCATATTGTGTGGCTTATGACTTCGTCATGCCTTCTGTGGCCGATGAGCTCCTTTCGAGGAACTGCCACTGGCTGGCCAACACTAGATGGTCAATCTCTCTCTGAACTCTCCGCAGCGGACAGCGGAGAGTGCCCTCCTGTTCCCCATCTCAGAGAGTGGCGGCACGTTCCTTTGTTCGTCCCGGCGTAATGACGGACCCACCCGCGGTCGGCGGTCCCCGCTCTGGTCTACAGCACCGCAGTAATCCTGTCCCTTCCTGCGGGTCCCAGTCAGCTGGAGAAGTAACAGCTGTTCGGGCATACCTAGCCCGGGCGCCGTTATGGCGCGGCCGCTGCTGCCGATCCTTAAAGGGAATGCGGCACCTTGGTCGAATCCTGGAATTTAGTGTAATTAGGTGTACTTTTAGCCGAAAATCATGGAAGCATCCATGATTTTTCTGAAAAAATGTACAATAAGCTCAACATTTTTATTTTTCAAATGCTCCTCTAGGGAAAGAAATAAATATCTGCCTGTGGATGATGTCATGATCTGGCAACCACTACCACATTCAACAGGCTTCAAGGGCTTCGATTGGCTGACACTCACCGTGACGTCAGCATATGTCGTCACACCAATAGCTGACAACTGTGGCATGCTGCTAAGGGTACATGTGGGGTACATTTCAGGTAGTTTTAGCTTTTCTCTACGGAAATTTTGAGTTTTTGGACAAATGATAAATAGAGTACCGGGTTTTCCGGCATGCTTTATAACCTGGCTATCTCAATTAAAATCACGTTATAAGGATTATTCCCTATAACCGGGAACGTCATTGGTCACAGTGGTTTCGACCCAGCAGCTGGTATAAAATGGCAGGGATGTGTCCTGCATCTAACGTGATGTGGCACATTATTGCTGCTAATTCTGCCGGAACCCTTTAATCAAAGCTGTGTTTTAACGCTAACACTGCTGATATGCCCCAGACCAAATCATCACCAGGAATTTTTTGGAACATAGCTATGGCCCGTTCATTAGATTGAAGCGGGAAAGCTTGAAGAAGAGCTAGCCTTCTGTGCTTATTGCCTACAACTGATCAGTTTCGTGCCTGCACCCACGAACTCGATCTTGAGTGAGCGATTTTCCTCACCAGGAAACACTTCCTGTTCGGTTGAATCACGCATTACTGGGACAAGTCCAGAGGAGGAAATCGCTGCAAAAACCGCTGCAACCATTATTTCAGTTTATATACGTGGTGCGAGTAAGCTTTTCATAGCATAAAACTAGGCTTTCATAATCATGTGATGAATGAATGCAATGTATTTTTTTGGCTTCTGTGTTAGAGCTTATATTATTTCCAGGCTTATAACTTTAAGCCTCAGACAAAGCAGAAAAAAATCAGTGCCTTCTGCTCCAAGCTTACAAGGGGCCTCAAACGGTTCTCAATTTCAAACGCTCAATTCTTAATAAGGTGTTTAATATCTTCCTCCACACCATCAACCTGTTGAGGCTCACAAATTTTCATGGCTTTCGCAGTGACTTGCATATACACTTTTTCCAAGTAAGGAAACTATAACAATGTTGATTTGATCGCAAAACGTGAGCAAAGCCGTGAACAAGTTACCAAAGAAAAATCAAACTAGCCACAGAGCGAAGGGGTTTTTATTACTGCAGCGTTGGAGTGCAAAACCATTCCAATTGATCAACAGTAATTAGCTTCGGGACCATATTTCCAAGAAATATGGGAATTACCTTGTGATTTGACCGCGTTATGAAACACCTTTCCTTTGCAGTGGACTGGAAAGGAGGCGGGCTATCCCCTATGCCACTAGAGCAGGAGCCGCCGTGCATTCGCCAGCTAATTGGTGCGTCCCACGGGAAGCTGAAGGGTGGTGGCGTTTCCGGCTAGGGCCGAATGTGCCCGGCTCCTTTGTTTACCGTCACCGCTCCCCAGGCAGCTGCCGCCAGCCGTCAGCGAACGCCGCCAACTCGCCCCGTCTTCATTATTTCGCACAGTCTGGCTCGCTCGCTCACAATCACCCCTCCCCTCGTGCCGCAAATTGTAAGCTGACGAAACCTCGTCGACGCCGACGGTCATACATACCATCGTCGGTTACGCCAGCACCCCTGTTGGATCAGCACCAGCGGGGCCGGCGTCGTCGGCGGGGCGGCACCGGACGGCCCAGGGGCGTTCAAACGTCGGCGTTACCTGGAGCCGGCAGAGGAAACCCGAATCGACTCATGAAACCAGCGGCAGCCATGGTTGGTGCTTAAAACTTGGTGAAGACTGCTGGCTGCTGGATTATCAGGTTGAAGTTTGTACAAGCAATGGGGCAAATAGCATGACAAAGTTTGTTTCGAATACATTCGGACTACATAAGAAACAATACAATCCAATTGGTTTTTAAGTCTGCAAACAAACCCTAAGAAGATACAGACGAGGAATCCCTCATGCAAGTTTTCCATAGTTTCTTATACCTATTAAAACCGCAAGCACTACTAACACACCCGCCCAGGAGCTATTCATTTCCTCGGCCCAGCCCCACCCGACCCCGATGGCTCCGCGGGAAGTTGGGTCGGTCATGGCGCACTCTACAACGGGGCACCTCCGGTGGTCTCCTGAGAAGCTCCCCGACTGCCCCTCGGGGGTTGGACCGGTCATGGCGCACTCTACAACAGGGCACCTCCGGTGGTCTCCTGAGAAGCTCCCGCGACTGTCCCTCGGGGGTTGGGTCGGTCATGGAGCACTCTACAACAGGGCACCCCCGGTGGTCTCCTGAGAGGCTCCCCCGACTGCCCCGCATACCTCGGCATCAAATTGCCCACAATTTTGCAGCTTTCTTCACGTCATGGTACTCATCAATACATGTATACCTGTAAGCTGACGAAACCTGTTCGCGGCCGACGGTCATGTCTCCGTCAGCAAGGGGACGCTGGCGGCCGACAGTCGTGTCTCGTCGGCTAGGGGACGCTGGCGGCCGACGGTCATGTCTCCGTCGGCTAGGGGACGCTGGCGGCCGACGTTCGTGTCTCGTCGGCTAGGGGACGCTGGCGGCCGACGGTCGTGTCTCGTCAGCTAGGGGACGCTGGCGGCCGACGTTCGTGTCTCGTCGGCTAGGGGACGCTGGCGGCCGACGGTCGTGTCTCGTCAGCTAGGGGACGCTGGCGGCCGACGGTCGTGTCTCGTCGGCTAGCGGACGCTGGCGGCCGACGGTCATGTCTCCATCGGATAGGGGACGCTGGCGGCCGACGTTCGTGTCTCGTCGGCTAGGGGACGCTGGCCGCGGGGCATCCAGACGCCGGCGTCATCCCCAACTCTCCACAGTCCGATGCTGCGCCGTAGTACCGGCGCAGCATCGGTACTACGGCGCAGTCCCCGGCCCCGTGCACTGGGCTGCCCCACTGGACTTGTCACGGCCCACGACAGAGCGGAGCCTGGAACTGCAACGGACGGGGCTAAATGCGAGGCAGGACATTTTTACGTACAAGCTGGGGATCATGTTTGCCCTCAGTCCCTTCCAGTGGTTCCAAGCACTTCGGATTTCCTCTACTGCGGACCAGTGCCTCTCTAAGTTCGGAATACCTGAAAGCCTGTTCTCATTTCGGAAATTTCTTTTGTGCCATTATCTAAAGGTCATTATGAACCCATAAATAGTTTTTAGTGTAAAGCTGGAACGAAAAATACTCGATAAAAAAGAAGAGTGCCCGTTTGACTGATGAAATATACCCACTTTAGCCCGATAGTGCCCTTTGTCTCCTTTGGTACCCGGTTGCGGAAAAATGCACTGATGCGAGACACTTGAAATGGGGAAGCAGTCGGTGTTCAAGATGAAGGAGCCGGAGCTACTGAGGCCCTGGTTTATACCACTTTTCCGTTGGGAGAGATTGGTAGGTATAATGACATTCGTGCAGACGGATACAGAGTCATCTGCGCAGGCAGGTCAGAGCAACACATCTCTACACAGGGGTGTGAATTTATGTCTCTTAAGCGGTGCTCGGGCACCCCTAAAGAAAAGTTGAGTTAGTGTTAAAAAATCATTTGAATTTAAGGTTTTATTATTTGCAGGAGTTTGAATTGGATTCGTTTGGTTCAAAAGACCTGTATTAGGGCCAAAATAAGGACCATATTATGCGATCTGCATTTTCATGATGGTTTCCATGGTTACATGGTTACAAGACTCTTTAAAATTTGGGTATCCCGAATGGTTTTCGGAAATCCACTCGCCTGTCTCCACAGGACTTTGCCAAGTATAGAATAAGTGGTGTGTGAGGAGTCGAACGTCAGAAACGGTTTGGTTGGCTTGGTTGCAAGTACTATATCTGCCCCAAGACTGCTAGACTTGGGCGTATTTTTCTGACGTATGATTATGAAATAAAAAATACTTTTTCGTGATGCTTCCATGAGATAGATTCCACACAACCATATGATCAGTGACTGTTTGGAAAATTGAATGACCTGTAACAATTTGTCAGAGGTGCAGAAAGTATGCTGGCTGTCACAAACTCAATGCGACATATGCCTCCTCTGTCACACAGAGCTGGAAATAATAATTGTATACTTGAATACTATTTCCAATATGCTGAATGTTCTCTACCTGTCCCTTACTTTTTGCAGCAGACAAGGTTCTAGCACCAAACCATTACACCATGAAAGTAGTAAGTTTTCATTTATAGATCATGTTTTTGTTTTTTGAAGGAAAATTTCCAATTATGGGTCATTTTTTCCAGTATTGGGATCATAACTATTGTTGGCAACTCTGACTGCAGTTTCCCCAATGACATGCATTTCCTTTTTTGAAGAAGTTTCCATTTTTGAAAGGAGTGTTTCCAATTATGGTACTTTTCCACATGATAACATGTAGCAATTATCATGAAAATAGTCATTATTGGGAACATACCTATTAATGGGAGCATACATGTACACACAATTGGGAACCCTAACTGCAGCTTTCCCCCTCACTAAACTTCTATCTCACATATCAACAAAAGGGAAAAAATGTCAATGTCAACATAATATTTGAATCTACCTCAAATGTGTTGGTAAAGTGGACCTTAGGTAGCATTTTTATAAATATATCAAATACTTAAAATTTGCCTCCAACCCACGATTATCACCTGCCTGGTCATTTTTTCTTGCAGTAAAAACTCTGAGGCAACTAGCCTGCATAGATGTAAAATTATGTCTATTGGCCTAATAGGTACAGAGGTATTGGAATTCACATACCAAAGAAAGATCCAGTGTAGTCAAAATCCTGCTTTAACTCCATGCAGTTCAGGTCCTGTGCATTGCTTAACACCACTGGTAGTAAGCAACACACCCCCAAACAGCGTTTTTCGAAGTCTATTTGTTTCTGAGATTTGCTGTGATTTTCTGAGATAAGAAGGGGTCTACTCGGCCCCCTCCAGTGCACGTTAGTTCCAGGCCCCTCTCCAGTGTGGGTGTTAACACTTTGTGGAGGACTGCATTAGCACACATTTGCTATCTGTACAATATTGATATGATAATTTGATCATGAAAACTCACCTGAATCACTGTTGTTGCCAGCCTGTTGCTGACGCCAACTCTCCCAACTTCCTCCAGCTCCAAATCTATCTAACCAATCTAGGGCACAAATAAACTAAGGCACAAGCAGGCTAAGGAATGAAAAACCAAGCTTGATATGGGAAAGTGCATGAGTCTTACAATAGCCTACATTCATCTTAGATTAGCCATGGGCAGCAATATTTGTTCTAGCTAGTTTTAGCCTGCACTTATCTTAAATATACCTAATGAATATGCCCTCAAAATAAGTGGCTTCCCGCCTGTTTAAATTTTTGGCAGGCTCTACATCACATAAACATTTCTAACTTGTCTTGTCGCTGTTGCGCAGTTTAAGTAGAATTGCTGCCCAACTATGTTTATTTTCTCACTCACTTAGTACTTTTATTAGTAGCTTTTAGGCGTACTTAATACTAAATTCGAAGAAATAGGGGGCCAATAAATCGAAGACACTCAAACTGTAAATATGATTTAACCTGAAAAAATGGACAGAGAAGTACTTAATAAAGTATCTGCGTTATCGTTAATGCCTTAAATATGCCCACAATCGTGTATTTCTCGAAAAAATTGACTGTCACATTTCCGGTATCTAGGCGACAACTTTCTGCAAACTACTAACAATCAGCCCCATTGGGCTGCATGTTAAAATCTGGCAACTGTGACAGCGGTTTGCGGGTTTTCTGCAGCGGGGGTCCCTCGTTTTAGTAGAAACTGAACACAGTACCAATATTGTATTACTAATGGTACGCTGTGCAATTGAAGAACAGAGCTGCTAAGTTAAAATATTCCCTACACGCTACATTCTCTATTTCGAAAATATAAGGTTTGAGCTTGAGCCATACAGTCAGGATCGCTATTTTGTCACAATTATGCATCTCAATTTTCGTAAATGTGTCACAAACTCCGGTAGTCGAGTTGGCAAGTTTCTGCACCTCTGCAATTTGTTTCAAAATAGACGTACATACATATCGGGTCTATCAAACTTCAAATACTTCTGTAGTGAACAACATAAAAATCGATGATCAAGGTTATTGGTTTTGCACTGCTCTGTCTGTAATCCTAAACTGCAATAATTCAAGCAAGAATCAAACATTTTGACAATAGGACGTTTTTGTATAACTCGCTTCCAGCGGATTATGCCGATTAGAAACAATATCTTTTCCCAGGGACTTCGTACAAAGTTGTGGTTAGAAAGCAGGTGGCAGGCACAGGAAGCTTATTAAACTTAACCTGCTGTAAGCCTCCGTTAGCAATTGAAAACTGAGTCTTAAAATATTTCTTGGAAGATATAGATCTCATCATCCGACAAATATTTCTTCGACTTAGTCTTAGTAAGACTGAGTCTTGGGTATGTTTATCGGATAATGATGAAACCTTAGCCTGCCTATGCAAAGCCACAAAGTTGGCATGTACTATTTTTTAGAATTTTTTTATTCCCACATCTGTCTGATTTTTCATGCCGATGGTATATCAGGCATTTCAGCCATCATTTTTCACACCGTGTTGAACCCTCTCTCGACGTCTTAGTGGCCGGCTTTGCATCGCATCGTTATCGCCAAGTCGGCCGCCAGTTCAGCTACGGACGACAGATCTTGGCGAATAATCAGCGTCAGGAGGACCAGTCTTGGCGTAAGTCGGACAAGCTTGGCGATATCCGCCGAGGCTGATCTGGCATCGCCGGCGGGAGGGTGGTGCTGTGAGGGCGGAGGCGTTCTCAGTCGAGCGCCAGACGTGAACGGGTGAGGGCGGAGCATCAGCCGCTGCGAGGATGTTGGTGGAGCCCGAAATGTCGCCTTGTGTCAGCTCTCTGGCGGAGACTGGGGAGTCGGGGTCTTCGGACTCGCTAGCTGCCATGGGCGGCTACATGCTGGCGGAGGAGCCACACTGCTGCAGCCTCGTTTTCGATGTGAGTACTCGAATCCTTTGTTGTCGTGCAGTGCTGGAGGTGTAGCAAATGACTATTAAATTTGTTTCTTTATGTTTGAAGATAGTTTTCTTATTCATTACGAAAAGCTCTGGCCTCTTTGAGTCAAAACGTGTTCGGATCATGTGACGCAAGGTTGCGGATTTTTTCTAACATCCCGAATGAGAAAGGTCAGAAATTATAGTAGTTGCTTGTAATTTGTTGTCGGGTTGCCCATACATATGATGGTTTTACGCGTTTTCGAGGTAAGTAATTTGCTACCCATCGCATCTTGCCACAATTTGACGGTTCTGTCTTGCATTCAGAGAAGCACCAAAGCTGCGCTGCGTGTATTGATCGTATCCTGTTGGGTGCTGTGCCCCGTGAGGCTTACAGATATTGGATGGGATAGATCAAACGACGCAAAAGATGCTGAATTGAACAGTCGTATGTGTTTGAATAAACTGTCATCAAATAGTTCACGATTTCACAGAACGTTTTGCAGCCACTTGTGCGGAAGGCAACAGTGAGACCAAATAGTTTTTTGGTTCTAGAGAGGAAATGAGCTGGACAGTAACAGGTTGAAGGTTGACTGACCCTTCTGACTTTTGTGTTGGTGGAGACGTTTATGTGAAAACTTATATATATTCAAATATTTTGTCATTTTCATGTATTTAAAAACATATTGTCAGCGATGCATTTGTATATTTATTTCTCTTAGAACAGCTGGGCTCTGCAATGAAATGCTTGAAAATCTTTAAGTACCTATCCGTGGAAATTTTGTCATTTTTCGCGGTTTCTAAGATTTTATCATGGGCATATTTTTACGAACCCTGTGGTGCAGCAGAAAAAGCCTTTTAGATGTAAAACTGCGAATATTATAATCATTTGCACTTTATTATCGGACTAACCAGAACTATTTAGAAAATCCGCTCATCTGGTACCATTTCCTCTTGCTGTTGTAGGCCACCGTACCTCCCATGTCCACCTTAAATGAATGGAACAAACACCTGTTCCCCTTCCCTCATCCCATTCACCGCGGTGTCAGAACCTGTCCGGTCGGGTCACGTGACGTGGGGTGACCGGTCACCCAGAGACGGGTCGCTGCATGTTGGAACGTGTTTGCAGCATGACGTCAGGTCACGTGTCGGCGTGCCTGGGGACTTGCGTGTGGTAATGAACCGTGCATTCTACTATTTTATCGTTGCAAGTGTTGACCAAGTGCAGAGTGGGAGATGGGAAAGCTGGTGTTATGGGCAAGATAAATCACTGAGAGAGAAAATCGTGAAAGCATGAGTTATTTCAAGTTATTGAGGATAAACAATAAGCAGGTAAAAATTGGACCTGTTATTTTCAAACCTTAGCAAAAATGTTTCTTGATTTCCTTCAGTGATCAGCTCAAGAATGTAGTAACTTAATTGATTTAGTCTTGCAACATATTTCCGCTCCAGTGAATTAGCACAAGGTACTTATAAAACATATATTTGCAGGTTTGAGAAGTTCACATTAGAAATTGTCATGTTAAAAGGTTTCAAAATCCGGCTCAAATGCCTTTGAAAACAAAATGGTAAAACATAAATTGTTAATCCAAATTATCTGACATTCTATGCCAAGCCCTAAACAGTGTACCATCGAATGGTGGAAGTATTGCATATAGTGCATTGCAAGCTTTCTTCCTGGGGCGTTCGCCATGAGGTGCAGGGGAATGCAGACAAATTGGCAAGCATTAGACTTGCTGTGGCAACTGGTTATCGAACCATAGCAGTCATATTTGCGGCTTATGCCAGAACAGTTGAAATAAAGAGCATGCTTGAATTGAAACCCACGACTACAGCATTATATTTTGGCTCTGCAAGCAAATGATCTAAAACCTTTGTTTTTCCTCTGGTGGGTTAATAATAAGAATGTTACCTGAAGTTTCCGAATCCGGACTTGATCCAGTAATCTTAGGCAATTAGACAAAATTGAAAATATGTACTGGATGCACTGATGAAGCAAAAAATTACTGTCATTGTGGTTTTACCCTAGAAGTTGTTTGGTGGAAAAGTTGCGTGATGCGTTCACATATCCTCGCTACGGGACTTCTGCTACCCTCTGGAACTTAGGAGATTCAAAACACACTAACGCCTCATAAGTAATTAATTAAATGCATTTTGGGTGACCCTAAATTTGAACCCGATGATGATGGCAAACGATTTTTTACTGCAGTGGAATTTGTGGTTTAGTCGAGTCTTCTTGAAAGCGTTTTACAAATTCATAAAAATCACGTCAAAACGTCTAAAACAGGTTTCACCAGTCTTCGTTCGATGCATGCAAGAGGGCATTATCTTGCATTTCAGCTCCCCATTCGGAAATAATGTAATCCCATCATGTTTTATTTATGACATGGAAGGCGTCGGTCGCTGCTGATAATGCCAGCGCAAAGCCCCAGCCACTGGTCCGGCCGTGCTAGCTCCTCGCCGAGTTGCAGACTTTTTGCACTAGATACCCACCAGCTAAGGGTTTGGCGTGTTGCAGCTAGTCGCACCAGCTCGGCCGGACCGGCTGACCAGGTTTGGCGGAAACTTGACCGCCCGGTTTCGGCGACAGCCGGCGCCGTTTTGTGTGCCTCCACCGGAAGCCACGGTAAAGCTCAATAGGCAATCTGGGGCCAGTCTTGGCACGAGACAAACACGGGGGTGCGGCGCGCGGTGTCACCTGTGAACGACCGTGGACTTTCAGCCGGCTATTGTCACTAATGGGGGCACTCACAATCGGGGTCACCCGGCTGGAGAAGAAAGGAAAAAAGCGTGACGCGAACGGCTGAAAATGTTGTAACTCTCTGGCTTTTTTCCTGCCTCTCCGGTGCCTGTGAACTTCCTAATGATTCCTTCTTCAGCGCCGAAGTGCATCTGGTTTGACGGCTTGTAATCCACCGGTCATGCTGGGCCGTAAAAGTCAAGTATGATAATTGCCATAAAGATCAATAGCTGCAGCGGAGCGCCGCGACATGTTAGACGGGGCAGACCGGCGGTGGCCGGAGCGCTCTACTCCCCCAGGCGGGTCCGGGCACGTCATCGGTCCGCCGCACAGCTGTTGCAAGGGAAGTGGTGACTAACGACTGTCACGTGACGAAGCCGTCACCTGACGTCATCGGTTGATGAAAGGCGGCAGAGTGGGGCCGTCAGCACCTGGGCTGTGGTCTGGGGAATGGGGCTTTCCAGCCTTTTATGACCAGGGACCTGTTGACCCACTTGGTTTAATTAAAGCTCGTCAGCTGTGTGGCGTCTGTAACAGCATTCGTTTCGAATTGTTGTCTTCCGGGCTAGTTTCACGGGCTTTAAATCCCAACTTTAATTTTAAAAAGACGACCCCATGGCGTTCGAAACCACTGGACCTATTTCATTGCTTATGTTCTAACCACTCGAAATCAGGATATTTACGTTCTCAGAGTTTCATGCATGAAACGGATATTTTTACCCTGGCATGATAGCGTGTGCTGCGCCTTCACCACATGTCGCTGTTTTCTGCCTTACCAGTGCTTTGTCTCCGGCCGGGCCATGGCTCGGTATGAAGCACGCCTTGCACTTGCGGGGTGGGAACTGTGGCTTTTCCACCGTGAACAGCCGCTGTTTTTCAGGCAGATTCCACTGATGTTACGTGGCAGCGGGAGTGCTGAAGTGTTGCAAATGTCACGCCGGCCTCACAGGCGTGCCAAGCACAGGTGGCTACGGACTTCACAGGGTCTGCACAATCATTTGCACTTTGTGGTGGCCTAGAGGGGCTTATACTGATATTTTGGGAATAGAGGACTAATAACAGTCTGCTATCATTAGGCAAGGTGAGGCATTTCGTGCTTATCACATTTTATTCCGAAGAATGATGAGACCCTCAAACGTAGCGCACTGCTTGCGTATCTGGCTCGAAAGTAAGTCTACATCAGGTGGCCGCTAAAAAGTTCTGACATTGCAGCCCAATGCTCCTTTGTTCTTCAATGGAGTGTACTCCGTTCGGCGGCTCAAATTGCCACAAAATACCTTCTGCCGTACACAAATAAACAAAGAAAAGATAAACACTGCCTCGCCAGTTCTGCTGTGACAGCCGTGCTTGTCATGTAGCCAATTCGGACTTGTTTGAGAACCACTCAGAGATTATGAGGCGAAATCGAGGGGCAGTGGGTCAGGCTATTGAGGCAATCAGTTCTTCGTGGGCCCCGTCCTGCCACTCACTGAGAGCGAGGGGATGACGCGCACTTTCTCGACTTCTTACAAGCCAATGTTTATGTGACCATGCCACTCTTTACCAACAGATGAATCCCGGTTTTACCCGAGATAAATGCCAGTGCAATGGGTTTTCTTCCCCGCGTTATTTTTCAGATCACTTTAGCCACTCAGCTCTGTGTGTCTCATTGATCATGTGTGGTTTGCTTATTGAACAGACTGATGTGTTGTCCGATTAGCAGCCTTTGGACTGGCTTGTTTAAGCCTTAGTTGGTACATCCTGTTCTCAGAAGGACACGTCTGCCGTATTTGGACTCATGACAGATGACGTACAGCATGATGTAATTTGCAATATACCTACCGTGTGACGATGCGGAATGTCTAGCGGCGGATACAAGCCGGGGTAGAAGGGGGATACCTATACCGCAAAATCGGACAATTTTGATTGAATAGATAATTGTTATTTTCTCCAAATTGCACCGCCTGCGTATTCATCCTTCCACCAATCAGCGCTGGGCTGCGCCTGGTTCCATGTCTCTGCCTGGTCTCAAGTTTCCGGGACATTGAAACAACTCTGCTAGAACTGTACATACACCGAACGTATTCCTGTCTCTGTGCGCGGTGCGTGAGATCTCCCAGCGGCCGCGTCAGTAACACCGGCTTGGCTTCGGCAGCTGTCGGCGTGTGGGGAGGCGGCCGTCTCCCAGGACCCGGTGCTGAGACACATGTGCCTCCACACCGAGTACCTGGCAGTCTTCACCCGCACACAGCAGTTCATCATGCGCGGCGATGGACCGCTGCCCTTCGAGGTCCGCGACTACATCGCCCTCATGGTAAGTCAAGGGCACCTCGAGGTCTGAGACCACTTCATGGCGCTAGTGACGACTTCTCCAGGGAGGCTTCGGGAGGCATGTGAAACATAGGCGGATCCAGGATTTTCAATGGGGGAGAGGGGTGGAGGGGCACATTGTTGGAGCTCCGCCATGCGGGGCAGGGGGCGCCACTTTTGGGCGAAAACCCTATCAGGTGGGCGCCGGATCATATTTCAGGAGGGCGCCGTCGACCTTTCAGAGGGGCGCTGTCAATTTTTCACGGCGTTGAGGGTCGATCGAGGCTGCCCCCTGAATCTGCCTATGATGTGAAAATGTGTTTGTGGAAGTTGCCTCTTGCCCGATGTTTTACGGGTTCATTTGTCGACTTGCAAGCTAATGTGCACTCACCTGTCACCTCCATTAAAGAGAAATCCTCCTTGGATATGCAAAATATTCTGTTGCTGTTGACGCGGCTCAAAACTCTTAACCATGATGCATACAGTGACTGTGGAACGTCCGAATTTAAGGGGGGCACCTTGGACTTTTCAACCCATTTCTTTCCAGCCAACGCATTAGGGTTGGTGTTAAAATTTATGATTTAAGATCACCCGGTTCCGCCGCTAGTGGATGCATGAAAAGAATGACGAGAAATCCTCCTAAACCATGAGCGATAGTCATATCCATTGAAATCGGAAAAAGTAAATGAACAGAAGCGGGCGGATAATACATCTTCACTCAAGATAACAAAACAGAAATATGCCAATTTGGGTTAGTGGTGAGCCTGAGAAAGTCTTCACCGCAGTCCTGTAGGAGCTGTGCACGCGAGCATGGAAAGCCGACGCTATCAGCAGCACGCTACCTTGTTTTCCTGCCTGGCTTTTGCGTCCTATTGCGAGAGGCTTACCCGGGTGTTACTCGTATGGTTGTGTGCTGCAGACTATAACAATTAACACTCTCAGAGCAGAATGGTTTGAAGCATGGTATCCGACGGCGCGATATGGGGCATGTTTAGAGTTCCAGGTCCCAGACCCATTTCTGAATACAGCTGCTGACCAATGATTGTTGGCCGGACTTTGTCCTTTTAGGAAATTATAAATGTCGCTCTGTACATGGAATCCCCATAGCTTTCGATAAGGCTCAAAAGCTTATCGCAGGCTCAAGTTGTATGAGCCGTTGCCAACGGCGAAATTGCAGCTGAGCGTGCATGCAGTGCTCTAGAAGTGTGGGTGGCTGGGAGAGGTCACCTTGAGAGCCGCTCCCCTCGTCCCATCGCTCCATTGTGTATGTGTGTGTGTGTTTGTCTGGGCGCCCGTGCACGCGTGCCGGCCTTAGTCGAAACATCCGTACAGATCCACTGGAGTTGTGGTCCCGGACCAGGGTCCAGCCGCGTCCATCCTCTGAGCCTGGTGATCCGTCCAGCTCGTGTGTCCGGCTCCAGCGCGGGCCGGTATCGTGTCAGGTTTTCGGTGGTGGCCCGCGCGACCCCGCAGAACAACCCGCAGCGGCCAGCGTTGTCTCTGCACAAACATCGCTCGCCGCGTCGCTCTGAGCCGAGCCGCCCTGGCTGTATTCGCCGGCCCGGCGCCGTCTCGCCCCGAGGTGTAGCGTTGCACGACTCCACTCGTCGCCTGGCGACCGGTGGTACGGTTTATGGGCGGCATCACCTAGCTGTTTGGGTTATATACATCCAACCCGAGATAAACTCTCAGAGTGTGGCATTCCATCAATATAAGGCTCACGCTGGCGTTATGTTATGTCAGCTCATATTTATCGATACATGAATAAACCTGACTCGGCCGGGCGGGGCGAGACTATACCGGTTCAAACCGGAGATAACCTGTTGCAGGGAGGTGACACGTTCTACGTCGTTCTCTGGGTACGGTGGACATTATCAGCAGGTATCGCGGGGCACACGCCGGCTGGTGTGACGTTGTCAGATAATGTGACGTCATCAGATTGTGTGACGTCACCAGCTGATGTCTTGTTTGACCTGTATCCGGCGTGGAGAGTTGGAGTGGACAAACATGACACTGGCTGACAAAGAGGAAGTAGGTCGCCGGTTCTGATTCGTGACTGTGGACAAACGTCCCGCTGTCGCTGGGGACTGCTGAGAGGAGGAAAGGGAACCGTCATTTGCCTCGGAAAAGGAGGGCAGAAGGGGTTTGCCCCCCCGATAATAAGGATCCCCAGTCCGGCCATTTTTTTATTTTATACCTGAGTGAAAGTTTTTGGTCAGCAGTGGGTTGACAATTAAATGGGCCCCCTCACTTTGTTTCCGGTGGTGGTGCTATGAAAATGACACCGATAATATGCAACGCTAGCAATGATATGCAACGCTAGCAATGATATGTAACGCTAGCAATGATATGCAACGCTAGCAATGATATGCAACGCTAGCAATGATATGCAACGCTAGCAATGATATGCAACGCTAGCAATGATATGCAACGCTAGCAATGATATGCAACGCTGATCTTCAAGCGCTCCGAAACCGTATAGGAACGCCATTTATTGATGGTGAAATGTAATGTAGTGCTAATCACATATTACGCCAGAGACTTAGAAAACCCTACGATTTCCACTTCTCCATGTTTACAGCGGACACAATGTATTTTTTCCGCTGTTACGTCTCGGTGCTTTTCTGTGACGTGAGCGCCGATCCTCTGCCCTCTTTTGGACTCTCGCAGGTGTTGCTGGTAGCGCGGGTGTGCTTCAGAGCAGTTCTGCGGCGATGTTAACCGTCCGTAAAAGACGCGGTCGGTACTCCGGTGACGGATGGGTACAATCACCGTCCGTGTTGAACACGTCCCGGCTGATAGATCGCGTGCCTGCGCCGATAAATAAGGTGCGTGGGACGCGACTGAGGGCCCGTGGGAAGTCTTTAAGACTAGTCGCTTCCGGCGTTCCGTAGTGTGGATGTGCGCGGCGAACTAGGGCCAATAGCAACAGGGTGTACGGCCGCCAGCTTAGCGTGCGGAGTTGGCAGGCCATGATCGGGAGGCACCCCCGGCGCTCGTCTGAAGCGATGGGAGGGCGGTCATTCACGCCTGTGTGACCTCGCTTGCCAGCGGCCCTCGCTTGAACTTGAACTTGACCTTTCTGGCTGCGCTCCACGCTGGTGCCCCATCCACCGAGACATGAATCATGGATAGGCAGCGGGTGCCAAGCCCAGATCGATGAGAAACCAAGCCGCCCGCTCCTCGTTATTCAGCAGCTGATTCTCGTGATTAAAAAGTGAAATTCACCGGGATGAAAAACAACGACTTCAAGATAGGATGCTCAGCGATCCGAGCTGCACTGCTTAGGGCTGCAGCCACGACACACCCTGAAACATTCATGATCAGACATGCTTAATTATGCATTCAGCTATCGCTTGCAAAGCGGCTGGGTGCACAGTGCGATCAGCTGGCGGAATGTTCGGGACGGTCCCGGTTCTCCCCAGCTGCAGTGGCGGATCTAGCCGGTTGGTTTGGGAGGGGCAAACCAAAGTCGAAGAGCAAAAAAACGTGGCGCAGTGAAAAATTGCGCTACAACATACCTTTTCGGTAGGATTTTGGGAACTGGAGACGAAAAGCAAAAAAAACGTCACGGGGTGAAAAATATGGGCTCAAGATACATGTTTTCCTATCCAAGCCCCATTATTTACACTGAACTTTTCTAATTCTGTTTGAAGTTGAGAGTTGAAGCACCAAAATTTTGCTTACGAGCTAAAAAGGAGTCGGGGGAAAAAGGAGGTCGATCGCTTTGGGGGGGGGCAAAAACATAGTTTTGCCCCGAGCTTTTCCGTTTGGGGGGCAATTGCCTTATTTGCCCCCCCTGGATCCGCCACTGCCCAGCTGATTCCCGGCCGGAGAGAACAGTGGTCCGTGCCAAGTGGACGCGATAAGAGGGATGACGTGGTTCCTCCCTCGCCGTGCGGTGGTGCTGTTGCTGGGGCGGTCGCACCGCACGAGAGAGAGAGAGAGAGAGAGAGAGAGAGAGAGAGAGAGAGAGAGAGAGAGAGAGAGAGAGAGAGAGAGAGAGAGAGAGAGAGGGAGAGAGAGAGAGAGAGAGAGAGCATACTGCTCTCGGGATGGAGGAGGGGCTAGAATGTTGATAACTCGGTAGCATACTTACCCCGAGTGGTTGTCACGAAATCATCAGACCATCAGCTGTTGCCAGTGTCACAAAGCGTGTCATGCCCCGTATTTACCCAACAACAGGAAAAACATGACGAATTGTCGGAGTGGACGAGGAAATTCGGTACAAGCTTATGTTAAACAGCTGGTCATTATTTTCCTGACGTGTCAGGTTACTGGTCTGTGATTTAAAAAATCGGCAACAAAAGAAGGAAGTGAAGTCCAAGAGGCAAAACGGCACCGAAGCGATGGGGAAATGGCAGGGACTGAAAAATTTCTGGGAAAGCCAAACGCAAAACAGACCGGCAGTGTGAGTGGCAGATGGTCTCTCGTCAGGGGGTATAATCGACCGAAGATTAGGCCTTGAACGTGACGGTCTTTAACTCAAGTGGGCAGCGAGCGCTCTTAATATACAATACAACGCCCAGCTCTGAGCGAGGCGTGATCGGAAAATCAGCAAAGCGTGAACTTAAAAGTACGAGCTTGCTCTATAATTGGTTCATTCGTCGAAGATCGCTTGCTCGTCTCCGGCAGAGTTCGGGAAACCCCGATTCTGCCAACTTACATGGGAGAAATATCGGGGAACCAGAAGATTGAATATTTTCAAAACTGATACTGGTGTCCATTAAGGTGTATAATCACTTCTTATCTGGCAAGGTATGGCAAGCTGCTGCCTGACCTGCTTATTCTGTGCGTTGGGGATAAACATGCCCTCAATCGTACGACTCCAAAACCCTTTCCGTTCGGGGAAGCTTCCTTATCCGGGAAGCCTACCTCGGGGAGGAGGAATATTTTGCGACCTCTGCTCCACGGGTAACACTGGTACCTGCAGCACGGGTGTGCTGTATGGGGAAAGCCCAGCTAGATGACCTGCTGCGTGCCCGCCGTGAGTGCCGTGTGAGTGCGGCTGTGGTGCCTTTGTGCGTGAGTGGCGGCTGTTCCAGGCTCGCCTCGTGACGGCCCGGGGCGCCGTTCCCGTACCGTTCGGGAGGAGGTTCTCTTTGTGTGGACTGACGAGGGTCCGGTCGGCTGGCGCTGGCCCGGTCGCGCTCCTAATAGTGATGGTGATGGCAGCGCCATTCGGACGCGCTCCGTCGCCACGTCTAATGCCCCGTTCACACCATCATCATTACCATGATATATTCCAGTGTTTCCACACAATGCGGACTAGTGGTGCAAAAACACGGAGCTGACGGCCGCACTAGTGCTCGGTTGTCTCTGGGAGGAGTGGCGCGCGTTTAGCCGACGATCCTGGTGCCTGTTGTTACGAAATTCTCCTATCCATTACCGGCATTCATCAATCACACCACCCCCACTGTTGGAAATCATCTATCGCGTCGCAGTGAGCTCCAGATACCCTCCTTTTGGAATCGGCACCCTGCGCGGCGGACACAGTCGCTGCCGTTAATGCACCTCCCGTCAGCCGCCGCGTCGCCGGCTGGAGACAAATGGATGGCTGGAGTGGAGCCCATCGCAATTCACATGCTCCCTGCTGCCGCGCGTGAGGTGAAACCGGCGTACGCGGATCCAGAGAGCAAAACGTGACATGTGACCCCTCCCCTTCGGATCCAGCGTCGGCGCGTCTCTAAACGTCACCTCCCTTCCCATCCAGGATGCTAACAGCACCCCCGCCCCCCACCCCCCACCCCGCGGCACTCCCACTTCCCACCTAACCTCTAAAACGCGACGCCCATATTTTCCAGATGACAACTTTTCCCTCAGTGCTCCCTCAGTGAAGATGCTGGAGCCGCGTATGGGCGCGTGCTATATTTGTTCCGCGCTGCCGGGACAGCCCCAGGCGTCGGCTGCGGACCGGAGACCGCTGCGTTGTTTATCGCCACCGCTCCCAGTAATAACCTGGCGTTGCATGGAGCCACCACATCAATCCACCATTGACTGCGGATATATGCATTTGGAAATGGTATCGGATCGGCGGCTGACGCTGTCGGCTTTGTTGTGAATGTGTTCCGCGCCAGGCGGGCTGACTGGTGGCTAGCCAAGCAGTGTCGGCGGCGCCGGCAGTGGAAATTTCCGCTGAGGGCGGCGGCGCGTCTGCCGATGGCCGCGGGCGAGGCTGCCGCAGCTCAGGCCGCTGCAAGCGTCATTGGCTGATCTAGAGGCATCCCGCCGGCGGCAGCAGGCTCTGAGTTGTGCGTCAAGGGGGCGGGTGTGGAGCTGGGGCGGCCAGCTGGAATGATGGGACGGACTTTCGGCCAGCGTTCGTCAGCCGGCGTGGCGATGACGAAGGACGCTTCAACGCGGCGCAGTGCGCGGAATCAGCGGCCGGCCAGTGCTGGCGGAGGAGCGCAGCCGCTGCCGCGCGTGTATCTCTCGGCTGTCTGTAGCAGCGGTGAGCCTGCGGAACAGAGCGGGACGTCGGCCGGGCGTCCACGCTGTCACCGCCCCGCTGACGCTGTGAGGCACGGCGGCGCCGAGTGACGGCCAGGTCACAAACCCACAAACTATCACCTCCAGCAGGTCGTAATTACTGTTTTCGTCGGCACGCAACGGCGGTGCTTGGGGAGGAGCGGCCGCCGCCGCTCTGGCTCAGATACATACATCCAGGCTGGGGAGCAGCCACCCGTCACGAGAGAATTATTATGGCTATGGACGGAATGGCCCTGTTGCACGCTCGGCTCGCCTGATGTATGGGCTTGTTTTTCACCCCTTCTACAAACTGAACATCGCGTGTGCAACGTTTCGACATGTGATTATCTACTTGCGCTATTACCATGTATTGTTGTCGTCCGTTTAATGATAACAACACCGGCAATGCTGTTGTTACGTACACATATAGGAGATGCCAGCGCGGACCCAGCCAGGCGCGGCTGTGCCGTGATGTGACGGTGCCGGGGAAGGGGGGGGGGCTCCAGCGCTCTCCAGGCTGCTGGCTTATCAAATGTCAGCTGCCGGCATCGGTGCCGTTGAGGACGACACGAAGGCCGCTGCGGGTTCGCCTCCAGAAACCGGATCAGCACGACATGCCGACTCGTGACGCTCGACTTTGACCAGAGGCGCAGACAGCAGCTTGTCACGGGATCATTACAATCAAAGTTAGCTGTAAAGGGGGAAACGCTATACAAAAAAAAATCGCGACCTCAGAGGGCATGAGCCTGTGCCACCTGGCGACGCTGCTGCTGCTGACGTCAAAGGACGGCAGCTAGGTGCACGTGAAGTGTGCAAAAATCCAGCATCGTGACAATCTTGCACCAGTCCTGCAAAGGAGTAAACAGCAAAACGTAATTATTATTTATTACGTATTTATTTATATATCGGACTGTATTTATCACACCTCGAACAGGTCAGTTACCCTACAACACGGGCGGGGATCTGCTATTATGATAGACGGTTCGGTTTTGACGCTAGTTTTTCCTTTCTAATCAGATTAGTCGAATGTTAGCGCGCGATGTGATGGGAATGATACATCATGATGGTGAAAACACCTCATTTCCTGTGCGTTAATTTCCACAGCATCGGAGTAAACTTTATCGCCCGTGACCCGGCCCAAGTACCCATCTTTTTCTACAGAAGAGTAAAACCGCCATGGCATGTTATGCTATCGTTACCAAAAGAACACTTTCCAAAAGCATTCTTTAATTTTCCAATCCACCCTAACTAGTTATAGAGTCGGGATTCGCCGTCACTCACCATTCCTCAGCGCTCTATCTTCCTGTGTTAGCGTCCACCCCGCTCTGTGGATGGTATATTGAGTTGTTTGCGCTGCAAGTGGCAGCAGTGATGCAGATCTGGCCCAACTCGAAGCGGGTCACATCAACTACCAATCTCCACTTCTCAGCATCAATCCCAGCAGGAAATAACCTAGCTAAAAATAGACTGTCGTTGTGTGGCGTTCTGATGCCGCGCAATCGCGGCACGATCGCGGCGCGGTGTTGGGACGCGACACGATCGCGGCGCGGTGCACTGACGCGGCACGATCCCTGGCCGCGCTTGGCGGCGATTCAGGATCCTGCTCTCTGCATCTAATGCAACATCGGGTTCGCCGACAGCTTCGGCGCTGGGGCAGCATCCTGTTTGTGACAGCAGCGACCCCGGAGGGTGGCGCCCAGCGCCGCTGTCGAGCCGGTGCGGTCGGGCCGCCAGCCGTGGTCAGCTTGGTGGTGCATGCTTATCTTGGTGTCATCAGCACGCCACGAAGCTGGGCGACGCGCTGCGGCGGTGCCGAACTTGTTGCACGGCAATGCCTTCACGCTCGGCACGGAGAGCGGTCACGACCGTAGGATTGAGATGGAGAATGTTTTGTTTTTATTTTTCACGAAATTTCATTGCAATGCAGCCTCTCAGATCGCTCCTGCGTTGGTATACACCTCTCGACAATATCACACTTGTCAAGTGTTATCTCATGGCTAAAAGGCTCTTTTTGATTAATGTTTAATGGCCTGCCCACTCAAATCCTGGGTGAAAATTGATCTAATACACTGAAATCAAATATCCGGGCGCAGCCCTTCATCTGGAACATGGCCATTTACTCTGTAGGCATCAACATAAATGCTTGGTCTTACCTTCTAACAAGACGCAACGTGCAAGGCGTTCACGGCGTCGATCTGCCGCAACGACCGGGATTTTCGGTCAGGACACAAAAGCACTGACGCAACGCGTCGCACGTTTGCAACGCGTCGCAGCAAAGTTGAACAATGTCCAACTTGACGCCGACGGTCTGCGTCAAAGCCGATATCTTGTTATTTGTTCTTATTTTTAGTCATTAAATGTAATAATTTTTTGAATGATTATTCAAATTGGAATTCATGCTGAAAAATTCTATGGAAACTGACATGATTACCTTTTCTCCTAAATCGTTCTTTAATAGTTATTGATGCCAGCTAAGTTTGGTTGTTGGTAAACAACATTCGTCGCAGTTTGAGCTACCAGATTGCTACCAAAGATGAACATTTCCTCTGTCGGCCAAACCTCCAAAATTACCGCTCGCAACTGACGCCGACGGTCGCCGACGGTTGGCGACCGTCGGCGACCGTTTGGTTAGGACACCCAGTCAGTGTGAGCAAGACCTCAAATTGGGTTTCATACAAATGCCTTTTAGAATGAATTCTTAAAAAGTCGATGTCGTGACTTTGATACTCTGGCTACCTCTAAGTAGAAGCAAAGTGTTATTGGTTACCTCTAAAAAAGAGCCAGAGTATTACTGAGAGAGAGAGAGAGCCAGCCAGAGCCAGAGCCAGAGCGAGGGCGAGGGCGAGGGCGAACTTATTCCAATCTGGTCATGACCCTACAATTTATGCCCCAGTATTATTATTGTGAGCCTCCCACGGTATTGTTTTGATTAGCAGGGCTGGTACAGCCCGTGATCATCATGTCATGGTCCTTGCGCCAACTAGAAACGTATAATACCTACTACTCTCGCTCAGTCAGGCGCATCCAGTTCCCCACAGCTCATTCAAACGGGGAGGGAGCAAATTATCAACTACTCAGGCATGCCGGGCAGAACGCCACGCTAGGCTGCGCCCTATTAGCCAGCGCTGGGGATGTTTGCTCGTTTCGATGTTGCCAGTCATTGGACAGCGCGACTCGCTCAGGTGCTTCAACACACAGATCACTACTCTGCTGCAGCCACTCGAGGCTGGAGGAGAGGCTTACAACAACACGCATGCTGGAAACCACGGGAGGAAAATGACACAATCACGGTCGAACGCCCTCTCGCGCGTATGTGCTTCAGGAGAGTGGCCCTCTGTGTCGGATTCACTGGCTGGAAGGGGCGAGACGTGGCCCCTCCTTGTTTTTGTTTGTGGTGGTTGTCTGATCAGACAAAAGGCTGTGTCGTCATTTGGCAGACGACACAACAATCGACAGACCTGAGACACAGTGCTATTGCGTTCAACCGCGTGGGAAACTGGCCATCGGGTGCCTCTGTCAGGGTGTTTTTTTGTTTCTCAACGCTGCTGAACCTTCATTATCATGTTGAATTTTCCCTATTGTCTTCTCAACAGTTCGCAATAATTGCAATCATTGCATGAGCTCTCTCAATATTTTTTCACCACTAAAGACTATTCTCTCGCTGCATTACCCAGTTCTCTTTTACACAAGCTTGCTCTTATTGCTACAACTGACTGCCCAAATCAACAACTGAAATAAGTGTTTGGGCTCAAAAAGACTTTTGGAGTACTGAATAAAACCACTTTGTGTTTACTTTGCTTGCAGGTGCCCTATCGAGGAGTTGATCTACGATCTGTTGAGGGTAATAAAGCTCTCCCTGTTGGGGTATGAGCTCTCCATGGGATGTCTTTATCTTGCTCCAGCCTGGCAGGCCGGTGCGCTCAATGACTGCACGTTCAGCAGCTGCAGGGGAGGGGAGGGGTGCAGGGTTGCCACTGCTACTGGGTGCAACAAAGATGAAAGCCGGTTTCTCGAAGCGATGATCGTGCTGCCGGTGCCGGGTCGTGCGCGCGCATTGAGCGGAGGCTGGGTCAAAGGCGGATCCTGTCGCTTAATATTGCAGTGCACGGACGCAGTACCGCGTGGCGGATCGGCAGGGGTGCAGGAGACGCCCCTGCAGGAGTGCAGGGAAGTCGCCGCCGAGTAGCGGCCCTGCAGGAGTGCAGGAGACGCCCCCGCAGGAGTGCAGGGACGTCGCCGCCGAGAAGCGCCCCTTCCCCCTTGCTGCAGAGTTGGGCACTGGCTCCATACTTGGCAGTCCATTAGGTTCTCGCAACTAGTTCACGTGGTGAAATCAGCAAAAGTTCCAAGTGTAGGATTAGTGTATTTCCTTTTACCATTTCAATTTCGCTTCAGCTGTAGAGATTAAAGCGACACAAGCTTTACACTTATCTCTGCCCTCTCCTACCGATTGAAAAGCTCATAGAGACATAGGCCTCCATCGTCAGCTCCACCGCCTCCCCCACTAAAAAACTCCGCGGCGACGCACTTGAGGCCGCGGGAGGGGTGAAGGACGCAGGCTGGTCGCGCGGGTGGGGGCGATGCACCTGGGGACCGGCCAGAACTAGTTCTGTGTCACTGACTCCTCCCTCCACTCGAGCCGCTGTCGGACAGAGGAGAGCGGGTGAACCACGCCTCCCCCGTCCCGCCACGGAGGAAATACTGGACATTACCCACAGCCGCGGTGCTCAGTGACACAATGATGTCGTGACGTGGACACGCCACCTCGGGGAGGTTGCTGGGTGGCGTTACGTCACAGAGGAGCGGAACGGGCGCCGGCGGCTGCTGGCCGTGTCAGGGGCGTCACGTGGAGGGCGGGCGAGCGTGACGGGCCATAACGCACGGCTCACACCGCAGCCGGCGGCGGCGTCAGCTCGTTTATATTCCGTGCGACGTCCGGGCGGATTTTCTGCCGTATCCGTGCTGTCTTTTAGCTGAGGAGTCACGCATAATTTTAAAGAGGAATTAAATTTATCGGTGGCATTGATTGATTCCCGTTATATACAACGTCGTGGTTTTGAATTCCATCATCGCTATTCATATGCAAGCTGTTTTTCTGTCCCACTGAAGACATGTGCTGCGATACCAGTTTGTTTTGCTTTTATTTGTCTTCTAAGAAAAGCTGGGGAAAGACATTGACTTCGTAAGTGGAAATCCTACGGCCCGACTAGTGATAAAAACTGAAGTTATTTATCGTAGAACCAAATGAGAATATATTATAAATAGTATCCAAAAAGTCAATTATCATAAAAATATGCTTGCCTCCAGTAGTCTGACATCTGTGCACCCCTACTCGATATTTGGGGAAAGTTTTTCCCGGAAAATAACCTAAATATCAAAAGTAGCCCACATATGGTTTTGGCGCCATATCTTCAAACACGGCAGCTGCCATATTTGGCGCGCCGGCTTGTGGCAGCGCGCCCGCTGCTCTGCATGGCGCGTGCAATATCAGCGGGCTACATGCGACGACAACAGGCGGAGCTGGCGGCGAGCTGTGCCAGCTGGCAGCTCGGCGGCAGCCTCGAACGGCCAGGAATGTACCGGCGACCAGAATAGGCGCGACCGAACGGCGCCCCCGTCACTTGGAAGTGGCGCGAGGTCCGAGCGGCGCCCGGCCGCGAGTGCAACGACCTCGGCAGTGTCCGATCTGACGAGGTAATGACGCTCATCTGGAGCGGAGAAGGCTTCATTGATAGCTGTCTGTGTTAGGGGAGTGGAAGGGAATAGGTCCCTCGGCAAATCCATCATAGGCTTCCCAGGGACGCGTGCGACTGTCCTGCCCATCGTTTTATCCAGCATTAAGTCCCAATGAGGAATATATTCTGTTGCGATGGTGATATTTGAATGAAATTGCTTATTGCAGCAAAATGTGGTCTTTTTAAATTAGGTGCTATAGGCCCAAGAATATCGTTTTCGCAAAAGCTTCGCAAAAAGACATATGAATTTGTTCAAAATGTAAAATATAAAACACATGATTATGCCTCCCCCTCGGACGGGAGAGGAACGTCAACCACCAATCCTAGGGATGTGGATTAATATCTCTTTGAGGGTCCCCTGGCACCCACCCCTCCCCCTATCAAACTTCGAATTAGTGATAAAATGTCTTCATATTTTCCGCGTCTTCATTTTAACGACTTTAAACTGTTTTTTTTTGCAGCATAGCAGGTCTGAGCGGTAGACTAATAAACGTTTTATATTATGATATATATTTTAAAATGGTGGCCATTGACGTTCTTTCCCATTTGGTAACCCAAATCATTTAAAAAAACAACGCCACTGACCAATCCAATATATTCCTCAGCCGCCAACCGCGGCTATAAATGATTGATGTGAACTAACGGGTTCAATCTGAAAGCTGGTCTCCTTCCAGAACCAGCAGACACGTCTTTCTGAGCCAGATGAAGGTCCGCTTCATGCCGGGTAGGCTGCAGTTCACGCTTGGGCCTCGTGACTCCCCAGTTGGTGGTATGCATGATGCAAAGGCTGCCAGCCCAGGGTAATGTTTTGCATGGTGTTGGTGGTGGCGCGGCGCCAGCTGATCCTCTGTGTTCCGGATTGAGAAGAATCTGCCGTCAGTCTAATTTCAAAACAACAAACGCTCGGAGCTGTAACTCAGGCGTTAAAGCTTCACAAAGTCTGAGATTAAAGTTGAAATAAAAAAACTTAGTGGCTTGGCCGTGCTATTGCAAAATTCAAATTCATGAAAAGTAAAGTAATGTTTCCTCCATAGCCTCCAATTCCTCTGCGTCATTGTCTTGGAATGTTCATGAAGCAACGGGACCAAGAGGTGCTTTCTCGCCCATCAGATACAAGTTAGTAGTTTTCCATTGCGTCAGTCAGGACAATGGCATTCGGTTTATTTTGCGTCAGGTCAAAACGACATCAAACAGAACGCACTATTCTTTTTCAGAAGTAAATTCCTGTGGGAATGCTACCGCTCCTTTTGATCTCGAAATAGGTTCAGAGTGATCGCATAAATATGCTGGTTTTATATTCCAGGTTTTATACCCATGACATATTAAGGAGCCAAGCGGCCTCATAATGCGAGTAATGTTTCAGTACAGGACTTCTTGTAACTTCTGAAGTATTTACTTTTGATCGAATAGTTAGCATTGCAGTTCGATAATAATTATTTTAAGACGCAACTGAGCTATTCTTTTGAGACCTGCTCGTTAAGATCAGTCAGTCAGGACAGGCTGACATCGCGGTCCAATACACATCTAGCTGGAGACCATGTGCCAGCGCTTTTTCAGCTTTTACGCAGTCCCACATCCGGAAACCTCCGCAGTGGCGGACGCAGGCCAAAAACAGCACGCGCACACCTACAAAAGTCTGTTTTGGTGTGCTGTGGAGGTGTCTGACAGCCCCTTGCCGGGAATGATGGGGCGTCTGGAGATCTTCATCAGCGGTTCTTCGGCAGTGGCGGACAACGGCCCGGCGCCACTGACGCCGCCCGGCGGGAGACAGAGTGGGTGGGTGGGGTGACCTCCAACCCAACGCGTCGCGATCGATGCCACACCAGGTCACGTGCTGTGTGACGTCATCGGAGGCGGTGCGTGGCCGACATCCGCGCTTCTGGCCGGCACGCAGACACGAGCCGTCCCAGAGTGGTAGGTAGTTCTCCTAACTTGAGGTTTTCACCCGACTCTTTAACCCCTTAAAACAAGATGTGAAGGTATCGGAGGGCTTGTGGGTTAAAACAACTCCCTCTCTCCTGTGATGTTGAGTCCTAAAGAGTTAGTGTCACCGTGTCAGTAGCACCCCACCTTTGATCGAGAACAATGTTGAATCCAAGCTGAGATGAAGTCGATAGGATCTCGGGATGTGATGAGCCGCGCGGCCAATTTTCACCGTGGTTTCTGGCGAGTGCCACCTGTAGGTCTGCTCCTGCGTTCGGAGAAGTCGATGGAAAGACAAATCGGCGGAGCGTCGTTACAGGTTTCGCCGAAACGACGCCCTAATGAACCGTAATGAGCGGTGTGGCGCGGGCCTACCGTCCGCTCTCGGCAGGAGGGACCATCAGCTGACGCTCAGGGATGTGACGGGAGGGACCATCAGCTGACGGTCAGGGAGGAGACGGGAGGGACCATCAGCTGACGCTCAGGGAGGTGACGGGAGGGACCACCACTGACGGTCAGGGAGGAGACGGGAGGGACTACGAGCTGACGCTCAGGGTTGTGACAGGAGGTACCATCAGCTGACGGTCAGGTTACGGAGGTATCACCAGCTGACGGTCAGGTTGGACAGGAGGGACCATCAGCTGACGCTCAGGAGGAGACGGGAGGTACCATCAGCTGACGGTCAGGGAGGAGACGGGAGGTACCATCAGCTGACGGTCAGGGAGGAGACGGGAGGTACCATCAGCTGACGGTCAGGGAGGAGACGGGAGGTACCATCAGCTGACGGTCAGGGAGGAGACGGGAGGTACCTACCACCAGCTGACGGTCAGGGAGGAGACGGGTGGTACCACCAGCTGACGGTCAAGCTGTCTAAAAAATCGTTGGACTCTGGGCCTCTTGTTAGCCTCATGAAACGTGCTAAGACAAGTAAAGCTCAGAATGCTTCATGCTCCCGCTAAAACTCCTCAGAATTTATAATTGACCTCATTTGGTTCTATATATTTTTGTTGATGTGCTTTGTACCTATACCCACGGAAAACGTCTCGTAAAGATTCCGGACCTATTTTTAGTGCGACGCCTACTAGTCTGAAAAAAACACTACCCAGGCGACAACACCGGTGCCTGCTTCGTGTCACGTCCTCCCCAGTCGTGACATGAATGCTCGTGACGCTGGTTATCTCTAGCACTTACTTTACTGACGTCAAGGCCCGACAAAATAACAAACTGAAAAAGACAGACGCTTATGACGCCAGAGGAGGCATGTTGACAATCCAGATATCAAAGGAAAGTCGTGACTGACCAGGGTGGGAGGCGGCCAACTCCTCCATTTTTAAGCTGCTGTCCGCCGTCCCGCTCTCCCTGTTCGGACCGGTTCCGCCCGTTACGTTGTACGTATGCAGCTCGCGTCGCACGCGGTCAGTTCGGCGGCCCAGCATACGGAAGTGGGCCGTTTTCTGTCGCTTCGCAGCTGCAGACAATGGACCCTGCCTGGCCCAGCCGCGATGTTCAGGGGACACCGCGCCGGCATAGGTCACTCTGCGAATACAATGGACCGGTGCGGGCCGTCTGGGTGTCGTCCAGTCAGCAGCGGATGTCACGGCCGCCGGCCACGTGTGATGACGTCACAGCATCTCCTGAACGGCAGACGTTTGTTGACTCTCCCCGAGCTGGATCAGAGGGGCTTGGTCGAATAAGAGGGGCGAGTGGCCTAATCAGAGAGTTGAGTGACCGAATCAGGGGGAAGCTCGGCCAAATCAGAGGGGCGAACCAGAACCCAAACACCTGGGTATTGGCTCACAGATATTGCATGGTCATTGCATGTGATTGATCGCGTTATTCGATTCCTAAGAAGCTTAGCGGGTTGAGGTTATTTCCATCAATGGCTAAAGAATATGTATAATTATCCGGGATTAAGATTACCGCTCGATTTCTAGAGCCAGTGTGTTGTAAGCGTATTTGTAGAATCAAATTTTCAGGATGCTGTGTCATTGTGTGAATGCCATTTGCGGATTCAGTAAAAACATATCACTCTCCTGATACATGTGAAACTTGTCTGATGGAGATTAAATGTGAGGATTCGTGAAGTGTTGTTTGGCGCCAAATTACCATTATATTTTTTCGCCACTTGTGTACCGCGAACGTCGAAAATACCGTGAGGACGAGACACGCGCTCGGAGGGGATTGGCGCCACTGAAGGCTGTTGTAAACCTGCTGATTGATTGTAAGGGCCTGGCCTCGATATCAAAGCGTTAAAGAGGAGAGCGGAGGTACGAGTGTCGTCAGGTAAATAAATCAATTCACAATTGGTAAATTTGTTTTTCCAAGTTCATCAATGACGTGCGGTGCCAATGAGGATGTGGGTGTGATTTTAGTTTTACAATAAATTTAAACGTTTTATTACGGGCCTACCAGGTTGAATGAAGTAAGGTAACAATATTTTACTTTATGCGGGTATCCTCACTCTTTTTCTATGATGGAGTAGAGAACACCTTTTGGAATAGTCGTCTTAGTGTAAATGTAAGGCCGGATCTCTATGAAAAACTGACGATCAGAAAATGCTGCAAATCTGCGTCTGCAATCAGTATTTACCAGAATGAGCTGCAGAACTATTGGAGGAGTACCTTCCCCTTCCTCCTCTCCGCTTCCTCTCTCTCGCATGCCGGATTCCTTCCGCCCGACTTGTGTCGAAATCCATAGAGAAATACTGGGATCCTTCTGCCTTGTATACTGTTCAGAAATACCGGCTTCCATACCGTTCGACAATTTGGTTTGGTTGATTAATGCCAATTTTTACAGTCTTTGGAAGTTCAGCGCTACGAGGTACCGAATATATTTCGCACCCACCTAGACAGCACTCTTTATAAGACAGCGCTCTTCGAATTAATATATGTGGCGAGGTTCAAATTTATCGTACTATGAATATTCAGCACGGAAAGTTTGAAAATCCAGATGACTTCACAAAATCATGTGCATCGTTGCGTGAATTCCTGGGAACTAATCAAGTACGCGAGCGCTTCAGTTTGCAGCATAGCGGAACTACAGAGGCTGGTCATGTTGTAACTGGTCATGTTAGTTTAGAATTTAGATATCGCCTCCCCTTTGACGTGGACTTGGCGCGCCCATCTGCGATTAAGCGCGTAGCTATGTGTCGCAATGTCGCGCGAGACCATGCGGCCTCAGTGACCGGACACTCCCGCAGGCCAGGGCCTGTGATTGGCTGACGACTACGTGGCTCGCCCTCCGATTGGTTGGCGACGGGGTGGCGCTACTGACGTCAATGGCGACATTTTTGTTGGCGTGCCAGCTTGTCAGGATTGATTTTTATGGACGTTCTGTCGCTTCTTCGCTTAAGGTTCCCAGAAATACCACAGTGTGGCGGACAGATTAAGTCGCGGGAAAAAGGACGGAAACCTACTCATGCCACAATTATTGACGCTTTGCGAAGGCATCCTTGAAGCGCTCAGTCATTAGGCAAAAACTATAAACAGGAAGTGTATCGTGGCATGGAGGAGCCAGTCGTAAATCACCGCTCGTGCCGTTGTGGTGTTGTGCCAGACCCTGCCGTTAGCTCACATTTGAGTTTAGCGCCGCCGCCGCAGGCGAGCCTGAGGCAGAGCATCCACGCAGGGCCAGCACGGGCCTTGCGCCAGAGCCGGAGGAGCTCACGTGTTTCTCCATGCGGGAATTTGACTGGGAGGCGCCAGATGGGGCCGGCTGGAATCTGGAATAGTGCCCTGTTGAAGTTGGCGCCTGGTGGGTAAATAAAACATTAGGGGCTCCGTGTGGGTTCGTGGCCTCAGCGAGGTGCTGGCAGGTGAGACCGGCTTGGCGCGATCGGTGCGTGGAAAGGTTGTGGAAGTGGCACAGTGGTGCTGGATGTACCCATTTAACTGATCGTGACTCACTGTTTATTTTTGCTTTTAATAGAATATACAAAATTTCTACCCATCTAAAGCTGTACTGGGAGCTGATATCCTCATGAATAGTCATCTCCGAAAGGTCATTTCTTTGTACTAGCGTCAGAAGTTTAGCGTGAATATCAGTTTCGCCTTCACCTGATTACAGTCGATCATATTTCTCTGGATTAGTTCTGCGCTGGGTTGACCGTGGTGAGGCGGCGCGTCCCTGTCCTTGGGGCCCCAGCGTTAGTCAGAACCCGTTCTGCCGGTGCGGCTCGCCCGTAAAAAACAACAGCCCCAGTCAGCTGTTCGGGTCGCGGCCGCGGGCTGCGGCGAAACTCGCACCAAACCCTGCACTCCGACTGCCGGTCTTCGACGTTGCATTATCGGCACAGCTGGATTCAGGCGGATTGTTTGATGATACATTTCAAAGCGTGAGTGGCTCATGATTGTGTCACGAGGCAGGCGTGATATTTTCGCTGTAGAAATTTGGTCAGGTCCAGTATTGTATACCACTGTTGTTAGACTTACAGGCGGCAGACCGATGAAAACCCTCTCCCTCTTTGCTCTTGTCTGCGACTGCCGAGGCCGCTGTATGTTGGCTGAGGGGGACCATCACTCCCGATGCTTTAGTTCTCTATAAGGAGGCGGGTCCAGGCTGCTGGGAAGGACTCGCTCGTCCCTCGGATGGAGCTGGACCGCCGATGGCTGCTCCGACTGCTGCAGCGGCGACCGCCGAGGGCGCCCTCCTCCCGGGGCCGAATGTAAACAACGGCGACCAGAACGGCCCAGGAAATAGCACCGCAGATGTACTCGGAAATAATTTGAGTGTTGCGATGAAGCCAACTTGACTTCCTTCTATGATAAGCTCGTAGTTAAAAGGGACAGACGAATGTATATGATGATGCATGGCTAAATCTAGTGGGAATTTATGAAACGTCGCCCACTGACTCAAGTCCAGGGCATTGTCACGTACTATGCGTGGGACATCGGACCTCACCTTGTGTACTCTCTGGTACGCCCGCACTCACCGGACCCATAGCCCACGGCCAAGGAAAAGCGTTTCAGTAATTGTGATAATTCAAGAGGTAGGAAAGCTGGCGCTGTTGTACTTATTTCGAGAAAATCATGGAAGGCTAGCACGGTATTGACTATTTTCGTTCGGCCAGGCTTGCTTTGCACCAATTGCACTGAAAAATCAACACAGGCCACCCGTTACAGAAACACTGCCGATTACATCAAACCCAACAAACCAGAATGTACCGGCTGCAGTGTCGAGCAGCGTTCAATTCGGCCTGGAACCACTCGTCGATGGCACATGATGCGGAACCAGGTCGCTGGAGGGTGGCTCTGTTTACCGCCAGTGCGCATCAGCGCTGTTGCCGGGCGGGGGCGGGCGGCGGCAGTGTTTTGGTGGTTTGCTGCCTGGTTTGCGGGTGCCCCTCGGCTGGTCCCTGGGGACCCAGTGCTGCATCGGATGACGGCCCGCCTGCTACCACGTGGATAAGCTGGCGATCCGCGTCCCGCCAAGGTCAGGGGTCCCGCCCGCCTGTTGTTGCTGAGCTGACGTAACCAGAAGGCTGTTGAATTAATTGAGTCGAGCTTGCCAAATGACTGTGGGTATTAAGCTCTTCTTTGTGTTTTGCTTGACTGAAGCCCAGAGATACCTTACCTTAATCGTCTGCGATTTTCTTCATCTAACAGTGCTTGCAGTCCTTCCAAAACTCCCCTGCTGGAATATGATTCTCGCCAGTTGTTGTTTAAAAATATTTACACCCATGTAGAAAAAAACCGTTATATAGACAGGGAAGCCTGTGTAAATGACAAATGTATAGTTTTGCTGTATGGGGGGGCAAGACACAGGGTGGGGGGTACGAGTAACAATAAATTGCCCCCTTAAATGGGAAAGCTAAACATAAATCATCGAAGCAGAGGAGGAATTTCCGGGGAACGTATCTACAGATGGGTTATTGCTCGTTCGTGTACCTTGTGCCCTCAGGCACTGTATTAGCAGTCGATGTTATAGTTGGCTGCATGGTCCGAGACTGGGTGCCAAAGAGCCCAGTCCAGTAACGAGGGCAAAGCATCGACTTGTGACAAATACAGATGACCAAGAACAGATTTGATTTGTAATAACCAGGGCAAAGCATCGACTTATGACAAATACAGATGACCAAGAACGTATTTAATTTGTAACGGAGGCTTTTACACACAGCTTCGTGTAAGCGGATGTTTTTCTGCATGCGTCCACACAAGCTTGTCATGTAGAGACCAGAACATGCATTTGAGTTCGACAGAAACTCGAGGGCTTTTTGACGTCGTAACATCAAAAGCAGCGTTGTTGCTGAGGATTTACCTGAAGAAGCGGAATGTCAATCGGAGGATCGACCTTTGGTCTTGTGTAACCAGCCTTGCTACGGCCAACCGAACACGAACTGCGCTCATCTCAAAGCAAAGCCGAATACGACGTCTCGTGAATCCGACCTCGTGGGCCGAAGGTTTTCTCGTCTCATGTTAAACGAAAACTATGTATGTACATGCTACAATATGATGGAGGGTGACACCGTGCCCTGTTCCGTCAGGCTGCTGGTCGTCACCGGAGTTCTGCGCTGGCCGAGCAGCTTCAGGACGACTTCCTGGCGAACGGTGGCAACCCCCAGTGGCTGGAGGGCCTCCACAACGCGCCCAAGAAGCTGCGCGATCTCAACGAGGTCAACAAGATCCTTGCCCACCGCCCGTGGCTGCTCAGCAAGTCTCACATCGAGGTCAGTGCAAGGGCCGCTACCACTGTCATCATCTGTAATAATTTGACACATATTATACAGCCATCTTTGGAGTGGCCTGTTATGTTACAGTATAATCTTAAATGAGTGAACCTTAGCTGTGTGTTTACTCAACCTTGAGTCACATGTGCCCATGCCAACAGTGGCGCCCCCTGGTAGTATCCCACTTATAATTACCCTTCCTTATTTTTACCGTCTAGATCCATACTGTGTATCACTTCATGATAGCACTTCCTTTTATCACACCGCTATAGCACTTTGTGTTGAAGTGTTTATACATCAGCTGAAATCAACTAGAGCATAATTGTCGCGTTACCGTATTGCTTCAGGTTCCTCGCTCATAATATTGTGCAGGGGTCACTTTGCCATCACCAGACATTCTGAAATTTAAAGGCGCGGCCACTGAGTTCATTTTGGCCGATACGGCTGTGAAACTGCGTCACTCAAGCGAACTCAGCCGAACTCAGCTTTGTGAGGCTAGATTACGGAATGCCGCGGTTCTTGTCTAAACCAGGCCAGATGTGCGCTCCATGTAGTGGTCCTGGCACACAGCGTCTTTACTACTGGATCTAGAAAGTTTCAGAATGTCTACTGGCAGCTGTATAAACAGGCTTGAGTGAACCTCATGTCTCTCATGAGTGCTGAGCTTGTTTTTCATTTCAATCTTGTGTTTGTAGCGTTCGATAAAGCTGGGCCGATGGAGCCATTGGCTTGTCGGTTTCAAACAAACTGTCAAGACGTGCCGATTAGGCCATGGCCCAAATGTGTTCACAAGATGAATTTACATGTCAAAAAGTGGTGCCACTTGTCGCCAGGTCAGTGTTTCATGTGGCTTGTTTAGCATGCGTGCTGGAAACACCCAAGCACTGATTCCATGCTCTTTGTAATCGCACCTGCCTCGTATGACCTGACCTGACGTGTTCTCTGCGGCCTGACCTGACCTCTGTGCTATCTCGGCAGAGACTGGCCAAGGGCCGGGGTAACTGGAGCCTAGGGGAGCTGATTCAGGCGCTGACCATCCTGGCGCACTATCACGCCGTCTGCTCGTTCGTCCACGGCTGCAGAGCGCTCAGCGAGAGCGTGGAGCCGTCTTCATCGCCTGGTGAGCACCCGGACCGCGCGGAGACAGCACCTTATACAGAGCCCACGCACCGCGCAGACAACACATAATACAGAGCACCCGGACCACGCAGACAACACCTTATACAGAGCACACGCACCGGGCACACAACACCTTATACAGAGCACCCGCACCGCGCAGACAGCACCCTACACAGAGCACCCGGACCACGCAGACAACACCTTATACAGAGCACACGCACCGGGCACACAACACCTTATACAGAGCACCCGGACCGCGCAGACAACACCTTATACAGAGCACCCGCACCGCGCAGACAGCACCTCACACAGAGCACCCGCACCGCGCACATAGCACCGCTTACACAGAGCACCCGCACCGCGCAGACAGCACCTTACACAGAGCACCCGGACCGCGCAGACAACACCTTATACAGAGCACAGGCACCGGGCACACAACACATTATATAGAGCGCCCGGACCGCGCAGAGAGCACCTTACACAGAGCACCCGGACCGCGCAGACAACACATAATACAGAGCGCCCGGACCGCGCAGACAACACCTTATACAGAGCACCCGCACCGTGCAGACAACACCTTACACAGAGCACCCGCACCGGCTTATACAGAGCACCCGCACCACGCAGACAACACCGACTTATACAGAGCACCCGGACTGCGCAGACAGCACCAGATTAAATATAGCACATGGACCGCGCAGACAACGCCGGCTTAAATATAGCACATGGGCTGCGCAGACAGCACCGGCTTGGATATAACTCTTGGGATTTGCAGACGGCGCCGATTTAAATATAGCAGCTCAGGCTGGGCCGACAGCAGCCGGCGACATAGGTCACTGATGTAATGTCTGGACCCCAGTGAGAGTGAATAACAATTGCGAGCTTTATGCTTGCGCAGCATTGAAAAAACGTGTCTGTCAATGTCAAACAGCCAGCAGAATTAAGCGGGGGCGTCAGCAGTATGCCAGACCGGCCGAGTGGCAGGACATGTCATTTATAGCAGCCTCCTTGTTTCGTGGCTGATGCCGCTACTTTGGACTTGGTTCAGGCTTCACTTGTGAAGAAGACCTGCCCAAACAGAGCTGACCCCGAATCTGCACAAACAGCCGTCGCTCCATCGGGAGCGTCCGGGTACGACCAGGATGTGTAAGAGTGTCGCGGCGGCGGTGTCTGGGTGTCAGCGGCATCTGAACCGGCGGCTCCGGGCACGCGCCCGGCCCGCCGCCGCCGGCTCCGGTTCGGTGTCGTCGGGTTCGACGCGGCGCGCCGCCGCGCCGGCCGGGGCCGCTGTAAGCCGAGCCCCGGTCTGGAATACCATACGCTGTCAGCTGACTCCAGGTATGGTGTCCAGCACCTGGTAACAGGCGCCGATTTCCTGGTACGGCCAAGGTCACCCCAGACACGACCCGATGGTGTGCAGTTTGTCCTCGGGCTGGTGCGAGCCATCAAAGTGGAGGTGGGTGCAGAGCTGCGCTGCAGCGTCCATTGTTGGCGCTGCAGCCGTCGGCAGCAGCGCTGGCGGCCCATGCACGCCAGCTGCAGCTGGACAGCTGTTTTTCCCGAGTGTTTGACCCGGCCAGAGCCGCACGGACGGCCCGCACTGACTCATGATCCGTGCAGAAGTGGAAGAATGGCAGGGGAAGACCGCCGCACCAACAGCTGGTGGTAACAAAAGGAGCAAGCAAGATCCGGGCAGAAATGGAAGAATGGGAGGGGAAAATCAGTGCACGAACAGCTGGTGGTAACGAAAGGGGCAAAATGAAGATCAGCGCACCAACAGCTGGTGGTAACAAAAGGCAAGCTAAAGTTAGACACGGACGTGTGAGGGTGGAGAAGTCTGACACTGACGTTGAAGGGTCAGCCACCTCATCTGTGACAGGAGGAAGAATGTCAAACTCGGATTCGACACAGCTGACAACCTGCCCAAATCTGTGTAAATAATTATTTAGCAGGCTCTCTGTCTTCCTCATCCACCATATTTTTCGCACAGAAAACACCATCGATGTCAGACACTCGAGCTAACCATTCGTTTCTACCTGGGAAGCAGCAGTGCTGTTGGGCGGCGACGACTCTCACTAACCCCAGATACGTGAGCAGCTGCAGTACGTACCGTCCGCGAGAACGAACCAGTCGACCCATGTATCCGCGCGTCTGGAACGGTTCTGGTCCTTTTCTAGAAGGACCCATGAGAGTAGTCCGTACCATTAGACAACGTTTTAATTTAAAATACAATATTTCTATTGGACATCATTGATTTGGCTACAGATGAGTTTCAGAAAAGACCGAAAATTAGTTTTGAGCTTACGAGAATGTTTCTTTCAAATAAAATTAATTTTCGTCGTACATCAGTACGTTCCGCGTCGCCACATTTTGTCTGAACCGCGCCATATTTCGTCTGCGGTAATGGTACGTACCAAGGGCCTAAATACCGAGGCTGCACATGTATCGAGGGTGACCGTAACCGTGCTGAGGAGCTATCAAAAGCCGCCACTCGCAGCGGAGAGCCGGCGCGCTTTTTTGCGCGCGTCGGCCGCCTGGCACCATTTGACTGGTGGGGCCGTTTTTTGCGGCGTGCTCTGGCTGGCGGTGGGCTGTTTGTTTGCTGTGTAGGAGGAGGGGGTGCGGCGGGGCGTGTCTGCTGCGGCAGCCCTGAGTCGGCACCGGGCCGGCGGTGGGCCGCCGCTCCCCACGCCGGCACCACGGACCGCTTCTTTGTCTGCTGTGGTGTCGTCGTGAAAATGGAGGGGCCGTGCTGTGCCGTGTGAAAAATGTAGCACACAGCTGCTGCTTTTGTCTACACCGTGAGTCGGTATTTGGACAGCGGATTTCTTGCTATTCGCCCCGTTATTCACTTCGTTGCAACATCGAATATGTCAAACCGGCACGGAGATAACGAATTGCATGGCTTCACCCGGATGTTTTTTAGCTGTTTTGTTCTTTGCTCCCCTGTCTGCCGGTGAATGCGCGTTGCACCTCAACCTGACGCGCGAGTGCAGGTGTGTGTTTCAGGACGAGCGCGTAGACTAAGTGGGGCGATCATGATTTGCACCTTTGTTTTGGGTGAGGTACGGTTGCGCTGCCGCTGAAATGAACTGCCGTGACGAAATGACATGAAAAGCCTCCATCCACTTGCGTTTTTTGTGGGCACAGCATAATAATCACCTCTAGAAGTGATAAATAGTCCGACGAAGCTATTATCTCCTCTCCTTCGCATTATGTATAGACCGCAGAGGCCATCGAATAAGTCAGCTGGGGGCTTACGCGATCCCAGAGTACTTATTTTAGGGCGGGCGGCCGCACACGGGTGAATATATTTTCGGACCGTCAAAGCTTGCACGCCTCCAGTTAGCCTTCCATGCGCCTTATGCAACAGGCTTGATAAAGTGTCTTTTTATCTTCTTATCGTAAAAGTAGCGCGCCGACCGCCTCACCCGGTTAAAACCATCGAATTAATACTTCTTGCAAAGCTTCTTTGCCGAATTGATTGCTGCTTTGTAGGCCAGAAGTGGTTGCACCTACTAATCTTGTTAGATTGGGAGAAAGCGTGTCGTGGCAGCGCTTTATGCGTTTTTACTGCAGGTGTTCTTGCCGATTGCTCGCTGCTGCAGCTGGCTTTAAACACGCGACGAACGCCAAAGCAGCGAACCAGCACTGAGGAGCTACGCTAAGTCAGGCTCTCAGCCGTATCTCTGACACGGATATATCTCTGATGACGTGGTGTAAGCTGCTCTGACTTATCAGATCTGTCCATGGAAGGCTTGTGGTTTGGTTACCTTGAACGCGTAAAATTCAAAGCCTGCATACAATGCCCATTTCTGCAGATATCTCCAAACGTGCTTCGAGCACACATGTACCCCGGACAACTAATCCCAAACAAGGAATATTTTTATAGATGAAATCCTTCAGTTGAAACTGCACCTACTGGATAATTTCACCCGGTTGCGGTGGCAGACAACCATTGGAGAGCTGGGATGAGCGTGAAACGATCAAGTCGTGAAGGGAACGGGACGTCAGGAAGGTGATCGATCGGTTTCAGAGGGATATGTTTCGTTCTGTTTCTTATTTCGAAACCGCACCCGGCGCCCAAGACTACCACTGTCTTAAGAAGTCAATGAAGAATTACTTTTAAAATCGAAGAGCGCACGCTGTGGGTCCTTTAAGCAGTTAACGTTGAATCACCATTAAATTAAACGGTTAAGATTAAACGTCGGACACACATTGTTAAATAAATTATTCACAGCGCATATTTAAAGCCAGGTAAAACCAGCCTTCCGAACAAAACACCATTGTAAAAGTGACCGGACAATTATCGGTTTTCCCGATTACAGTACGCTGACATGTCCCGTTTCATTTTTTCCAGGCTCAGCAACACCCAACGGCGACGGCTCCGACGCGAAGCGCGAGGACCCCCGTCCCAACGGCGTGCCCGTCAACCGGTTGATGAAGACCATGCAGAGCCTGAGTAAGCAGCAGAGTCCGGGCCTGGACTCGCCCCCAGCCGAGAGGACCGTCAGCTACGACCGCGTGGAGTCAGATTCTGCCGCCGAACGCGTGACGTCGCTCAGTCAGCACCTCGTCGCGGACGATGCGACGAGACAGGCCGTCGACGGCGACTTTGCGTACGAGGCCAACAACGTGGCGACGTTTAGAGTACAGGTGAGACGCAGCGAGATATGTGGGTTAGAAAATAAATAAATCTAACCGGAATTAGATACTAAAGTTTACCCATATGCCCTAGATGCGGTCATTCAGTTTTTTCTTCAAATTTGGTATTTTCACTTCCATTCTGCCATTTGCCTCAATATATTAACACGCGCATTGACGGGGTCTGAGCCACCTTCGCATTGACGGGGGGGGTACCCGCCCCCTAAGATCTCGAGAACCACGGTAGGTAGCGAAAAACGGTAAACGGCGATGGGCTGCCCATCCACTTCTCCATCGAAAACATTTGAACGATTTTTTGTCAGGTCACATTTAAGGTCACGAGAGGTCAAAACATGCCCGTCATAGGGATAACATGTAAAATTCAGTTTTTCGGCCATTACATCTGAATAAGTAAAGATAGAGCAAAACGACTTGAACTATATGAATCCTCTTAGCAAGCCGAATCGAATGATATATAATTTGACCTTGCTAGGTCAAATCAAGGATTTGACCTGACCTGAGGTCAGGTCAGGGTCAAATTATATAAAATGCATATCATTAGAACCGCAAGGCCCAGGCGAGTCTAATGCAGTTAAAATAAATGCTCTATCACCATCTGTTACTGAGTTATTCCGTAAAAACCATTTTTCCCATGTATTTCCAATGGAGAGGTCATGCCTCGTACCTGACCTTAGGTCATCGATATCGAAAATACCGGAACATATGTTCGAGAACTCGGTGGGGCCATTATGTGATATGAGTTTCAATTGGATAAGTTCACCCTGCTCCGACTTATGCTGTCTTAAACTTTTTTGAGGTCGGGTCACTTGACCTGTACTGGTGACCTGACCTGTGATGACCTAACCTTAAAATTTTCACAGAAGTTGTAAAAATGATGAGGGAAAAGGTATACCAAGTACGGCGGCGCTACGCGCCGCCGTTTTTCTGCTATCTCCGAAAAACCCGAGGGGGCGGGTACCCGCCCCCGTCAATGCGCGTGTTAAATATTGATCAAGGCAGTTCGGTCAACTTTGTTGCAATTTGAAAGCAGGCCCGGTGGAACTTATTTCTTGTTGAATTATTGTGGCTTTGTATTTCTCTCCCTACTGTTCACGTTTCTTCGCGAGAAATCGCAGAGGTTAAGCGGCACAAAAATGCACCAATTGAACAGCGATTCCACCCAAGGACCTTCACGCCACCCCACCGGCGTGCTCACCGCCCAAGTTCTCTGTGCTGGGCAGGACTACAGCTGGGAGGACCACGGCTTCTCTCTGGTGAACCGGCTGTACTCTGACGTGGGAGTGCTGCTGGACGACAAGTTCAAAATTACCTACCACCTGACCTACCAGACGCTGGGCTCCTTCCGCGCCGTCGACACCAGCCTCTTCAGGAGGGCCATATGGCGCTACATCCAGTGTCTGTACGGCATCAGGTGAGAACGATGCTGGAGAACAAACGTGATACTGAGACAGGCAGCTTAGCACAGCACGAAATCGATTCACTTGCGGCTGCTTCGGAGCTTTTAAATTGTGTGATTCCCCGTCAGCGAGGTCAACTCTTTGCCTGTGACATAAGTGACGAATATTTGCAGAATTGGCCTCCGAAACATTTGATTCCTGTGGAGCATTCTCGTAAAGTGTATGAAATGTGTGAGCCTCGGGAACGATGACTGTATGCTCGCCACTAGAGGCCGCTGTCGTACTTGCTTTTTCCTCGCATCTCTTTCCTTTTTAGTGCGGCGTGAGATTATCGAGTTATCAAATGCCTCAAGTTTGGAGTATAACTAAAGGCTGCAACAAGGCAAAATGCACTACAAATGCACAATTCTCTGCGTGGCGAACGCAGAGAGGGGAGGGGGTCAAAGGGCCATGACTATTTCAAAATGGACAAATTCTGGCAGATTTCTTTAAAAAAACACCATGTTTTTATTATTTATCCCGAGTTGTCCCCCTCCCCCAAACGGAGCTCCTGCGTCAATTCAAAATCTTCTTCAGAGTCTATATTATCGTTATTAATACCCGTTGTTACAATTTTGGTCGGGGAACCAAGATCGGCGACATAGCAAGCAACTTTGCCAAGCTCCACGAAGTTGTGGGCTTGCATCCCTCGGGAGGTCCGCGTGCAGGCATGTTGCGGGGCCGCACCATCCGTGCGATTGGCTGCAGGCTCTCCCGCGGCTGCGCGGGGGTGCGGCGTTACTGAGGCGGCAGAGCGTTCAGTAGCTGCCGCCGCCATTTGTGTAATTGCCGCCAGACGAGTGGTGGGTGGGAGACTCCCGCCGCCCACCGGCTTCTGGTGCCATTTCGAGGCAGCTGAGTCGGCCAGAGGCGCATCGACGCTCTGATTTTTCGTGGGGGGGCAGAGTGAGGTCAGGTCCTGGCTTTCCTTGCAACGCCATAGGGTAGCTGGCTAAAATATGGATTTTGGTGGAGGCCATGGCCTCCTAACTGCGTTTTTCTACGCCTGTGGAGTGGGCGGTCCCAGCTCCAGGAGCGGTCACGTGTCGGTACATGTGGATTTAGGTGGCACTCGGTTCAGTTGGGGTCAATTACTGGCGCTTGTGCCTGTGACGTTTGATAATGGCGCTGCAAAAACCCGCTGAATTGATGAATGGTATTGCCGCTACAAATATGACCTGATCGAGTTACTAACAAATGACTGTCGTGAGACATAGCTTTTCTGCAAGTCAGACTTTCTCAGTCGAATACTTTTTTCCGTGTGCTGTCAATTGTTTTCATGGTGATTATTGACGTCATGCGAAAGTCATGACAGCACGAAATTTGATAACAAGGTTGACTCGACAGCTACCTAAGCTTGAGGGTATTTCCGGTTTTCATGTCATTGTTTGCCATTGTCATTGCTGATGCTATCGCGGTGGAACACTAATCGAGCGGTCTTGCATCGTTTGCACCCATTGAACTGCAAAACTATCAAGTTCAGCCTGGTGAAGTTATGCGGGATTTGGCAATCGAAAACTGTCCGCCCTAGAAAAAATGATATGCGGAGGAATTGATCAAAATTGCGGCTACGTATTTGGTGAAGGGCCGTTAAAAATTCGATGTGCGTTGCCATCCCTACTTCAGATCAGTTGTCCGCAAAAAGGCAAAATTAAGCCATCCCTTCCACTTTTGGCCGGACCCACTATTTAAACCGTTGGCACCACCGTTCCACCCTTTGTACTGTGTATGAGGTCCACCATTTTGACGGCGGTGGCCCCGGCGGCAGGCACGACGATTACGACTACAGCCTGGTGAACCAGTTGCTGGACCACAGTCTCAAGTCTTTCATCCGGTGCGTGTGCGTCTGCCCCGAGCAGCTGCGGCCCGACACCCTCGGCCGCCTGCTGCCCGGCTTCCAGCGGTCAGAAAAGGTCAGTCGGAGAACTGCGCTCGGGCATTGGCGGACGCAGGGGGGGGCATTCCGGCCATGGTCCCCCAAAGCGCTGGAGGGGGCCAAACTATCTTTTGCCCCCCAAATGCCGGGAAATAAAAAAACGGTGTTTACACTAGGTCTGTAGAGCAAAAAATATTCGCTCCCCCCCCCCCGAGAGCGATGATGCACTTGGAGAGGTAGCTTATGCTAGGTCTGTCGAGCACTGAAAAAAATGTGTTGACACTAGGTCTGTAGAGCAAAACAAATATTCGCTTCCACCCACCCCACCCCCCCAGGAGGAGAGGCTGACATGGGTTTGCCCCCCAAAACTCGGGTCTGCGTCCGCCCCTGCGGTCTGGATCCTACTTCAGGGGGCTTATCGGCGCACCAACTGCCAAGTTGATGTGGCGTCGCCAGCTCTTTCCCTGTGTGTGTGTGTGTGTGTGGGGGCTCCGGGGATTGAAAGTGTTCCTTGTTCGGGGAGTTGGCCGGGCCTCGAACCTGGGGCAGCAGCACGGAAAAGCGCACGCGCTGGTCGCTACACCATCTCAGTCTTCTTGTAGAAGAGTGGGATGAAGAATACTGTCAAGGGGAAATCAGGGCATGTCTGAGAGCTGGCCTACTTGACCGAGTCGCGCTGCGTGTCTTTTAATGTAGATACATATAATGATGATGACGTACAAAGATCCTATTCACCGCCCCCTGGAGGCCTCTGACAGTGTGTTACCCGGCGGCAGGTTCACGTGACCATCCTCTGTCTGGAGGCGCGTCTACAGTCGGAGCTGCTGTACGTCCTGCGTGCTGTGATGCGCCACACCACCTGATCCCGGTGCTGCAGTGGATCCAGCTGCTGCACCACCTTCAGCCGGCCTCGGCGCCGCTCTCGTGATCCAGCGTCCTCCGAGTGACCGCCGAACCGGCGCACAGCTTCAGGGGCGGCCTGGTGGGGACCAGTCTCTTCCTGGCTCCTCCGTGATAACCGGCGGCAGGACTGCGACTGGCTTCTTTAGACGCGGCGGAGCTGTGGACGACGTGTGCAGAGATGCAACATATTCAAGTGTGGGAGCTTGTACGGGCTGCTCAGTGATGGCTGTTTCTTGTCGATGAGGTTTCTTTTCCATCCCCACCCCATGCCTATATCTACAGTTTGTTATACATTAAGGGTAGGGTCTGTGTGGTCGGACCTTTCAGGATGACCCATTTCCCTCACTGCGCCGACCTTGTAAGGAACGCGCCGCTGTTGTCTGTGATGCTATAATATTATCAGTCTAGATTTTACTGTTTTGAGGCTATTGCGACTTGTTCCGGTGAGACTTGTGTGTCAACTGTTCTGTGTGCTCGTGGTGTTCTTCCAGGCCTTGACAATGCATTACTGGTCTGGCTGACCAGTCCGCCAGCTCTGTGCGAAGGCGGCCTGGCGTCAACAGCACGGTCTGCAAGACACCAGCCGTTTTTTTATGTTGGTGGCTGCCGCGGCGCAATGTTCAGCTATGGAAGGAATGTGGATGTTGGTTTGCTCAGTTCAGCTGAACTAACCGTGAGAGTCTTTCGTTGTAGGAAGCGGATGATCGTCAGATTGCCACTATAAGCCCAGGGAGCTCCGCCGTTGTGAGTCGAATAATATGTAAACACATGGAATTTCGAAGTGTGTAAACTGTGAAATCCTCCGTCATTGTGCTGTGCCAGAATCACTCACACAGAACCAGGGTCCGTCTGGAATCATTGTTATCGTGGTCTGTTGCCATGGAAACGGAAGTCAATTGTTTGATAGACTTGTTTATATTTTCCTTGGAATTTCCTTGCGCGCTGCAAGGTACGCTGTAGAGTCGAGATGGACAGAGTCAAAGCCGCTATCCGGGAAAGGTCATATCCAGAGGTCTCTCGTGTATTGCGAGGAATTTTGTTACGTGCTTCCGACACGGTTACAATGTGAAAAGCCAAGACAGCAGTGGACGTATTCAAGCGCCACGCTGACGCGGCCACGGTGAGAGTGCGATCTGACTGGCGATCGCACCATATGTGTTGAGTGCGCCAGTTAATTTGAAGCCGGGAGCGTGGAGCGCCAGTTAACGCCCGATCTGGGACCTGGAAATAAACTGCACGCATTATGCTGGCGTTTTAGAATCGAACCAAAAATGAGCCAACGAAGAACACCATTCACACGTCACAAGTGCTGCATGACGACAAAGAGTGAGATGCTGCACTTGTGGGTTTTTCCTGCAACAGTACAAACAAAGAGTGAGCTATGTTTAGTGCTTCGAAAGCCATTTTGATCACCACTCAGAACACAAACGTCCCAAATTAACGGTAACAGACACGTTCTACCTTGAATTATTGCTCTCTGTGTGAAAATAAGAAGTAGTCGCATGGTAAGAGTCTGGTCCTCGGGGTACAATCTGATCGTGCCTCCCTTTTCCTCAAGTGGTGAAATTTTAGGCACTTTTAGCCGATTTTGACAATTGTCTTTAACCCGCGCCCTACCGCAGGCCCGGCGCCACCTTCGCCCACGGAGGGGGCATCGATGGCTCCCTCTAATTCCGAAAATATGAGAGTTAGCGGAAATCTGCAAAGTGCATTAGAAAGCTCGTGTAAGTTCAGTAAGAAATTACTTCACATTTTAAGCGCTCGGGTCAATGGTTTGACCTCCAGAGGTTAAGTTAGGTCACGATGGGCTATTTCCACTAAAATAGCAAGGCTTAAGCAAACTGGGCATAGCTCGCATGCCTTTAGAGCCATTGCGATCTGATAAAGTACATTTGATAGGAAAATGCCAGACCTGTTTCCGCTATGCGAAACATAATGACCTCCCGCCAGTGCTTTGACCTCCAGAGGCCACCTCATGACCTAATATGACCTGAGGTCACGAAAGGTCAGAAAGTGACCTTGCCGTATACCAAATGAAAGCCAGTGACGAGACATACACAATGACGTTTATTTCAGCTCTCCAGCTTGATTAGGTCAAATGTTATCGTCAAAATACTGTTTTTGACCCCTGGTGACCTGTGATGACCTCAGATAGGCCAAAGGGCAAATATCACCCCTGGGATCCGTGAAGGGTGTCTAAGAATGATTTTCTGAGCAGTCTGAGCATTTGCAATCATTTTTGTGACTTTTAGATCATAAGAGAGCTTTTCCTCGTGCTTTTTAAATGGGAGAGGGCACCTCGTGACCTGACCTCAAGTCACAAAGTCGAAAAACGCCGGATATAAATTGTAGACCCTGGAGAGGTCATGAAGTATAGGAAGTTCCAAATTGATCGGCTAAGAAATGTAGCTATGGTAGAGCTCAAAATTTGAAGTGAGGTGACCTTGGTTGACCTCGCCTGGTGACCTGACCTTGTGTGCCCCGGGGTAAAAATTTCAGGGATGGTGGGGAAATTATGGGTTGAAAGATGGAACCCTCAACCGCGGTGCTGCACCTTGTCGTTTTTCTGCATCCTTAAGAAACCTTAGATGGGGGGCATCAATGACCTCCCGGTGGGGCGAGGGTTAGAAATAATGTTTGCATGATTTTACCATGCCCCCCCAACCTTTAAGCAATACGTTGTTAACTTCACCATTGCCCCCGATAGGGGCGTGATTTTCGATCTCTTTGGCGGTGCCCGAGCACCGCCAATCCTGTTTGGAGAACCCTTAACACGCGCATTGACGGGAGTCTGAGCCACCTTCGCTTTGACGGGAGAGGGTCGGGGACCCGCTCCCCTAAGATCTCGAGAACCACGCTAGATAGCGAAAAACGGTAAAGGGTGTTGGGTAGCCCGTCCACTGCTCTATCGAAAATATAAGAACCATTTTTGTCGGGTCGCGTTTAAGGTCACTAGGGGCTAAGACATGCCGTCATAAGGAAAGCATGTAAATGAAGGTTTTAGGTCATTACTTCCGAAAAAAGAGAGATATAGCAAAACGATTTAAACAAATTGAATCTTCGCAGCTAGCCGAATCGAATGAAATACAATATGGCATTGCTAGGTCAAATCAGGTCAAATATGATGTTTGACCTGGCCTGAGGCCAGGTCAAGGTCAAATTAGGTCAAAATTTATATCATTAGAACTGCAAAGACAAGGAAAATATAATGAAGCTATCACAAATGCTCTATCACCATCCATTACTAAGTGGTTCAGTTAAAACTGTTTTTCCCATCCATTTCGAATGGTGAGGTCATGACCCGCGCCTGACCTTAGGTCATCCATATTTAGGCAACTTGATGGGCACACTATGTGATATGAGTTTTAATAGAATACGTTCCCCCAGTTCTGACTTATGCTATCTTAAACTTTTTTGGGTCAGGTCACTTGACCTGTACTGGTGACCTGACCTGAGATGACCTAACCTTAAAATTTTGAGAAAAAAAGTTTTAGAAATGATCAAATAAAATGTATGCCAAGTACGGTGGCGCTACGCGCTGCCGTTTTTATGCTATCTTCAATAAAAACCCGAGGGGCCGAGTACCCGCCCCCCTGTCAATACGCGTGCTAATACACATGCCGCCCCTGGCTATCAGTGCCCCCACCGGCTCATCACTGCCACCCTGAATCATGCCGCCTCTGGCCTGAGTAAGTAAAATGGGATCCAAATATAAAGCATTCGCGGCTTGAGAGCTTTTGAAGGTTGTCGGTATCCAGCATAGTTGTTATGGTTATCTGCCGTTTGCCCCCGCTTAATATTCGAAAACTCTTTAAAAAAACAACATGAGCATGAATCTGAGCATGCAACCAGCGCGCCTTACGCTGCTGGCGCTGCAGCACAGAAGAGCGTCAGGCCCAGGCCGGGGCCTCACTTCTCACGGGGACGCAGCATATCTGCGTTACAGGAACAGATCTGCATAACAGCCAAACTCTACAGGTTGGACAGGGCGAACATGCGCTGCACTGCAGCACGCAACAGTGTGTCTGCACACACCAGAATGTGTGCCGCTGGGAAATCTGAGGGAGCGAGCAAGGGCTGGTTCAGGTGGTCCGCGCGTGCGTCCAGCTAGAGCGGACTACCTGGACGGCTCCCGAGACCTGCTGCACCGCGGAGCGGTAATCCAGCCAGCTCCGGCGCTTTAAAGGCTCGTGTAGGACCGCCGAGGGTCAGCCTAGGCTGAATCACTCGGCAGTATGTACTGTGTGCCCAGAGAGGATCCATTCGACGTGAAGAGAAGAGCTTATGTGCGTGTTCGCCCTCCAGGACCCCAAAGAAGGTAAACGCGTTTCACTGGCAGTAGTGTGACAAACGCAGCGTTCGTGACCAGGCTCCAGACAAACTGGTCAAGCAGCTCACGCATGACAACTTTTAGTTGGTGCCGTTCTCACCAGTTTTCGAGAAATGATAAAATAGTAATATGAATTATTCTGATGGATTCAAAAGTCCTTAGGATTCCGATTTACAGTGTTGTTCGTTTGTTGGCTGCCGAGGTTGTTTGTGGTGCTCGACCACGCCGTACATATCAGCGGAAAATAGACCTTAGCCCTATACAGAAATGACTGGGCACATAATTGTTGTCAAGAGCTGCTACTGGACAATTTGCAAATCAATGCAAAGCAGAACTGGGCCAAAATGGTACCATGAAAAAGACAGTTAATGCCTTAAAATTCGGAGGCAAGTTTGGTTCGGAGCACATTTGGTGTATTCGCGCAGGTTCCTCAGCTAGAACACCGAAAGTACTCCGAACAAAGCTTTTCTCAGGACGAATGCCGCCAGCAAAGCAAAGCCATATTTAAACATTCGAAACGAAGAAGCTTTGTAGAGCCAAACGGCCAAAAAGGTAGAACGTGTATTACACGTTACGTGTAATGGAATTCAAAGACTTCATGCACTTACTAAAAAGCTTCGTTCGAGGAGCATCCGGTGAGCTTTTCACAGAATGGATAAAGTTATTGACCTCTATTTCAATATTAGATATATTTCACATCCAGGATTCGGCGAGACAGGCCAGTAAACACCTTGTCGACATGTAGATTATATATTCAGGTACATTCCCTTATAAAAATCAAATAGGTAAACGAAATGTCAAATCACTAATTCCTGGTCATGGTGGCCTCGAATATCGAATATAGACGTTTGGGAGAAAGCTATAGAATAATCATCCAGCATTGTAATAAAATATCGCCTTCTATGCCATAAAAGATGCAAAAAAACTATAAAAAGCAGACTTGGTGCAAAAAAGTTCCTCCCCGCAACGCTGTTATCCCTAAGGCTTGTCACCCCCTCCCCCCTAGCGTCTGAGCACCCCCAAACATATTTTGGTGAAAATTACACCCCTGTCCCAGGGCGTGAGGGTAAAGTGAGTGATTTCTATCCCGTCACCATGGGTTTGTCTCCCTGGCGAGAGTGCTGGATTACTCCACCCGATCCCCTGAGCCGATCCTCTCATTAGGGCGGGGGCTGGCCTCGTCACATGACCTCCACAGACCGCGAGCGTCACGTCAGCTCATTACCAGCGACAGATTCAGCGCATTCGCAGCGCCGACACACAGAAACGAGCCTATCACGCCCAGAGGAGACGGCTCTACATCCTCACTGCATAAACCTCACATGGACAAGTGTTTTACTGTTTAAGCATTAGCCATACGGTGTCGCAACATATGAACGATGCATTGATTGAAGAGGAACAGCGGCATAAAGGGTGGAAGCAGATGACGGCTTTCGAAGAGATTGCTGAAAATAACAGCGAGTGAAAACTTGAACGGTTCTAATCGCTGGTATTGTGCAATATTCGGCGGCTGAAAATTGACATGTTTCCTACTGGCGAAATTGTTAAAAAGAAGTTTACGGTCTAGCTCCACCAGGAGAGCTGGACTTTCGAAAAAAATCGGAAAATCGGAGCAGGTCCCAGGTAGCAGAGAAGTACACAGATAATAAAAGGTATCAAGGCTGTGATGATATAAAAAAAAAAATTTAAGGGGGTTTTTTTTTTTTTTTGGGGGGGGGGGGGGGGGGGGGGGGGGGGGGGGGGGGGGGGGGGGGGGGGGGTTTTTTTGGGGGGGGGGGGGGGGGGGGGGGGGGGGTTTTTTTTTTTTTTTTTTTTTTTTTTTTTTTTTTTTTTTTTTTTTTTTTTTTTTTTTTTTTTTTTTTTTTTTTTATTTTTTTTTTTTTTTTTTTTTTTTTTTTTTTTTATTTTTGGTTTTTCGGGGGGGCAAAACCCAAATTTTTTTTTTAAAATTTTTTTTTTTTTTTTTCCCCCATTTCCATTAAAAAAAGATATCAGTGCTAAAGTACACGGCTACAGTAACATAGTCCTCCGTAAACAAGTTTGAAAGATATATAAGCGACACCATGACACACACGTCCCAAATAACATAAATTCGCTTGCGGCGGTGACGTAATTCTTGTCTACCCCCACCCGCACAAGACACGCCTCCATGAAGCTGTCTGCCTTTGCGGATGGCAGGAATTTATTGAGCCCGATACGTGGAAGAGGTAGGTGCCACCTCCCCCGTCTACAAATCCTCCATTCTAGCGGTGCTGGCGCCGGCAGTCTACATCAACGCCGGCCCATTTCCTGGATAGAGGTCACCAACTCACTAATGGACCGTTCAGACGGGCTGCCAGAAATGTGGCTGGACTGAAACCGGTCTCAACCCATTTAATAGCAATTCAAGCTCTGAAAACTTGGCAAAACTATACAATGGACGATATTTCTCGCCGTTTTCCAACACAATGGTATGGTAAAGGTTTGTCACACACAGCATGGCGGCGAGTAGACGACGAGTGTGCGATGTTTTGACATGTCCATTATGAATAAAATAGGATGGACCGCGAGGCATGTCCGGGGACGTAACACCCGCAGATGCACTGCACATTCGTACTAACGACATAAACAACGGCTGATTTATGTGCACCTACGTGGGCGCGAAATCCTCTGCGACATCTTCGCCTCGTGCACGGGCCAGCCCAGATGTCGGATTCGGAAGCTGGCGTGGTTCCGAGCGGGTTTCCGCGTGACAGAGGGGTGAGACGACGGGGATGCGGGGCGGGGATGTAATTTTAGTATGCTGATGACACTACGTTCCAGAGTTTTGTCGATCATTTGTCACCGTCCCCGTGAGCTGTGCTGTGATTAATGGGAGATGGCCTGATGATTTCAGGGTAGGAGTGCGTCCGGTATGATTTCTAATGCGACCGACAAGGTCACGTATGGGGAGCCAAAGGGATCAACAGAATTTGCTGGAGATGTATTTTATTCCTCTTATCACCTGGCGCACTCCTAATCCCAAATAGTAATGATAGTGAGCTTTTCTTACATCTATTTTATCACTTATTTTACTTGATATTGTAGGTTTTACTTTTACACTTCTTTAAGTTCGATTAGGTTCAATCTTTCTATCAGGACCACTGCTTCTTACATGCCCACGTGTCAAATTACAGGAAGCACCGGAAGTACGGATTAGGAGTACAGGAATGTTTGAGTGTGTATGCACGGCCATATGGGCACGGAATATACCAGGCTGCATATGGGGCAAAATTTGTAACTGTGGCGTGAGTGCCGAGCCATTCTCGTGTCACCAGGAACGAGAATGAAGGCATATCACCCAAGGAAGCGGCGATTGGGGGGTTTAGGGCACGTCAGCTGCTGAGGCTATATGTGAAAGGGGAGCCCCTTCTTACGGTAGTAAGAAGTTAGTCAAATATGTTTTATCCATTCCCACATGTTAATAATGATGATTGGGGTTTTACGCAACGTCAGCTACTGAGGCTATACGTGCCTTCCACACGTCAAGAATCACCTTGCGGATATTTGGCAGCGGCGATGGGATGGTGAGGTAAAGTGCGGCAAACTCAGGCAGCTCAAGCCCCGGTTAGGATCGTGATCATCCAGCAACGAGGGCTGCAGAATGACCATGGTCCTCCTGCAAGCCACCCACTACAAACTCGCTACCCTCGGGGTCTTCAGAAGGGACTGATGGCCCATTCGCACCTGATAGAGTCTGCCGAGATTTCTGCCGGTCGAAATTGCAAAAGCAGGTTGTCGATTTTTGGCAGATTTTGTCCGCAGATTCTGCCAAGTGTGAACAGGCCTGAGTCCGCCAAAACACGGAATTGGTGCAAATCGGTGATTGGGATCTGGTGAAAATCTGCGGGATACGTTTAGCATCGAGTCACTTGTTTCACACATTCTGCCCATAAATTCAAAGATGTGGGATCTTTGAGTTTTGAACTGAAGTTGAGGTATTGTAGAGTTTGCTGAAAACACATACGTACATGTGCTCTATATAATTGGTATAATATATCAAATCTCATTAAAGCACCTTATTCATTTTAATGATGCGATTGCATTTCACACGAGACGAGACAAACAACTACTAAAACAGCCCTACTGACTGTACGATCCCCTCCTTTGTATTCAACAACGAGCTCAAGGTCAGCCAATTTTAGTTACATGGATGGCCACAGAATGGAAGAGTCCACACCATGCCGGCGGTGGAAATCGAAACGCTGAAACTCCTGTCTCAGCACTTAGTACTGAACCTGCCGATATAAACTGGAAACGCGAAACACATCATAAAAGCCCCACCTCAGCCACGCCCGCGCTGACAAAGGGAGTCCCGACTGGCGGCGCCGGTGCCCTGACGCCAGCGCCGGCGATGGCGGAGATAGTGCCGGCATGGCGGAGCCACACAATGGTGTGTCCTGTCTCTGTGCCAGCGCTGTACCAGCCGCGCTGCGGCGTCCTCATGGACGCTATTTCGGTGTTGCGGGTGCCGGTGTGAGATGCAGAGCTGGTGCCGATGGGGGAGGGATGCGGCCGGGATCGCACTGAGTTCCTGTGGCCGAGAGACTCGTATCCTCAGGTTGGAATTTACAAAGATCGCAATGAGATTCAAACGCTAAAGGGCATCAAACGCCCGGACTTTTTTAAGTCGGCTAAAATTGCAAAAAACATTGTTTTCTCGCACCCAGTTAGTCTGGGTAAATATTTTGAAAGTTGAAGACGGGCTGGGGTGCCACCTAGCGGCCAAGGTTTCCAGCCTGCCTGTTTTGGCGATATTTTGGATTGACCGCAGAAGACGTTCCGTTCGTAACCGAACTCAGTTTTATAAAGTTGGGGAAGAAAAATGTGCATTCTGTAAACTGAAAGATCTGTGTCGCCTGCTGGAAGAAGATATGAACATAAGTGCATTGCAAGCACGTCACTTCCAGTCACACAGACTACAGAAAAGGCTTTCCCGACTCTTCAGCGAAGTGTAAATAAGGCTACGAGTTCTGGGAGTGGCAATAGTGACATATGCCTCAGGCACCGGATAAGTCACATGAAGGGGTCGGGGAAGCTATCACTTTCGGGCGCTACGAGCCAAAACACACAGTGGGAAGACCTGGCTGGACCAGACTCCTGGTTCTCATTCAGGCTTTCTTCCAGATGCTGCATCCAAGAAGCTGGAAGTAAGCGACTGGTCCAGTCCATTTGCGAACCAGCCATCGATGGGGCAGACGCTGTAGCCATACATGTCACCAGAGACTTCACGGAATGAGAGTGGAGTAAAGCAGGACCGCGTATATTTCCAGAACATTCTTAAACTGGTTAGAAAAGTAACAAAAACAGTCATGACCTTCACTTGACGAAGCGCAGGCACGAGCAAGCCGTATTTACAGGGCAGTTGAAGGGGTAATCAAAACAGTCATGTATACTTACGAGCACTTCATGAGCGTACTATTTTTGAACGCACTGCTCTCACCCCTTCCACTCCGATCCTAATGGCATCCAGCAGCTGTTCGGTGGTAACTGGGGTCAGTGGGCACGAATTCCACTCTTGGCGCACCCTGCTTTTCCTTAAACCAGGACCAATGAAATCCTAAGCAAGGGCGTTTACGATTATGATTTATATCCTGGTTATTCCAATTCAAACCGCATTACAAAGGTGCCACACTCCCTTCAATGATTTTGATGCTGTCCACTAAGCCACCCATTCCCCACTAAATATGGAAGCACGACACGGTTAGAGGGGTAAAAGGGGGGGTAATGAGAGACAAAAATCACATATAGCAGGCATTTGTAGGCAAAATATTTCGGTACGACAGAACACTCAATAGGATACCATCTACAATACTTCGCATAACGGCTTTCAGAAGGGGTCTGAGGCGTATTTATGTTCGAGCAGCTGAGTGGCCGAGGGGCGCCGGAGCTAGAACAGCCTGTTATGAACCTGCGCTGGAGAGTTTACGACGTTGAAGCCTGGGTTGTCCAGAGGGGACATATAAGGAATTTCTACATCCGCTGGTTGGCCGAAAACTATGGAGCAGTTGAAGCACCCCAGTATTCACTAACTTAGTAACTTTCAAAGGGACGTTTCTTTTGTATTTTTTTGTTTCTATAACAAGCTGGTTTTACCAATTGGGGTTAGGTTCCACGTTCACAGTTTTGGCACAATTACACATCATGGCGTTGCAGGGTGGGACGGGCCAGGAAGTGTGCAGGGTTTTTAGTTATTAAATTGCTGGGCGCAGTAAGCCTTTATAGACACATCGTTAACTTCGTAACAAACGCCACACGGAAAACAAAGTATCACAAACCCTCAAACGCCAATCCCAACGCCCAAGGCATTAGCGGCGTCATGTCGACCACAAGACGTGGTTTTACCGTAGTCTGTTCACGGGCACCTGAGACCTAAATTTATTCTGACAGACACCACCGTCACGTGTCTTTGTGCCAATAGACGCCACTTCTGCGGACACTTGAGCCCTGCTGAAAGTTTGAGACAGGTGCGACTGGAAGACCGCGAGACATTCGGGACAAAGGCCACATTGTCCGCAGGAGTTCTGATGGTAATCCCCCCACGCTTTCAACGGTAGTGGTCCAACTGCTTTTTAATGATATTTTACTTTACGAATAATTCGAATCAAAGTAAAAAAGAGAAAAAAAATGTGACCGGTGTGCACTGAGACAACCCCGAACAATGGTGCATTGCATGCGGACAATATGCTTAGCTACCTCCGTTTCACAGATTTCATCATACATGTTTCAACCCGTAGGTAAAACACTATTTAGCGCTCCACGCACATAAACAGGGAGTCGCGAAGGCAAGCCATCCATGACAGGCAAGTTCAGGAAACTTCGTAAGCCTCGCATAAGCTATCTCGTGAATTGTTTATTGAGGATAATCAGCAACATGTATCGCACCCAATTATAGCTGAAGTCGAAAGGATAAAACATCATGGTATTTACCATGAGACACACGCGGAAACATACCAAGACGGATGAATAATAGTAAAAAGGAGAGACGGAAATAAAATAAAATGGTAAAAGCAAAAAATATCTAAATGAGCAGCAAAAACATTTGGCACTTAGCTGCGCGGAAACAATAAAACCCACGCCCACCTAATCATTAAAAATGGATAGTCTCGTATATTCCCCTGATGCTTGATTTAAAACTTGTCAATGCTAAATTTAAAAGGGTCGGCTTCGGGATATCGGTTAACATGACTCTTAAAACAAAGCACTGCCGGCGAAAGCAAACCACGCCTAATTGTTTCCACGCGTGCCACCGGAACATAAAGCAATTGCTCTCTTCTAGCCCTGGCTCACAAACCCGTCCTCACCGGCAAGATTCCACACACACATCGAAATAAAACGCTTATACCCATGGATTGTGATTGTATTGCATGAATAGTCAATTAGTGTCAACAGCGCATCAATTCAATCCAAGCCAAACACATAAAAATAAGACACACCTCACGTATCCGACCGCAAAATAAACAATACCACAAAATTAAGTTCTTAACAAGGAATACCTTACTTTCGTGCTCAAAAGGCTCTCTTTTGTGCATGAAGACCTCCCATTTGTTCAACACTGTACACAAGTGGCAGTATAGACGTTTTACGCGAGTTCTCGTTTGCAGTAAAACAACAAGTCCCGACCACAGTTTGACACCTGGACGTTAAATTGCGGAAGTTTGCGAAGCACCGAAGTCCCCGCGCTGCAGGGGAAATGGCTTACGTAAGCGTTCTCTTCAGCAGCTCCACACACCACCAATTTGTGGTCCGATTAGTAGGCCGAAATGAAAAGCTTTTCCGGTCATAGTTCAACAATGCAGATCATTTCTGCACACTCCCTGCAAATAATTCCACCCAACCATAACCTCCGGAAGTCCGCTGGAACTGGGCCTAAAGTCCCTCTAATCAAAGGACAAAGCTAAACACGAGAGTGATTATACTGATTGCATACCTAGATTAGAGGATCAAACACACCTCGCATGATATGTGCTCGCAAGATATAACAGGGCCACGTCTGGGCCTACTACATCCTAGACTAAATATTACCAATCAATAAAATGACGAGCATTTCAACACAAAACGATCAGGACATATTAAACAAAGTTAAGATCACTGTTACATACGGGGGCGGATCCACCCGGTTGGTTTGAGGGGGCCCAAACTCATGTGAGCCTCCGGCTCTAAAAAAGAACAAGGATGAGCTGGGGTGCCAGCGGTTGGCGGCTTAAAACTTGTGTACTGAATGCATTCTCTCATCAAATACACCTATATGATCTCTTCAAACGAGTATCCCTTCAAATGTTTCAAGCTCGCCATGACAAAACAAAATTGCTTACCAGATTTCCTTGAAACCAATCGTGATCAAAAGGCGGCAGGATCTTCATTTTTTCTTCCTCTTCAGGAAGAATTTCTTTCACGTTCGAGGAGGTATCATTGAAACGGACAAAGACGCTTAAATATGCTCTTCCTGACGATCAATTATGAAGCACTAGCTTGCTGGGGTGGGGGGAGGGGGCAAGGAGGGTTTGTCCCCTTTTGTTCCGCTTTGGGGGGGGTGGGGCATGGCCGGATTGATCTCCCCTGGATCCACCCCTGTTACATATATAAATGATTTACAATCCTCTCACTCGTCACTGAGCTCTATAGCAATCGATGAGGGGTAGATAACGCTAATTGAGCAATTACAGGAAACAAGCACGCGCTTCGACAACATATTCAACGATTCGACACCTGAAAGAGCTGTAAATACTGGGTAAAGGTCATACTTCCGGAGTAGATTAATAATGCAAAATTGCTTGCATTCTACTATTGCAAATCAATAACTAGCACCAGGCAACTACGCCCCAGGGATTCATCATCCTCGGCCGAACACAGGAGCTTCTCGAAAAACAATATAGCACGCACCGAAAGCAGACATGGGTTAATGCTCCGGTCTGTTCAAGACTCTTCTGGTTAGACAGTCTTTGGAGCAGGGAATCGCTGGCATCTGAGTGATGCCAATTAGCCACGTTCACGCGTACTGATTTCGCATCAGTGTTAAGGCACGTTTATCAAACTACGCTGGCTTTACTCTCAGACCAGGTCCGTGTTTCACAATGTCCTGAAAGACGGTTCAATCAAGAAATGTGTGGAGGATCAGTCTCCTACGTGTGGCACAATCCACAGCCGTTCTTTAGATATCACCCTGCGAAGAACTTGGCATCACCGTCACACCACCGAAAAAATGACCCGCTAACGGCATACGAGAGCTGAAGCCTACCCATCCAAAAGCCACGTGCAGTCAGGTCCACATCCACAACACGATCACTTCCCTGCAGAAAGCGCTACTACTCATGTTGTCCTACTTCACACGGTTCCGCTGCCGGCAGCCGCAGGGCTCTGTCGTTAGTCCTCCCGGCGCTCCTTCTCGCCCTGCCATCGCACGGTCTGACCCACCTCCAGCAGGACGCTGTCCACCGCTCCTCCCTCGGCCAGGCTCAGGTGCACCCCGAACGGCATGCGACGCCCCCTGGTGGCGCTAAGGGTGCGCAGTGGCTCCGGAGAGCGTTCCGCCGTCCCCTGGTGCACGCACACCATCTGACACCTGCTGCAGCCGCCCGACACCTGTCGCAGGCCGGAGGAACTGACTCAGACCACCAGAGGGACTGACTCAGACCACCAGAGGAACTGACTCAGACCACCAGAGGAACTGACTCAGACCACGAGAGGAACTGACTCAGACCACCAGAGGAACTGACTCAGACCACGAGAGGAACTGACTCAGACCACCAGAGGAACTGACTCAGACCACGAGAGGAACTGACTCAGACCACGAGAGGAACTGATTCAGATCACCAGAGGGACTGACTCAGACCACGAGAGGAAATGACTCGGAACACGGAAGGAACTGACTCACCAACGAGAGGAACTAACTCGGACCACTAGAGGAGATGACTCAGACCACGAGAGGAACTGACTCAGACCACAAGAGGAACTAACTCGGACCATGAGAGGAACTGACTCAGACCACGAGAGGAGATGACTCAGACCACAAGAGGGACTGACTCAGACCACGAGAGGAACTGACTCAGACTACGGGAGGAACTGACTCAGACCACGAGAGGAACTGACTCAGACCACAGGAGGAAGTGACTCAGGTGAATGGAACTGACTCATGCTACGAGATGAACTGACTCAGACCACAAACGACTACAAAATTACCAAAGCGACAACAAACAAAAGCCAACAAAAAAAAAAAAAAAGAAAACTGACTCAACCACAAAATGACTCAGAACACGAGAGGAACTGAGAAAGGATAGGAGCTAACTTAGCCGGGGATGGACGGCGGCAAAATTGAGTCGGAACTAACTCACAAAGAGGAGAAACTAACACACACGGGTAGGAAGAACAAATACAGATGGGAGAGGCACTAACTCGTATGTGCAGGAGGAACTTACATGGACAAGCCAACGTTGAGCACAAGAAAAATAATTGTGCAAAGTGTCGAAAGCTACTACAGACATGATCTCCGGTCAGTGACTATTGATCCGCCGAAGTTTCCTACTCGAATTCCGGTCTTTGTATTCTTGTCACCCATCCCAAGCTTCGACAAGAATCTGATCGTTGTGCGTTTCCGACTCTCTCCACTGTAAGTGACGGATCTTAGATCAAACGAACAATAGCTCAGACCGGGAGAAAAACTGACCCAGATGGGACAGGAATTTCCTCACACGAAGGAAGAACTCATGGTAGGGAAGGACAAGCTCAGACGAGGAAAATCTAGCCCACATGTGCAGAGAGAACTAGGTCAGAACAGGAAAGGATTTATCTAAATTCGGGTCAAAATAAGCTCACACGAAGAAGGAGCAACTCCCACGGACAAGGGTTGACAGAGATGGAGGGGGAACTCACTAACATCGGCAGGACAGACTATCATAGACCGGGAGAGAAATTATGATGGGAGAGGAGCAAACTCAACGGATGAAGAGATAACGTAGACGGAGGAGGAACAAACTCAGGAGGAGGAATTAACTAAGGCGAATGAACAACTGAGGGACGGAGGAGGATTTAACTTGGAAAGAGGAGGAACTGAAGCTAATGAGCAGATGACTGAGGTTGAGGGGAATCTAACTCAGCTGTTGCGAAATGGCGGCAGCTTAGCAATGAGTGTTGAAAGTTGGTGAAAGCATGGGAGGTCCAACCAGGTTAGACTTTAGAGATTCAAAATACACAAACTTAGAGCTCAACTTACACAAAGTGCTCAAAATACACAAAGCACGTGGTTTACCACGCCTCCCCGACAAGAATAATTCCGGAAAACCTTACAAAAGCAAGCGTCGCAGGCGACGCCGTCGTTCTGCAAGACCAGGATTCTGGTCAGGACACAGAACCAACGCAACGCTCGCACGGCGTCAACGTCGCAGCAAAAGTTGAACAATGTCCAACTTACGCCGACGGTCTGCGTCAGAAACGATATCCGTGTTATTTGTTGTTGTTTTTAGTCATTAAATATAATGCATGTTTTAGAACAATAATCAAATTGGAATTCATGCTGAAAAATCGATGGAAAGTGGACATGATTCCCTTTTCTCTAAATCGTTCTTTAATAGTTCTTGATGCCAGCCAAGTTTTGATTGTTGGTAAACAACAGTTCGTCGCAGCGAGCTACAGATTGGTACAAACAACCTTCCTCTGCCGGCCAAACCTCCAAAATTATTGCTCTGCAACGACGCCGACGGTCGCCGAGGTTGGCGACCGTCGGCGACCGTTGGTTAGGACACCGGGTTAGACTTCAATGACAGGAGCGCATACTTTGCTGTTTATAGTTAGAATATGATTCAAATCCTAGAAAAAACAATACGCTCTCGATTGTCAGCAGCAAATTTATCCCTTCAATTTTGTTGAAAATTCAATGTATTCTGAAAAGTGAAGTTTTATATCTAACGAGACACGAATCCCAGTCTAACTTTTACATCCCATTCGTGTCACATTCCTCGCGATTTCATACCTAAAGCAGCGGATCTACAATTCTCACTCCAGGCGTTGCTATCGGTTTATCGACCTAGATCTGTGAGCGGCAGCTGTGCATTGGTACAGATACATCAACGAGCCTGACACCTGTAACAATAAAATTTCCAAACACAGTGCCTGTTATCACACTTCAGAGGGAAACTCAGAATTTGTGTAGCAAACAAACAAAATCCAAAGAGAAGGCAAGCGCATGCATTCCGTGTTTTACTTTTGACCCACGTAGAGAGCTGCTCTGACAGCACCAGATGTTAGCTGTCGTCGGAAATAAGACGATTATCTATTTCCACATCACAACATGCAAAAAGAACGAAACCACGAAGCTGTAGATGAAGACCTTAGGAGCCATAAATCTGGGAAACTATCGGAAGAAGTAAAAACAGGGCCGATTCTGGTCTGAGCCAAAATAAATCACCCTCCCCCTTCCTTAAAACTGGGCGATATATCGTCGCGTGAGCAGCGCGCCAGCCAGGCGCGCCAACACCGTCCCGCGCCCTTCTACGCCACATTTTTACGCGCGAACGCCACGCCACGCCACATGTGCCCAGTCGCGTTCGTCGACCGCAAGGCAATGTCCGACGTCGGCACACAGGACAGACAACCCAACAACACCGCCCGGGAGTTATATAACGCAGCTACATCGCCTCACTTGAGTAAATATGGGTCAATTGGGCCATGTCCGACACGGCGAGCCGGTGAAAAATACGGCGCGGGCGGCGGTGGCACGCTGTTGATGCAAAATAAACACCCAGGTCTATCAAAGATGTTATGTCATCCGAGTTGCCACATGACATGTCCAGCGTTGGCAATATGTGTATGGATTGGGATTGCGGTTTGTGAAAATTTGTTTGCGTAGGCCGAGAATATCGTGCAGAGCGGGCGGCGGCGCCACAACTACGCATACCTACAGTAGCTCTCGGCAGTTGCAGCCCACACAGCTGTAGTGTTTTTGTGGAGCAGCGAATGAACTTGGGCGGATCAGGCGAGTCCACGAACCTTACGTTAAGCATAACAAACACTTGAGGACCTCTGCACAGCATTGCAAGACCAGACCGAAAACATCATGTGGTGCTTTATGAAGCAACATTGTTGTTGTATCGTCCGTAGTGGCCACATCAACTATCAACGCCATTATCAAATGGCGGCAAGGCAATAAGACAGAAAGCATCATGAATGCAGTCCTAGTATTTACAGAACAACATTCCAGGGCTGCAAGCGATCCAATCATCATTTCTGGAAATGAAAGCAAAAAGTTTCCGGCCATGCCACAGAGAAAATGAGACACAATGGCTGCAGTTAGAGAAAAAAACGAATTCCGAGGTCGCGAACCCAACGGCTGAGCCTGTCGCGTCCCAGGGATGTCTCTGTATCATCTATCAACACTTCCCGAATTTAAATCAGCTCTATCATGAGCTTGAAGGGCGCATAACTCATGGCTTCTCGGCTAAATGTCATCGTTCCACTATTCATGTCCATGCGTCACGGCTGTTTGGAAGTAACACGTAATCCGTCCCAGTACGGTATGATTGAGCGCACTATTGTTCTCGCTCCATGCAGTATTATCGCATCAGTTGAGAAAAGACGATACATTGATATTGTAGACAAGAGCAGACTATCAGCGGCGCTGCTTCTATTTCTTGTCTCCAGCTCCCGGTTTTTTACATCACTATAGATGATTATGTCCAACGCAGCAAAAAAAGCACGCCTACATGACAATACTTTTCCCCATAGACCAGCACTGATTCAGAACAGTGGCTTACTGTTAGGTGTCAGCTTTAGCATAGACTGAAAAAATCCATCCGTTAGATGGACCACCTAAAAGCGTGGGCATCACAGATACGAATCTCTGCTGAAAGCCCCAATAGTAGTCCACGCTCCCAATAATAGGCAGTGGTCAGTAAGTGAAATATCCAGCAAGCAAGCCACCAAAAGGGATAACAGTCATTCCCGGGGCGGACACGATTGGGAACAGGACCAGCGGCGGCCGACTTCGATAAGAGGGCTTCCCACACGCTGACGTGACACTCTGCCGAGCTCAGTCGTCACACCGGCATCCTCTGTAACTGCCCGCGGCGCAGAGCTTCGTCTCACGGAGAGATCACTGGACAGTGTGCCGGGGCTGCCGAGTCTGAGGCGCTATTATTTTGGCGCTATTCCCCGGCGTTGGCTAAACAATACAAGTACATATGTCAATTTATACAAATACTTAAATATTTTAACACGCAAAGAAAGTGTTAGGCTAATCGCATGCTGAACATGGAAATTTACGTCGTTCTTGCTTAGCAGACGGGAAACATTTATCTGAGTATCAATTTTCATCCTCGTATCCATGAGGTTCTTTTTCTGAACCACCACGGAGCGCCCGAGTCCTGTACCTGCATGGTAGTTGTACCGAAGGTGATGGAGCGCATGCTGTCCTCCTCGTAGGCGGGAAGGCCGCTGACCACCATGTTGGGGCGGAACCGGGACACCAGCTCCTCCTGCGGCGGCACGAACAGGTACAGGGTGTCGCCACAGGGAGAGGTGGGGGACGGCCATCAGCAAAACATAACGTCTAGAGTATTTACCAAGCATTCTAATTAGGGCTGTTGGCATCACCGAACACGCTTGTGACGTTTCAGATTCTGGGTGATACGCGGTTTGGCAGTCACCGGCGAATCCCGAACATCCATATGATGAAGCGACATTTTCTTAGTTGTGGTTTTGGTTATGAAGATTGGATGCTGATCTAAAAAAATTCAGCGGTTAATAAATCAAATCCCGAAAAGATCGGCATATGTTCAGATCCAGAAATCATGTTTTTTGCCTACAAATTATTTGACAGGATATTTGCTTGTTCAATTCCTCACTAAACAGTGAAAGCAGGGTTAAACACACACTATTCCAGCTTATGAGTTTTGTTCAACAAAACCACGGTCATTTTGTTTGCAGTGTACGAGAGCAGCCCCCGAGTGGTTGCAGGCGGCGTCGGAGCCGTTGGCCACTGCCCTTTCTCGCCCCACTGCGCCGAAGATGCCAAGCACGCGCGGTATACGGCGGCCACGCAGGGGACCGGGCGAACCACTACTTTCATGAAGGAAGCTCAAATAAGGCTGCTTCAAATTAGCACGTTTTTACAGTTATGTGTCCGAGCGAACCAGCTAAGAAGCCAGTGTAGATAATGTATTCCGCTAAAAATGTGTTTTAAGGAAATATACAATGTGGACACCCGTATGTCTTTGTAGGGAGAAATTCCATCGAAAATATCGCTGTCCGTTAATATTTCAGGATCGCAATTGCCTCAGGGGCGTAGCCAAGGGGGCGGCAGGGACAGCCACCCCCCTGAGGGCCCGAAGGGCCCCCCTGAGGATACGAGCCGCGCTTCGCGCGGCTCGCCCGCACTATGCTCTATGGCCTAATTTGGCATTTTATACCAGACAGGGCCCTCTTAAGCCCTCTTCAGCACTATATTCTGTAACAAGCAGGGCCCTTTTTACCCATCAGGGCCTTTTGACGCTGTCGCAGGGGCCCTTTTCGGGGCGCCGCCCTTCCCTGAGCAAAATCCTGGCTACGCCCCTGCACTGAAGCCAATTTGTGATTTGGTTTTGTCATGAAACCCGCGGCGCGTTTGACAGAAATTTTCAAAATCAATATTTTGAAAATATACCAAATTGCATAAAAACAGTAGGCATCAGAACAGGGTATGCTCGTCAGGCAAAACAGTAGCCCGCTTCAACCAATGACGATTTTCAGAACCGGGGGACACAACGTCGTCAACAAAAGCAGACCCCTATCACCAATACAGGGAAGCGGAAACATTAACCAATCAAAGAGGCGGTTGAACAAGAAGGTGGCCAACCGCACAATGTCGGTCCAGTTATACTGTTTGAGGTTTAACACCACCAACGCGATATCATAAGCCCGAGGGAGGAGGAAAGTAGGCTTCAAATCCGCCCGGGCGGCCCGAACCCGAACCTCGAACACTTCGAGAACCGGGGCCGAGCCGAGTGCGCGCAACCACCGCCCCCAGACCCCGTTTGGTCCAGTTTGCTGTGGCAAGATTTGATTGAATGTAGAAAAAGTTGGGAAATAAAATCAGACGTTAGAAAAAACCAATAAGTTTATGTGAAGGTCGCGAACAAAACACGAACTAAACGTGGTACACAAGCTTAGAGTCTAGAAACGAGATCAAATCCCTAAAAAAAAAACCGCAGTACCTTATTTCACTTCCCAAAATAGTTCTCCGCGGGACCAGGCCTCCCAGCTGTCCTGCGGCGGCCACAACGAGTGCGAGGGGAGATGTTAACGGGACCCTTAAGAGGGGACGCCCCGACCGGACAAAACGTCCAAACTGTAATTAACGAAGAACGTTCGTTGAAAAAACGAACCATGTTTCTTCCCGTTAAACCATCAACAACAACGAACAGGCCACCCCGTGACCACATCCCGACCAGGCATCCCCGTCCTCGACCCCTACGTAACAAGTGGAGCCAGGACCACGGGATGGGATTACCGCGCCGGTCAGCCGAAGGGTCGGTTCGCCCCAACCCGGGTTACCCCGGTCGGGGACGAGGCCCGGCGCGATCCGAGCACCGGTGTATGTGCGCCGCGACATGGCTACATAGCATCGGGCCGTGACCCCAAAACGCCTAACCAGGCTGTCGACACCGTGCGGCGGCGCAGCGGAAACGGCCATCGCCGGGCAAACGCAGGCCGCCACACCAGGACCCCAGAACCCCCATCAAGGGACGGCCCGACGCCGAGGGGCAACCGAAGCTCCGGCCGACCGACAGGCAGCTATTCGGGGAACGCGTCCCACCCCAAGAAGCGGAGCCCGCACGCCCAGCCCCCAGGAACAGGTCGCCCGGGACGGAGTCACAGCCCGCACGGTGGCAGCACAGCGGGCACAAACCGCCGCGGCATGGCCCCGCGCAGCCCAGCACGGGAGCCCGGGGCGGAACAGGGCGTCGCCGAACACACCGGCGCCCCGTCAGCACCCCGAACCACTGTACAGGACGGGCCCACGACCGCCAGGACGGCGCAGCTGGCAGGAGGCTGAGCCGGCCGAGCCGGGGACGACCACCGCGGCACAGGCGGCGGGCTGGCGCAGGACCCGGGAGAGCGGCGTCCCAAGAAGCGAAGCGCACACCACTATCATCCGGACAGGACCCGGACACATCCGCCGATACGGCCCGACGACCGCAAGTACCGATGCACAGCGCCGCCGCCGCGGAGGAGCACCACACCCCCCAACCAGGCCACCGGCCGGAGCGACAGCCAGGAGGGAGAGTGCGGCGAGGAGGTGCCCAGCAGCCCCGGAGAAGAACACGTCAAGCCCCGGCAGAAAACACACAGCACCCCGAGCGGCCAGCGAGCGGCGCGGAGCCACGCAGAGGAGGCCCCGTCGAGCGCCCCATCGTTCACACGGACCCAAAAGGCGCATCGGTCCAAACGCCGGGGTAGACGCTTCCGCAAGAGTCCGGCCAACGTGGGCTCAGGTAAAGAGGCGCACGGAAAGAAGCCAGCTTCCACAGGAACCGCGCCGTGACGTCCGCGTCGCCGAGCCGTCGACGACCGTCGACCGCGCCATCCACCGGTAGCCGGAAGACACCGTCAACGTTCGCAGCTGGGCGGGGCACAGGACCACCCGTCAATGCCCCACCGCATCACTTACCGTGATCGAGTGCCGTCCGGGTGTCAGAGCCGCCCCACTGCCCGCAACAGCGCGACCGGCACGCCCGATACGCACCGTCTCTGCCGCGAGGGCCCGGATACACCCGAGCACATCGCCCCGGGCCCGGCAGGGGGATGCGGCTCCGCCTTTCGGCACCACCACCCAGACCCAGCGTAGCCCGGACGCGGCCGGGCCTACCCGATACACCCAACACCGAAAGCCGTCGGCTACCCGGTCGAGGCCACGGAGGACGGCACATCACCCCCCACCCGCGTATTACGCCAGGGGCAACCATTTTATTGATTAGGCCACCCCAACAGGCCATTTGCCCAATACAGAAAGCACCGCATGGTCTAGATCGAAGCAACATTGCCACATGAAATACAGAAAGAAGTGGTTCGTAGCAAGTTAACTCATCTTTCTGTTTTCTGCGTGATGCGAGAATAATGAGGTTCTAGTTACTGCTGTTTGCCTGACGCTGTAATGAATGAATTGGGACTTACTGTTTTGCCCGACGACAAAACCACTAACTGCTTTGCCGACAATCTAGAAACAATACAATAGGCTTCGTAAGGCAAAATTATTTTCTCGATTATTTCGAAAACCAAACAAATACAATTTTAACCCATACAACAAAATTCGTCATAGTCTTTGAATCCAGTGGTATAAATTTTCCATAAAAATTTGTTCAAATACGAGCTTCACAGAGAAAAACACGTTTCGGCTCTCCGGACAATTTTGTGTGTTCCAAAACCAGGACTTACTGCTTTTGCCTTCCAACGGCAGTGCAAGCGAGAGGGTGTAAATTTAACCACTTTGCGTGCCGATTTGTCGTAGAGTTTTCCACTTTTAGTATTCCCTTAATTGACTGAGTGAATTCTACGTCTTTTGTGACTGAGTGCTTCAACGACATCAGGACAACTCATGAAGAGACGCATTAAACACGTAAGCTATGAAGCTGAACGCTTCCTTCCGACCTATTCTCAAAGCGGATACAAGCCTAGCGATAGAACCGGCAAACAAAGTCTGGCAGCGGATAAGACACCTGTCGGAGTAGCCACCAGTCAAGTACACAGCAGCAAGGGCAGGGTCCGGCTGCGGGTAGGCCTCAGTCGGCGCCGTCCCGATTCGGTCCACGGCAAACACGCACACGCACAAATACGCGCACACACCGGGCGCCTGTGCCAAAGATAACGCCTGCACGCCCGACACCCACAGCAACAGCTGCGGTGCGCTACAGCAACTGGTTCCAGTGGAACCCAGAGCGCTGGATCGGCGGCAGCGTGCATGTACAACTATCGGGTTATTGAGGAGAATCAGAATGTACGTACGGGGTCCCCTTAAATCACAAATCTTAACACTAACCGTATGGCTCTGACTGAACAGAAATGGGTTCAAAAGTCCATGGTGACCCCCATTAAATTCGGACGTCCCGCCGTCACCGGCGTCATCAAACGCCAGAAATCAGCCTCCTATGGGCCTTTCAATAGGCATTCACACGAGGAGCTGTGGCTGTGGAAACTGCAGCACTGGAAAGCAGTTGCTCTTCATATTCCCTAAAATTGTTGATTTTGGTAAAAACTTCCTCCAGTACCTTTCCAAGTCAGCATGACTGGTTATCGAGCTATCTCACCACACAATGGTTTACCACCGGACAAAAAAGTCGACCTCGCCTGTGGTAGTGTTTTTTCTTACATCGATTATGGTTTTTACAAGAGATTGTGACAAAACACACTACTTTCCGAGCATATTATTCAGTTTTAGATCGCACGTTGTTGATTTATTTTACCATCGGTAAAGCAGACTATCTTAATATATGTTTGCCTTCCGAGAGGAAAACAATTTTAACATAAAAGCATGACAAGCAGGGAGATTTCCAATCTCTTGTGGGAAGCGGTGGGCAATTGATGCAAAACAAGCATCGATGTCACAATAGAATACCAGCAGCTATAATTACGGGGTGGGTAGCTCAGCGGTAGAGTCTATGCTTGCACAGCACAGGGTCCTGGTTTCAAGTGGCAGCTACCCTGAAGAAGGTGAACTCCCTCATAACAGTCCCTGGCAACGAGTTGAGTATGTCGCACCCAGTGTGTTTTGGACAATATTTGAGACTGAATTCAGAGAAATATGCACCTATTTACGGCTCAGAAAAAAACACACAAGGTCATTTGTGAA